>OU015751.1:119952945-119965445 GCA_907169655.1 Acomys percivali | reverse complement strand
GGTGCCATCCTCAGGAAGGCAGTATGCTTCCTTTGAGACAAGGTCTATCATTGGCCTAGAGCTCACCAGTCTGGTTAGTGAGCCTAAACACTCCTGTCTCTGACTCCCCGGCATTGGGATTCCCAGAGTGTACCACCTCACCTGTAATTTTCATGTGAATTCTGAAGACAGAAGTCAGGCTTTCATGTTTGTGACGCAAACACTTCTCTGACCAAGCTATCACTCTAGATCATGAAGTCAGAGCCTTTAAAAAATGTATTTATTTACTTATTTATTTATTTTAGTTTTTTCAAGACAGGGTTTCTCTATTTTAGCCCTGGCTGTTCTGGAACTCACTCTGTAGACCAGACTGGCCTGGAACTCACAGTGATCTGCCTGCCTCTGCCTCCCACCACAGCCCAGCTTCCCTCCTTTTTTTTTTTTTTTTCCCTAGAGGCTGGATTCCTCTGTGTAGCCCTGGCTGTCACGGACTCACTTTTGTCGACCAGGCTGGCCTCAAACTCAGAGATCCACCTGCCTCTGCTTCTGGAGTCCTGGGATTAAAGGCGTGCGCCACCATGCCCAGCTCCTTTTTTTTTTTTTTTTCTTTTTAAGGTTTATTATTTTTTATTTTTCAGATGTATAGGTGTTTTGCCTGCATGTGTGTCTGTGTACACATGCATGCCTGGTGCTCACAGAGGCCAGAAGAAAGTTTCAGTTTCCCAGAGACTGGAGTTACAGACTGGTGGGAGCCACTATGTGGATGCTGTGAATCGAACTCAGGACCTCTGGAAAAGGAGGTGGTGCTCTTAGCCACTGAGCCATCTCTCCTGCCCCTCTTCCCACCTTGTAAATTTGGTTTCTCTCTTTTGCCCAGAATGGTATCCTAAGCTCAACAGATCCTCCTATTCCAACCTCCTTGTGACTGGGACCTGTGGGCATGTGCCATCATGCCCACTTCTGCCATTATTTCCATCTTTCTTTTTAAATGAATAGAACATCCGGGCGGGGTGGCGTATATACCTTTAAGCCCAGTACTCAGGAGGCAGAGGCAGGCGGATCTCTGTGAGTTCGAGGCCAGCCTGGTCTACAGAGTGAGTTCTAGGACAGCAAGGCTACACAGAGAAATCATGTCTCAAAGAAACAATTAAAAAAAAAAAGGAAGGAAGGAAGGAAGGAAGAGAAAGCTCTCCTAAGAATGGCAGTGGGCTAGTGAAGTGTAAAGGCCAACACTCAAAATCCTATTTTTAACCTTTTTTTTTTTTTAAAGATTTACTTATTATTATGTATACAGTGTTGTCTGCTTGTACACCTGCAGGCCAGAAGAGGACGCCAGATCACATTATAGATGGTTATGAGCCACCATGTGGTTGCTGGGAATTGAACTCAGGACCTTTGCAAGAACAGGCGGTGCTCTTAACCACTGAGCCAGCTCTCCAGCCCTGTTTTTAACCTTTTAAATCCATGTGGACGCCAGTTTATTGCTGTCACTGTCCTGCTCCGACCATCTCCCCCTGAGTCAGCACCCGGGATCCTAACTGGTCCCTGGGCCTTCCACTCAGCCTTTTATTCCTTACTGGGCAGCACAGGGTTTTGGGTCCTGCTTAGCTCAATGCCCTCCATGTTTCCTGGAAGCGCACAATGTAAAAGCTCCAATTCTGACCAGGAGAGTAGGAAAGTGTATTGTAAAAATTTGCCTCTGAGCTGGGCGTGGTGGTGCACGCCTTTAATCCCAGCACTCGGGAGGCAGAGGCAAGCAGATCTCTGTGAGTTCGAGGCCAGCCTGGTCTACAAAGCAAGTCCAGGACAGTCAAGGCTACACAGAGAGACCCTGTCTGGAAAAACAAAAACAAAACAAACAACAACAACAAAAACAAAGACCTGCTTCTGGCCAGGTGATGGTAGAGAATGCTCTAATCCCAGCACTCAGGAGGCAGAGGCGGGAGATCTCTGAGTTGAAGGCCAACCTGGTCTACAGAGTGAGTTCCACGACAGCCAGGGCTACACAGAGAGAAAACAAAACAAAACAAAACAACAACAACAACAATCCATTAAATGTTAGCATTCAGGAGACCTAGGTAGGAAGATCTCTGTAAGTTCAAGGCCAGCCTGGTCTATGTAGTGAGTTCCAGGACATCCAGGCTATTCAGAGAGATTTTTTTTGTTTTTGTTTTTTTTGTTTTTTGAGACAGGGTTTCTCTGTGTAGCCCTGGCTGTCCTGGACTCACTTTGTAGACCAGGCTGGCCTCGAACTCACAAGGATCCGCCTACCTCTGCCTCCCGAGTGCTGGGATTATAGGCATGCGCCACCATGCCTGGCACAGAGAGATTTTGAACCAACAAACAACAACAAAACAAAAGGCTGTAATAGGCAGGCTGCCGCTCCTTCTAAGTGAGGCAACAGGGACACAGTGTGGGGAGAGACTGGTTGAGGTCACTCAGGGCCCCTGCCTCTCAGAGAATGCCGTGGCGATTCAAACTACAGTGAGACGATTCTGGGGTGCGTTGCAGAGGAAGGGGATCTCTGGGCTGGGTGTGAAGTGGAAGAGGGGAGCAGTGGCATGCTAGGTAGGGGACAGACTCAATGGGACCATAATGAAAGGCAGGGCCCAAAATGGGCCTGAATACTATGACACTACAACTGTCTCCTCAGGTAGGAAGTGTAAAACCTGCTCTGTTCCAGAATTAACCGCCTGAGCAGAGGACACATCTAGGCTCTCTGACTCTTCTGCTATCTTTCTTTGTTCTTCTTCTTCTTCCTTCTTCTTCTTCTTCTTCTCTTTTTCTCTTCTGTTTTTTAACAGTTTTGATGTTTTGTGTTTAATGTTTTTCCGGTCTGTATGTCTATGCACCATCTGCATGCAGTGCCTGTGGTAGCCAGGAGGGGGCATCAGATCCCTCACCACCACTCCAGTTCTGGAGCCTTGTGCCTCCCAGGAATCAAACCCACTCCTCTGGAAGAGCAGCCACTGAGTCATCTCTTCAGTCCCCACTGTCCACCTTATTTTTCTAGACAGGATGTCTCACTGAATGCACTGCTCACCAATTGAGCTAGGTTGGCTGGCCCGCAAGACCCAGGCATCTTTCTGTCTCCTCCTCCTCAGAAATGGGGTTAATGGGGCTCATTGCTACACCTTTTTCTTTTTTATATATTTCTTTTTTAACATATACATTTATATTATTACACATGAATAAAATAAACTACATACAGCAGGAGGAACCAGGAGACAATCAGGAATTATGTAAATGTTATATTCATAGTGATTTGGCTATTTGTATTTGGCAAACTTGAAGCAAACATCTTTCCTATCTTCTTGGGTCTAAATTTCTGAATGAAAATCAATATTTATCATATATCATCTCTATTAACTTAAAACATCTATCTTGATCTAAAGACATCTTAACCCCTAACCAACTAAATTATCTGGTCTTCAACCCCATCACAGACTTGAGAAGGATTAAAACTTGATTACCTGAGTGAAGTGCAGATTAGCAGCTTCCAAAGTGAAAAAATGACTGAGACAGTTTACGGCCTGAACAGTCACCCATCACTTTCTATAATGTTGGAGCATCATCTTCCGCCTTCTTTCCCAATATATCTGACAGACATATTTGTGAGGCAGGAACTATAACTATCAAGGACTTGCTTACCCTGTCTTGGCAGAGTTTGGCCGTTGACTCTGCCTGCATTTAAGCTTACCCATTTTTAGGCAGAATTCTGTCAGTGGTCAAAATGAGGACATTTTGCCCAGTGGCTGGTTTGCCACATTTGAAGCCATCTCCATTAGGAGATTCTTTGATGCTCATGGTCTTCTTTGAGGTAGGCTGGGTGTTGCCAATAGTTAACCTGTCTTGTTGTCAAATAATCTTTTTTTTTTTTTTTTTTTTTTTTTGGTTTTTTGAGACAGGGTTTCTCTGTGTAGCCTTGGCTGTCCTGGACTCCCTTTGTAGACCAGGCTGGCTTCGAACTCACAATATAAAAACATCTTTAAATGCCATATTTTGTAGGTCTCTGAGGCGTTTAAAGACCTTCTTTAACTACACCTGACTTTTTTTTTTTCTTTTTTTTCTTTTTTTTAACACTTGACTTTTTTTATATGTGTACTCAGGAATCAAACTCTGGTCCTCATGCTTGCGTGGCAATCGCATTCCCAACTGAGCATCTTCCCAGCCTTTTCATTTTGAGATAAGCTCTCCCACAGCCCAGTCTGGCCTTGAACCGTGCCCCCCCACCCCCCCTGCCTTTTAAAAAAGTTATTTGTTTATGTATTATGTATACAGTATTCTGCCCGCATGTACCCCTGAAGGCCAGAGGAGGGCATTGGAAACCATTATAGACGGTTGTGAGCCACCATGTGGTTGCTGGGAATTGAACTCAGGACCTCTGGAAGAGCAGCCCGTGCTCTTTTATTCTTTTTGGTTTTTTGAGACAGGGTTTCTCTTTGTAGCCTTTGCTGTCTTGGGCTTGCATTGTAGACCAGGCTGGGCTCGAACTCACAGAAATGCACCTGCCTCTGCCTCCTGAGTGCTGGGATTAAAGGTGTGCGCCACCACGCCCTGCCAGCCCGTGCTCTTAACCACTGAGTCATCTCTCTAGCCCCGAACATCCTTTTTGTTTGTTGTGTGTTTTGTTTTGTGTTTGTTTATTTGTCTCGGAACAGTGTCTCTCACCAGGCAATTCTGGCTGGTCTGGAACTCACTGTGTAGAGCGGGCTAGCCTCAGACTCGCAAAGATCTGCCTGTGTCTGCTGGAACTAAAGGTTTGTGCCACCACACACACTTGCCTTGAATTGTAACCTTTCAGATTCTGCATCCCAGGCTGGGATTACATTTCCCTCTCTTGTCACAACATCAATGGCTGTCAGAAGCAGGAAGGGAGGGTGTCCAGGGCCCTCCCTCTCTCAGCCTCTCCAGAGCCCAAGGGGCAGAGGAAAGGAGACTGGGGGCGGGGCACTGAGAAGAGTCTGCCTTTCCAGACTGGCTATGGGGGGGTGGGGATGCCCCCCCCCCAGCTCCGTCTTAGGTCCTTCTACTTCTTGGGCTTGTCCTCCATACCTCGTTCCAGTCGGTGCCAGTTGGCACCCCTCACCAGAGACTGAGGTGCCATGAATATGGGGGAGGGGAAGGAGTGAGCAGGACGCAGGAGCCAGTGGTCAGAGCTGGGTGGCCAGCGTGGCTGTCCTCATAGAGTGAGGCACAGGACAGGCGGAGGATTCTGGGGGCTTTCAGGGAAGGCAGCGGGGGGGGGGGGGGGGGCGCTCACACTGCTCCCTAGTCCCTTCCATCTCCTTTTTTCTACATTCACCCCTTAAGCTTGGCTAATTCTCCCGGGTCTCTTTAAGAGCTTCCTGGGAACTGGGGCACTGGAGGGAGCTGGCAGGCCCTCTCCCTTACCCTGCCGGCCCTTGTTCCGCCAGCCTGCCCGCCCCACGGGGTACTGACTCTGCTGGAAGTCTCTCGGACAGGGTCTGTACTCCTGCTGGGCTTTGGGGTAAGGTGTAAAAGTGGTGGTGGTTGGGGCAAATCATGACCCCTGGAGGTGGCGTGGGAGTGGGATGCCAGGACACAGAGTGTCTGTGTGCCTGCTTTAGTGCATCATGGTGGGGTGGGGAAATGTCACTGTGGCCTCTGCGGGGGGTGGGGGGGGCAGGGCCTCCCCAGGAACTCTTAGAAATGATTCCTCAGCCACAGTTTGCCTGGGTCTCTTCACCTCCCTCCCGCTCTCTTTTCCCCCAGGGATCTTCATTTTGCTAAGCTCTATCAGCCGCTTGCTGCCCCTCCCACAATCAGCAGTACTGGCTACCCCATCCTCCCACAGGTGGGGAAACTGAGGCTAAGCAGCCAGTATTAGCCAGCTAAATACACTCATAGCAGCAGAGGCAGTGGCTCTTCCTTTTCCTTGCGAGGGTTGGGAACAAGAGAGCTGGGAGTCAGGCCAGTTCCCTTTCGATCCATGGCCTCACGGGAGCTAAAACCCCTGTTCTCATGTCTGGATAACTTAGCTCCAGGATAAGTCTGAAAAGACCCAGGATGCTGTGGAGCCAAGGAGACCTTTAGGCACCACCACCCCCTTTTATTTTTCCCAAGACAGGGTTTCCTCTGTGTAGCTTTGGCTGTCCTGGACTCACTTTGTAGACCAGGCTGGCCTTGAACTCACAGTGATCCACCTGCCTCTGCCTCCCGAGTGCTGAGATTAAAGGTGAGCGCCACCTGGCTGTAGGCACCACTTTTCTTGGGTCACTATGGGAGGCAGTCCCCTCCAATCCTGCCACACAGACTGGCCTCAGAGCCCCTAGGGATGAAGGTGGTGGTGGCAGGGAGTTAAGGACTCCATGATAATCGGTTCCTCTGCACCAACCTTGCTGTGTCGCTCCCCCAACGTCACCTCCTCCCCTCAGTGCCTGGGAGAACACCCATAGAGGACATAGGCCTCATGTCCAGTACACAGGGACAGTGAGGGTGGAAGTTCAGAGACAAGAGCATGCAGGTGACCCTGCTGAGTCCACTTCTACTAGAAGCTACTTCTAGAAAGAGCCAGCACGTGGCCTGTCCCCATCATCCCACCCTGGAAGGAAATGCTCACCCCTCCCACCTCAACCTAGATTCAAAAGGGAACCGGGATTGGCCTGTAATGCCTTCTGCCGTGCCTGGCCCCTTCAGGGCACTCACTTCCTTTTTTCCTAAAAATACTATGAAGTCTGTAGAAGAGCCAGGCTGCTCGCAGTTGGCCTGAAGTTTCCTTCTCTTACTTATGGGAGTCAGAGAGGGCAAGGGCCCAATCTGAGATAACACAGCAAGTTACAGATCGTCAGGAAGAACAGCGTCTAGAGACCCTGTTCCTTAGGCCCACGGTGCCTAGGAGGCAGGCAGTCCTGCACTCCTAAGAAGCCAGCCTACAGAGTCTCTCTTAGTTCCTCCCTTTCTTGAAGAAGTTGAGGCCCTGTGGAGAACAGAAGGGATTTCAGGGACAGGGTTACTCAGGAGCAGGGCAATTTCTAAAGTGCCCACAAATCTCTGTTTGCCTCTCCTGTTTCTCAAATGAGAAAGAATCCAGGTCACTGTTGGTTCTAATCTTCTGTTCCTACTTACTGTTAGACTTTTGGGGAAGTTCTTTCTGAAGTCTGCCTCCTATCCTCCTCTTACAACACAGGTTGGTTTTTTTTTGTTTTGTTTTGTTTTCCTTCCTCTTCTCGTGGGTCTCAGGAGCTGTTAGTTGTTGGTTTCTGGAGACACCACCCTCTCAGTAGTGGCTTAGAAAGAGAGTGCGGTATCTGAACCCCCTCCCACAGAGGTCAGGATGTTAATGAAGATGGTTTCCTGAGCTTGTTGGTGGTGAAGACTCCCGCATACACTTATGCATGCTTGTATACATCCTCAGTGGTAAACTCCAGTTATAGGTGGCTGGCTAGCATTCATTTGCATCTTCCTTATGCATTCACAGTACTTAGTCAGAGATGAAAAGAAACTGGCCGTAAAGGGGATTGCCTCAGTGGTCTCCCACAGCCGAGATCTGTACATGGATGCCTACCTGAGGGTGGACTAAGGAGCTGAGCAGGGTCCCAGGGGTTAGAGCACCGCCCCCCCTGCCCCCCTGCCCCCCCCCCCCGCCACATCTGGAGTCCTGCCTCCACAAATGAGAATCCAGAAGCCACAGAAGTGGGGCACAGTGGGACAGGAGAGGAGGAGGAAGAATATGGGGAGATTCTAGTCCCTCCCACTTAGAGATGCGGTCGCCATGGTGACTAAGGACCAGTGAGGTGGGATGGGGTTGAGGATGGGGGTGGGAGGGTGGCGGGAAGGAGGCACTGGGAGACAGGAAAGCCAAGCTGCCAGGCATTCCTGGGGGAGGGAAGCACGGCGGGTGGAATCCCGAGCCCCAGGTAAGAAACCGGGGAGCCGACAGACAGTGCGGAACCGAGGGGCGGGCCATTGTCTGGCGCTGACTCTGCCCTGAGGAGGGGCAGACAGAGAAGTCAGACCATTGTGTGTAATGCTCAACGCAGCTTCCAGCACTAGCCAGGCTGGGAGAGGGAACCCAAGAAGCTTTGGGTAAGGGGTTAGGTGCATGGAGTGGGGTGGGTGGTAAGCATGCTGGAGACCTGCAGGGACAGGAAGATGGGGGGTGGTGGTGCTAGGGATACAGACTGGGAGCATCATTAGTGCCTACTCACACACACACTCACACACACACACACTCACACACATGCACACACACTCTCTCTCTCTTGCGCGCGCGCACACACACACACGCATACACCCAATAGACATGCAATCCATGTAAGTTGGTTTGACTGACTATAATCATTAAAAAAAAAAAAAAAAAGCCCATGGCTTGAAAGAAGAGCTGGAAAAGCTTGTACCCCAAGACCCTGCTCTTCTAAGGGCTGCTCCTAAGGCTAGGAAGAGAAGGAGGCTGGAAAACCCGACCTGCCAGGTCACCGGTGAAGCCAGGGGTGGCTTCTGCGCTGGCTCCCTCAGTGAAGCCTCCGTGCAAAGCAGGAGCTCAGGAGCGGCAAGGAGTAGGGTGAGGACTTGACCCGCCAGCATCCCTCCCTCCTCACCCCTGCTTCCTCCTATGGCTACTTTTATTGATCTAGTCCCACAGGGAGGGGCTACTCTCCTTTGTGGTGGAGGGGGTGTGGGGGCATGTGGGAGGACTGGAATGGACAGAGGGAGCCTTAAGTTTAACGCTGTGACTTCCAGAGGCTGACACACGGTCCTGGGGATTCCCCAGGCTGAGCTGCAGGCCTTATAGAGAATAGAGACTGGGAAGATGGCATTTGTCACGAGCAGCGGTTCCTACGGCTGCAGCACTTTGATACGGTTGCTCCTGTTGTGGTGACCCCCTTCCCCCAACCCAATTTGGTATAAAATTATTTCATAACTGTACTTTTGCTACTGCTATGAATCGTAATGTAAATATCTGTGTTTTCTGATGGTCTTAGGCGACCCCTGTGAAAAGGTTGTTTGAACCCCCAAAGGGGTCTTGTGCCATAGCTTGAGAACCAACCGGTCTATAGATTGCCTGCTGCCTGCCGCCAATCCTGGCTCAGAGGCTTCCCGTCACTGGCCTTGGTTTCCTCATCTGTGTAGTGAGGGGGGGCGAGGAGGGTGTGTGGCTTGCCAGCTCTGAGCTTCCTGGGAGCCGAACCTGCTACATAATTTGTGGGGCCCAGTGTGAATGAGAATGTAATCCTCTTTTTAAAAACCATATTTAGGCTCTCACAGCAGCAGGATGGCATACCCAGCATGGGGCCTCTTCGGAAGACCTTGTGTGGCTGTACCTGTTAGGGTTCAGGGGTGTAAAGTTGACCTGAAAGGCCCTGTGAGGAGAGAGAGTGGGTGGCACCGAGGGACCGGAAACACTTAGGCTGAGTCTGACATCAGATGGCCTCTCTTTGGGGGAGACCTCTGTTCCTTGTGAGTCAGGGAATCATCCCAGAGTGATTGGTTCTCTCGGCTGGAGGAGCGGGGCCCCTGATCCTCCCACCCTGACACTTGCTCACTCCATCCGTTGTGCAGTTTTGAGCTGAGTTAACCCACTAGGGCAGGAGATGGGACCGAAGGAGCCAGCTGTGGAGGCAGCTTCCAAACGAGCCAGGTCTGAGGAAGATTGGGGAGCAGGCTGTCCAGCCTACGTGGCCTCGCTTCCTTTCCCTGTGCGAGAAGACAGTAGTGGATTAGAACACAGACAGGGTGGCATTGGAGCTGCTCTTCTGGCTTTCACTAGCGCAGCTCCTCCCTGTGACCCAGATAGGCCAATCTGTCTCCAAAGAGAGGCCCTGGGGTGGTGGCTTCCCCAAGCCCGAGTTCGATAGAGGTCAAGGAGACTTAGAAGATAGTGTCAGGAGAGAACAGCGGGATTGGCAGAATCCTCATAATGAGCATCAGAGTTTGAGGAGGAGGGGGCGGGGCTTAGCAAGCTTTGACAGATACAGCCTTCGGGAGGGTCAGTGTGAGCCCAGCTCCTGGGCCATGGCAGAGAATGGGAGTAGAAGAAGAAACATAAAGGGAAGGCCAAGGGGGCTCTCCCGAGGAATGCATCTACAACCCCCCCCCCCAGGCCCCGGAGCTGTGATTGGAAGGGGACCCTGGCAGTGAGAAATGTGTTTAGGATGGAGATCAGCCAGGGGTCATCTCTCTGTTTAACCTGAAGTCAGCTGACCTGGGTGAGTGGGCAGGATTGCAATCACTCTTTATTGGCCTAGCAGCCCCTGGTTACTCATTAGCCCTGCGTTATGCGTCTTCCTGGAGCCTTTGGGGAGGCGGAAGTAGCCACCTGGGTGGCTCCAGCTGGGTGCTGCCTCTCCATGGTGCATCTCACAACGCATGAGCTCAAACGGGAAATTTCTTGGATTTCCCACCGGCCTGATGTTGCCCTAAGTGTAGGAGACATTAAATTACAGGAGGCTTCCTAGGCAAAGCTATAGATAAAAATCTAAT
The DNA here is from genome assembly GCA_907169655.1 of Acomys percivali. Lineage (NCBI taxonomy): Eukaryota > Metazoa > Chordata > Mammalia > Rodentia > Muridae > Acomys > Acomys percivali. The sequence continues at coordinate 119,955,023 of OU015751.1, read as the reverse complement.
ATAAATCTAGGGTTTTTTTTCCTTCTTTTATTTTTTGTTTGTTTATTTGTTTTGAGGCAGGCTTCTCTGTGTAGCCCAGGCTATCCTGGCACTCCATCTGTAGACCAGGCTGGGCTTTTGAACTCAAAGATCCACCTTCCTGTGCCTCCTCCTGAGTGGTGGGGTTTAAAATCACGCACCACCATGCCCGGCTTTAACTGTTTTATCTTTCAAGGCTGTGGTCCCCACTAAGTGTGGGAGGTCAGAGGTCTCAGCATGTGGCTGTGGGGGAACCCTACCTCAGGGTCAGTAAAAAGAGGAATATGAGAGGCAGTGTCATACTGAGCAGCCTTAAGCAAGAGGAGCCTGCAGCTTAGGCTGGTTAGACTGCAAGTGATATGCTAGAGAAACAAGGACGAAGCAGCCTAGAAGGAACTCTTAATTTCTGGATAGACCAAGGAGGGAGGGAGGTGTGTCTCCTGAAAGGCCCGTGAGCCTCACTCCCCCCTCAACCCCCCCCCCACCTTCCAGTCTCCCCGCCCTGATCCACCATTCACCAACTTCCGCCCAAGCCAGGATCTGTCACAACTCGAGGTAGAAATTCTGGTTTCCCTGGCCTGGAACCCACACTGGCTCTGGCAGGATGGGTGCCTGGAGGGCCGCGCTCCCGTTCCAGCCAGGCTGAGCCTTCTCCCCTTGCCTGGACCCCCTTCTTTGCCTTGGATGGCATCCTGCGTCAGGCTTTGAACCCAGGACTTCTCAGTGTGGCTGGCTCAAGGGTATGTGAGCTGAGGTGGGCGACTTGCACCGGGTGGTCATGGGGAAGGATGATGCAGAGCTCCTGAGAGGCAGACAGCAGACAGTGGAGGCACAGAGACAAGGGGGTGGGGGTGGGGGGGCTGTAGAGGTTGGGATTCTGCCAGTGACTCCTGCCCAGGCCACTCCCAGGAAATGCAGCTGGCCAAGCTGGTAGATAAATTGGCATGCCGACACCCAAAGAAAAGGGCTAGATAGGCCCAATTAAGCAAGAGTCAGAGCCCTTGGGGGGGACCCCCCTCGGGGGGGGCCTCAGGGAGAGAGGGTTGGCTGTCTGCCTGGGTTGCGGTGAGTAGAACGGCTCACAGGGTGTCAGCTGAATGACATGCCAGCCTGGGGAATCTACCTTCTGAGTACGGGAACTAGTTCCCCGGAAGACCTTTGCCCAGGGCCAGGAATAATCGGGGCTGTGAACCACGGGGCCAGGAGACGCTCAGGGGCAAGAACAGAAAGGAATTTCCCTATGTGTCAGGTGAGAAATGCCAAGGTGGGCTTTTAACAGTAGGAGATCAGAGACCCAGACTGGGCCACACCAACACCCCTATGCGGAGGGCAGGGGGAGGCTGGGAGTGGGATGGAAGTGAGACTCTGAGGGCCCTTCCAGAGAGGAACTTCTGCCCCCTTGGGGCTCTCCTATTGGCCCTCAGGAAGGGTGTGGTAAGCACTGCTTACCCAGAAAGTGCCTGTTTCCCCCAGAGCCATCTGGTGACAGTCTCTGTCTGATCATGGCCCTACCATCCCTGGGCCAGGACCCCTGGAGTCTCCTGGGTGGTTTTTTCTTCCAACTGTTCCTGCTGCTGTCACTGCCACCTGCTACCAGGACTAGTGGGCAGGGGCCCATGCCCAGAGTCAAATATCATGCAGGTAAGTGTCTGGTAACTGGGAGGTACGGATGGCACTGTAGAGACAGATGGAAGGGGTTGAGGAAGGAGTAGGGTGTCCCCGAGGGAAAGGGATGAAGTGGAGAAGCGTGGATGCCGGGGACCAGCAGGGGGCCTGGGGGAAGAGGAGCGCCGTTGAGGCACAAATTGATCTGGAAGGGAAGCAAAGGGCCACCCATTGCCTTTCTTCCAAGTCAGCAGTGACAGTGTCACTATTGCCAAGCAGGGTACCTTCAATTCCTGCCTGCTTTCACAGCTTCAGGAATTCCCCAAAGACAAAGCCTATGCTAGATTGTCTGTTGAGATGACATCAGGCCAGACAGTGCCCAGGAGAATGGGCACCAGGAAAAAGAAGGCATCCTGGCAGCTCACCAGGAGAAGGCATCCTGGCAGCTCACCAGG
>OU015751.1:119920924-119948020 GCA_907169655.1 Acomys percivali | reverse complement strand
GAAGTGAGGAGATCTGATACGAGCCTGCTTTATACTCTGGGCTTTACATCGGGGAAGGCATTTGAGCATCACCAGATCCCAGGGATCCTGCAGTCTTTCATGCACAGGAAAAAAGAAAGCTCATAGACTAACTTTATTCAGCCCCATTCCAAAAAGGACGGAAAGAGGCTTACAGAAGGCAGACATTAAAAATCAGCAAAATACACAGCATGTGTTTTCAGCACTTGGAAGGTGGAGGCAAGAGGCTAAGGAGTTGGAGGCCAGGCTAGGCTACACAGGAAGAGCTTGTTCCAAACAAGGCAAAAAAACAGCGATAAAAACAAAGGTAGGGGCTGGAGAGATGGCTCAGAAGTTAAGAGCATTGACTGCTCTTCCAGAGGTCCTGAGTTCAATTCCCAGCACCCACTTAGTGGCTCACAACCATCCATGATGTGATATGATGCCCTCTTCTGGCCTGCAGGTATACGTGCAGGTAGAACACTGTATACATAATAAATACATCTTAAAAACAAAGGTAGACATGGTAATGAGAAGGAAGATCAGGGGCTGGAGAGATGGCTCAGCAGTTAAGAGCACTGACTGCTCTTCCAGAGGTCATGAGTTCAATTCCCAGCAACCACATGGTGGCTCACAACCATCCACAATGAGATCCGGTGCCCTCTTCTGGCATGCAGTACATGCAGGCATAATACTGTATACATACATAAATAAATAAATATATTTAAAAAAAAAAAAGAGAAGGAAGATCAGGAGTTCAAGGACTAACGTCTCAAAAATGAACAAGAGCCAGGTTGGTAGAGTGCTTGCCTAGCACGTATAAAGCCTTGGGTTGGATTTCCAGCACCACATAAGGCAGGCATGGTGGTCCCTGGGAAGCCGAGGCAGGAGGGCCGGTCACTCTCAGCTGTAGTGAGGACAGCCTCTGCTGCTGGACACTGTTCCAAAACAAACAGGCAAAAACCCACCCACGAGGAAAGGACGTGGAAGCAAAAAGGGAAAATACCAGAAGGTCGTGGAGGGTCTGTATGGCACAAATGCGATTGTAAAACTAACCACGCATGTAGCAGCAGCTTCCTAATGGTCAGGGCTAAGAGGGAGAACCTTATGGTTGAGAAAACAGGAACCAAGGAAGGTCCAAAGGGCCCACAGCTGTGGCCTGGCAACACCGCGCTTAGGCACCCGAGGACAGTGTGTTAGGCAGCAAATGTGTGTGGGTGGTCTCACATCAGTCAGATGCAGAACTGAGAACCCAGGCAGTGTGTTAGAGAGTGGGAGAGACATATTGATTTGACACAGCCCAGCAGAAGAAACGACAGGGCTGTGCCTCATTCTCTGAGAGCCACAGATCCAAGGGACTCAATGAAGGCTACATGTAAATTCAGCTGGGAGCCGGTTCTGCTACTCTTCCTGTGGGCACAGCCACGCCTGGGCAGGATAGGCAGGGGCCACCCCAGGGCCTGTGCCCCAATTAATCCTCATTAGGAACAATCATATTTCAGATTCCAAGATGGGCTTCTAGCCAGGCCTTAGGCCAGAGCCAGGGAACTCTGTGAGGCTCTTATCATCACAAGCAAGCAAGCAAACAAGCAAGAAGCCTTCAGAGGTTGGCCTGCCTCCTACCCTCCGGGCCTGCTGGGATTCCATTGAGTATTGCTGGGGCTGGAAGGGTGGTGAGGAAACCACAGTGGGTTCCCTCTCGCTGTTTTCAGGCAGGTTGGTGGGACCAGGAGCTCAGCAGTCTGTGCCTTCTCTCTCACGGACGTCGAGCGCGTCTTTAAAGGAAAATACAAGGAATTGAACAAGGAAACGTCACGCTGGACCACTTACCGGGGCCCGGAGGCCAGCCCAAGGCCAGGCAGCGTGAGTACCACCCACTCCTCCCACAGCATCCCAGAGTGCGTGTAAAGGCATCGTCATGGCGTGGTAGATGCCCACACACCCAGCCCAGCTGCCCGTATGCCACAGATGGCCAATATCACCCTATATCCAGAACAGTTGTCAGAGACACATCTTTCCCAGTGCTAAGTGAACACCAAAAACCTGGCTATCTCAGCAAAGAATTAGGAGCGTGTGGGCTGGGTGCCAACCGCAGTGTTGGGCAGCTTCACCCACAGTTTGGTATTTTCAGACAGAGTCCCATTGTAACCCACACTGCCCTTAAGCTTCTTGCTGCCTGGCCTCTACCCCCCAAATGCTTGTCACCTGCACTGTTTTCTCGTAACTTTTGTAAAAATCTGAATTATGTGAACATATTGAGAGGATCCTATAGGCTGAGCGGAGTCGTACGTGTCTGTCATCCCAGCACTCAGAAGGAAGCAGAGGCCGGGGTTGGGGGTGGAGGGGAGGGAGGGTGTGTGGGAGAGTGGAGATCAGTGCAAATTCAAGGCAAGCCCAGGCTACTCGGTGAGATTCTATCTCAAAGATATCAGGAGGGGCAAATAAATACAAAATCAAAGAAGCCTATACAGGATCGGTGCTGGAACACCGCTCCCATCCAAGGCTGGCCTCACACTCACCTGCTGCCTCTGTCCCGTAGGTGGGATTACAGGCGTGCACCACCATTCCTAGCTCTCTCTTGCATGTCTCCTTTCAAACCCAAGTTCAGTGTCACAACATTGGGAGCTTGAAATTTACTTTTTTTTTTTTTTTAATATTTTATTTAATTGTAATGTGCAAGTGTCAGATCTTGGAGAGCTCACAGACAGTTGTGAGCTGCCATGTGGGTGCTGGGAATTGAACCCGGGTCCTTTGGAAGAGCAGGCAGTACTCTTAACCACTGAGCCATCTCTCCAGCCCTTGAAATTTACTTTTTAAAAAAATGTTCATTTTATGTACACCTGCATGTCACAGGAGGCCATCAGATTCCATTTCAGATGGTTGTGAGCCACCATGTGGTCACTGGGGATTGAATGCAGGACCTCTGAAGAGCCGCCAGTGCTCTTAACAGCTGAACCATCTCTCCAGCCCCTGTCATAGTAATTTTGAGATTAATATCTATGACTCACTCACAGCTGATACACAATTGCTTTTCTCTTTTATGTACCTTTTGTTTTCTTGGGGTTATCGCTACCCTAATCTTTTTTTGCTTGCTTTTTCTAAGCTCTTATATTCCTCTCAGTCTCTTCCTGGATCTCCTAAAGTCACATCATTGGCTCTTTAAACAGCTTTCCAAGAAAGCCTTCAGCCTGGCCGGCTGACCTTAGGTCTGCAACATCCTATAGCTTCCCTCCCTCCTCTTCCTGGAAGAGTCCCTTGGCCCCTCTCCAGTGATATAGCTTCTGTTTCCTGCATGCGTCCCATGGCTTCACCTTTCTTTCTTTTTCCTCCTTTGCTTCCTTCCTTCCTCCTCTCTGTTGAGACAGGATTCTTTTCTTTTGGTTTTTCAAGACAGGGTTTCTCTGTGTTGCCTTAGCTGTCCTGGAACTCAACTTTGTAGACCAGGCTGGCCTCGAACTCACAGAGATCCGCCTGCCTCTGCCTCCCTGAGTGCTGGGATTAAAGGCGTGCGCCACCACCTCCCGGTGGCAGTTGTATTCTTAAGAAAAAAGCAGCACGATGTCCTAAGAGAGCTGCCCTGGTTCAGATGTGAAGTCCTGTGTTCTTTTGCTGCAGCCGTGTGGCTTGTCTGAGTTCCCTGCACAGGGTTCCTTAGTCTCATCTGCCGCTTAATTTAAAAAAAAAAAAAAAAAGGCAAAAAAGATGAAAAAAACAGCCAAAAAAAAAAAAAAAAAAAAAAAAAAGAAAAGAAAATAAGAGCTCACTGAGATTTGCAAAAGTAGAGAAGAAAGTTATTCAAAACCAAACGAGGGGCTGTCAGGCTGACTAGTGGGTAAAGATGCTTGCCCATGATGCACACGGTGGAGAAAGAGAAATGGTTCTCCCATCAATTCTCTGACCTTCACTCACCCACGCCCTGCTGCTCAGGCATGAATACATTAAGCAAACAAATGGAATAAAAAGCAAAGCATAGCGGGGTGTGGTAGCACACGCCTTAAGTCCCAGCACTGGGGCCCAGGCAGGTAAGATTTTGGAGATGGTGAATGCTGAGGCCACCTTTATTCTACTACTACAGCTGATGGTTTGGCTAGGCATGCGTGGTTTTAGAGTTGAAACTATTTCCTGCAAATTTTGCAAGACTCGCTCTGTGACCTGTAACTTCCGTAACTGTTTTGAGGATTCCTAAACTGTTCTGGGTGCCTAACCCTTTGGACTCTTTTTTTTTTTTTTTTTTTTGGTTTTTCGAGACAGCGTCTCTCTGTGTATGTAGCCTTGGCTGTCCTGGACTCGCTTTGTAGACCAGGCTGGCCTCGAACTCACAGCGATCCACCTGCCTCTGCCTCCCGAGTGCTGGGATTAAAGGCGTGTGCCACCACCGCCCGGCCCTTTGGACTCTTTTAACGTTTAAAATATGTGTCTGTTTGACTGTGTGTGTGTGTGTGTGTGTGTGTGTGTGTGTGTGTGTGTGTGTGTCTGGGTCAGAGGACAGTTTACAGTGTCACTTGTCTCCTTCCATTACCGACAGAGTGCTGGCTGTTGTCAGGCATCAGTCGCTGTCATCTGCTGAGCCACCTGGCCAGTCCCCTGTAGGCACAAGCTCCACACTGAGCTTGCATGGTCTGTGTTGAAGTGGGTGCCCAATGGACCATTTTAGCATGAAAATTTCATTAATTTTCTTTACTTCTAAATAACCTTCTTAGCTGGGCACGGTGGTGCACACCTGAAATCCAAGCACTCAGGGAGGCAGAGGCAGGTAGATCTCTGAGTTCAAGTCCAGCCTGGTCTACAAATATAGAGAACAGGACAGTCAAGGCTACACAGAGAAACCCTGTCTCAAAAAAAACAAAACAAAACAAAAGCAAAGAAAAAGGAAAATTTTCTTGTGCTCAGTGTCTTAGTCACTGTTCTATTGCTATGAGGAGGCACCATGAGTAGGGCAGTGTATTTATTTATTTATATTTATTTATTTATTTATTTGGTTTTTCGAGACAGGGTCTCTCTGTGTAGCCTGGGCTGTCCTGGACTCACTTTGTAGACCAGGCTGGCCTTGAACTCACAGTGATCTGCCTGCCTCTGCCTTCCAAGTGCTGGATTAAAGGCGTGTGCCACCACTGCCTGGCTCAGCCCTCTTATTTTAATTAATTAATTGTTTTTGAAAGTGGTTTTGCTGTGTAACTCAGCCTGGCTTCAAAATTGTACTTCTCTTGTCTGTCTGTCTTTTTTTTTTTTTAAGATTTATTTATTTATTATTTATATAGTATCCTGCCAGCATATGTGTGTGCACGCCAGAAGAGGGCACCAGATCTTATTGTAGATGGTTATGAGCCACCATGCGGTTGCTGGGAATTGAACTCAGGACCTTTGGAAGGGCAGCCAGTGTTCTTAACCTCTGAGCCATCTCTCCAGCCCCCTGTCTGTCTTTCAAGTGCTGCAATGACAGACACCTGACTCACAGCTCAGACTTCTAATAGTGTCACAGATACTGGGTTTTTGTTTGTTTTGGTTTTTCAAGACAAACTTTCTCTTGTAGTCCTAGCTGTCCTGGAGTTGCTTTGTAGGCCAGGCTGGCCTTGAACTCATAGAGCTCCGTCTGTCTCTGCCTCCCAAGTGCTGGGATTAAAGGTGTGCGCCACCATGCCCGGCTGTCACAGTTATCATAAAGCCGTGTTTTTCAATCTGTGAGTTGCAACCCCTTTGTGTGGGCCTAATAAGCCTTTCACAGGGGTCACCTAAGACAACTGGGAAACACAGAGATTTACATTATGATCCATAACAGTAGCAAAATTACAGTTATGACAGCAACAAAATTAATTAATTATTATTATTATTAATTATTATTATTATTATTGGTTTGGTTTTTCGAGACAGGGTTTTTCTGTGTAGTCTTGGCTGTCCTGGACTCACTTTGTAGATCAGGCTGGCCTCGAACTCACAGCGATCCGCCTGCCTCTGCCTCCCGAGTGCTGGGATTAAAGGCATGTGCCACTATGCCCGGCTGCAACAAAAATAATTTTATGATTGGGGGTCACTACAACATGAGGAGCTGTATTAAAGTGTTGTAGCATTAGGAAGGTTGAGAACCACTGTCTTAAAGGGTTTTTGCTGTGTGTGTGTATGTGTACATATATTTACATATATATACACACACACACACACACATTTGTGTATATATATGTGTGCATGAGTGTTATAGGCCAGAAATTGATGTTTTGTTCTTCCTCATTTGTTTCATCATCTCTTTCTTTCTTTTTACTGTGTTGTCCTAGCTGGCCTAGAATTCATTATTTAAACCAGGTTGATCTTGAACTCACAGAGAGCTGCCTGCCTCTGCCTCCCATGTGCTAAGACTACTATGCCCAGCTTTCCGTCTTTTTTTTTTTTTGAGGCTGACCTCTCACTGACCCTGGAGCTTATTGATTGGCTGGCCAGGTAGCAATCAATCCTCTTGTCTTCACCCCCCTACATGGGATTACAGGCACACTCTACACGTGAATTCTATGGGGGTTCTGGGGACCCAAACTTACATCTTTATTTTGTACATTTATTGATTGAGACATTTCCCCAGCTCCGCCCCTCTCCCCTTTAAAGACAGGGTTTCTCTGTATAGCCTTGGCTGCCCTAGACTCACTATGTAGACCAGGCTGGCCTCGAACTCACAGTGATCCGCCTGTCTCTGCCTCTCGACCCTTTTAAGTCTCTTATAATTTATATTTTCTTTTTAAAGATTTATTATTGTAGCCAGGCTATTTATTTTTTATGTGTATGTATATGTGTGTGTGTTGGTGTGTGCCACATATATGCCGGAGCCGGCAGAGGCAGGAAGAGGGTGTTGGATTCCCTGGAGCTTGATTTACCAGTGATGAGGAGGCACCCTGCCCCTACCCACCCACCCCGTTTTGTTTTGCAGTTTACTTCTTTGTCTTGTACGGTTGTCTAGTCTAGGACCTAGTGTAGTTTCTGAGATGTGCGTTACCTAGGTGTGTATGTATGAGAGAGAGAGATCGACCCTGGTGCTCTCGTCCTAGCTAGGGACGACCTTGAGTTCCTGATCCTTTGCTGGCTTTGCAGGCCTGAGTCACCATCCCCAGGTCAGTGCACTTGGTAGATTAGAGTTGTCTTGGATTTGAAAGTGAGCTGGCTGCTTTACTGTGATTGGTGGCTGCCTCCTCCCTTGGGATGTGTGTGGTACCTGCCTGCCCTCTTCTTGTGAGGTGAAGACTCCTTTAATTTTAGGGACAAGATAGCTTTTCCTGTCCCTCTCAGGAAAGAGATGGGATTTTCTGTGACATTTTCTCCTCTTTGAGTTGTTTCTTGTTTCCACATAGGTGTTTACTTTATTTTTCCTCTCCTCCTTCTCTCTCCCTCATTTTCCTCTCTCGCTAGTTATTTAAAAAAAAAAAAAAGGGGAGGAGCTGGAGGGATGGCTTAGAGGTTAAGAGCACTGTCTGTTCTTCCAAAGGTCCTAAGTTCAATTCCCAGCAACCACATGGTGGTTCACAACCATCTGGTGCCCTCTGCTGGCCTGCAGGCACACATGGGGGCAGAGTACTGTATTAAAAAAAAGAAAGAAAGAAATATGACTCCATCATTCCATCCTAAATGCTATCAGAATTTGGGTCTGTGCTAAGATTACTTAACTTTACAAAGACTTGTGTCTGTTTCCACTGTAGGAAGCTATTAAAAAAAAATGGGGCCTGGAAAGATGTCTCAGTGTTTAAAAACATTAGCTGCTCTTCTAAAGGGCATGGATTTGATCCCAGTACTCACATGGTAGCTCACAACCTTCTGTGACTCCAGGACCAGAGGATCCCACACCCTCTTCTTGTCTTCCTAAGCATCAGGCACACACAGACCAATGTATATAGGAAAAACACCCATATACTTAAAATTAAAATTAAATAAAAAAAATACTGTGTGGGGTAGAGGGGTTTGGAGACAGATCTCTCTATTATGTAGCTCTGGCTGTCCTGGAACGTGTTATGTAGACCAAGCTGGCCTCAAACTCACAGAGTCTGCCTTCCCAGTCATGGGATTAAAGGCATATGCCACCACACTTGGTTTCCTCTTGGGTTTGTGTTTCTTCTCCTTCTGTGTGGTTCAGTTTGTCTTGTTTGCAGTTTTACCCAAAAATCTGGTGTTCCTTGGCTATGTTCTTACCTATACAGAATATGGTGGCTCACACCTGTAATTCCAGTACTCAGGATACTGAGGCCGATTGAGAATTCAAGGCCAGACTGGGCTACACAACGAGGCCATGTCTGGAATCTTTAAAAGTGTGGGAAAGGGGCTGGAGAGATGGCTCAGAGATTAAGAACACTGGCTGCTCCTCCAAAGGTCCTGAGCTCAGTTCCTAACAACCACATGGTGGCTCACAACCATCTAGATTGAGAGCTGGTGCCCTCTTCTGGCACGCAGGTGTACACTGTATACATAATAAATAAATAAATCTTAAAAAAAAAAAAGTGTGGGAGAGGCTAGAGAGGTGGTTCAGTGGTTAAGAGTGTTTACTGCTTTTGCAAAGGACCTGGATTGGGTTCCCAGCTTCCACGTCAGGCAGCACCAGGGGATCTGATACCTCTGGCCTCCGCAAGCACCTGCACTCATGCGCACTCCTCCACACATATACACACAAAGAAAGAGTAATAAAGTGAGATATTTAAAAAATATTTTAAAGAGCCAGGCATGGCGGTGCACGCCTTTAATCCCAGCACTTGAGAGGCAGAGGCAGGTGGATCGCTGTGAGTTCGAGGCCAGCCTGGTCTACAAAGTGAGTCCAGGACAGCCAAGGCTTCACAGAGAGACCCTGTCTCGAAAAACCAAAAACTAACTAAATAAGTGAAAAATAAAATAAAATAAATAAAAATAAAAAATTTAAAATCTCCATAGGAAGAAGCAAAATATATATATGTATATATATATATAATATATATGTGTGTGTGTGTGTGTGTGTGTGTGTGTGTGTGTATGTAGATAGAGATGCACATGTTCTTTGCTGGCACAAAAATGAGATGTAGATGTTTACAGTTGAATTTGCGGCTCAAAGAGGTGAAGTAACTTGTGTTACTACACCTTGCGGTGATCACACTGCACAGCTTGTAGGTGACAGTTGGGACTAGCTTCAGGAAGGCACTCTTGGGTAGGAAGGACAATTCTCTCCGGTTGACAGGGCCTCGAACAGACAGCGTGTCCAACACCCTCACGTATGAGTGAGAGAAACAGGGCTCAGAATGGAAGAAGAACTCCCCCAAGTCACGCAGCAAGTTCATGCAAACTGCCACGCCGCCCCTTTCTGTCACACCTCCATTCTGTCACTGACTCAGTGCTGACTGTGCTGGGTCCTATGCCATGCTGGGAACTACAGACACAGTAAAGCAGGGTGCTGGCACTGATGCAGGCGCGGAGGACCAGGGCAGTGAAAACAGCTAACACAGTCCACAGGGTATGCTGGCCCTGCCCCATGCCGCTTGTTTTTCTTTTTCTTTTTTTAAAAATTATTATATTTATTATTATGTATGAAGTGCTCTGTCTACATGTACACCTGCAGGCCAGAAGAGGACACCAGATCACACTATAGATGGTTGTGAGCCACCATGTGGTTGCTGGGAATTGAACTCAGGACCTCTAGAAGACCAGGCAGTGCTCTTAACCACTGAGCCATCTCTCCAGCCCTGCTTGCTTTTCATATATTAGTGCATTTCAGCCTCTCAGAGAGCCCAGGAGCCCTGGCTCTGAGTTTTACCCACCGTCTTGAACAGGACGGCCCTGAGGGAGGGGGACAAAGGAAGGAGAGGGGGAGGGCGGGGTCTGCACCCATGTATGAGCTAAGGAAAAAGTGCTAGCTGACAGGGTCTGCTTCTGTCTCCTTCCAGTGCTCCACGGGCCCCTCCTCTGACAAAGCCTTGACCTTCATGAAGGACCATTTTCTGATGGATGAGCATGTGGTAGGAACGCCTCTGCTGGTGAAGTCCGGTGTAGAGTACACACAGCTTGCCGTGGAGCCAGCTCTTGGCCTTGATGGGAGCCGCCATGTGGTCATGTACCTGGGCACTTGTGAGTACGGGGTTCGAGAAATATCTACCCGGGATGACCAGGACAGGAACTGAACCCAGGCTGAGGCAGGAAAGCCTATGAGTTCATCCACTTGTTCAGTTTGTTCAGTTAACAGGTGTTTAGTGTGTGAGCCGCACCCCACCCCCCCACCCCCACCATGGGGTCCGGAGACGGCAGGCAAGCACTGCACCAACTGTGTATGTCCTTAGCCCCATTGCTTTCGGACAGACAGACAGACAAGTCCAAAAGGATCAAGTAGAGAGGGTGATGAGAAGATGGCAAGAGAGGAGACCCTAGGCAGGTCAAGCTGTGAAGGGAACACAGTAGGCTGGGCTGGGAGAGCCAGGGAGCTCGTGTCCACAAGCTTTTGTGTCCTCTAGGAAGCAGGCAGACCAGGGTCATGAGCCAAGAATAGGGGTGGGCTCAGGAGAGAGGGGCGGGCTGCTGGGGAGTGTGGTTAGACTGCAGAGCAGATGGAGGGCGTGTGCTTTCCTGGGAGGAAGCCACGGGGTTCATTCACCCTGCCAGGCCCTACCAGGGGTGTGTCTCTGCTGTGCCTTTGCTGAGTGTACAGTAGGAAGAATACAGACAAAAATTCCCCAGGCTTGTGGAGTGGGTGGACAAAGAGCGTAAACTGCGCTGGATGAGAAAAGTGCACTGTGCATTAGCTGCAGAGTAGAAAGCCAAGTAGAGGCTGTGGTGGCGCACGCCTTTAATCCCAGCACTCGGGAGGCAGAGGCAGGCTGATCGCTCTGAGTTCGAGGCCAGCCTGGTCTACAAAGCGAGTCCAGGATAGTCAAGGCTACACAGAGAAACTCTGTCTGGAAAAAAACAAAACAGACCAAAAAAAAAAGAGAGAGAGAGAGAGGAGAGATAAAAGAAAGAAAGCAAGCCAAGTAGAGCATCTGCCATTTGCCTTCTTTAGGGCCATAGTCTCTCATTCTGTTTTTCAGGCTAAGTGCCAACTTTGTAAATTATTTTATTTTATTTTTGAGACAATGTTTCACTATGTAACCCTTGGCTGGCCTGACACTATGTAAACCAGGTTGGCCTGCAATTCATAATACTCTTACCTCAGATTTCTAGGTGTTGGGAAGTTGCAACCGTTAAAAGGCTGGCCAGGCTACGCAGTGGTGGCCCACGCCTTTAATCCCAGCACTCGGGAGGCAGAGGCAGGCGGATCGCTGTGAGTTCGAGGCCAGCCTGGTCTACAAAGTGAATCCAGGACAGCCAAGGCTACACAGAGAAACCCTGTCTCGAAAAAAAAATCCAAACAAAAAAGGAGGGCTTTGGTGTTGCAGGCTCATAATCCTAGTTACTTGAGAAGCTGAGGCAGGAGGATTGCACCTTAGTCCAGCCTGAGCTACCAAAAAGTAAAAAGAGGCCTGGGAATGTAGCTCCAGGGGAGAGCACTTGCTTAGCACAGGAGAGGTCCTGGATTTAACCCTTCCCTTCCCCCACCCCCATACTAGAAAGAAAAATAGACAAAGAGGCTGGGGAGAATTCAGATGCTGGGAACTCATGTAAAAGCTGGGACTGCACTGGGCACCTCTAAACGCAGCACTGGGGATAGAGGGTGGGGCAGCCAGGCTCCCTGGTGTTTATTTACTAGGCAGCCAATCTAGAGGATCGGCTAGTTCCAAGTTCAATTAGAGGGAGAGACCCTGTCTCAGTGGAGAGTGCCTGAGTTAAAGTCCTCAGCATGGATGTGTGCACACACACCTGACAGGTACATACATCACAATCACAAGGGAAGAATATTGGTTATAAGAGCCCTCCATCCCTGGGCCACGGAGGGACTGAGTGGCCTGGATGCCCTGTGCCTGGCCTGCTGGGGAGGTGTGTGAGGGAACGTTCTACCTTGTCTCTGTCTCTGCAGCCACGGGGTCCCTGCACAAGGCTGTGGTGCCTGAGAACAGCAGTGCTTATCTCGTGGAGGAGATCCAGCTGAGCCCTGAGCCTGAGCCTGTTCGAAACCTGCAGCTGGCCCCCACCCAGGTGAGAAGACACTGGAACAGGTCTTTTCTGTGACAAGGACCTAGGGAGCCTGGGCCAGCATGCCTGGGCTCCTGACATCCTCCATATCTCTCTCTCTCTCTCTCTCTCTCTCTCTCTCTCTCTTTCAGGGGGCTCTGTTTGCAGGCTTCTCAGGAGGCATCTGGAGAGTTCCCCGGGCCAATTGCAGTGTCTATGAGAGCTGTGTAGACTGTGTCCTCGCCAGGGACCCCCACTGTGCCTGGGACCCCGAATCAAGAATCTGCAGCCTTCTGTCTGGCTCCACCCTGTGAGTGCTGGTCCTGGATGGTGGCTGAAGACAGTCTGCCAAGGCTGTTACGATTCCTCCCCACCCTCAAAAGGACACCAACATGTTCACGCCCAGATTTCACCCCTCAGGGTCCAGATCCCAAATGTGGCCTTCTGCAAGGCAGTTTTGAAACTGCCCTTATTTTCTTCTACCTGGACTCCCTAGCCCCACCTTTTCCCTGCAGTCCTCCTGTTCTCCTCCCACTTAAAAAAAAAAAAAGATTTATTTATTTATTATTATGTATACAGTGCTCTATTTGCATGTACACCTGCCCACCAGAAGAGGGCATCAGATCACATTATAGATGGTTATGAGCCACCATGTGGTTGCTGAAAATTGAACCCAGGACCTCTGCAAGAGCAGACAGTGTTCTTAACCTCTGAGCCATCTCTTCAGCCCGCTTTTTAAGAGCTGTGTTTCCTTGCTTTTTCTTCTCAGGAATTCCTGGAAGCAGGACATGGAACGAGGCAATCCTGAGTGGGCATGTGCCCGAGGCCCCATGGCCAGGAGCCACCGGCGTCAGAGCCCCCCTCAACTTAGTGAGTGCGGGGCTGGAGGAGGTGCCAAGGCACTGGAGGGCTTTGGGAAGGGCTGGCTTTTCTGCCCCGTGGCTTCTGCAGCACCTGCCTAGGCTGAGACTTAAGTCCAGTGGTCAGGATGGCTCCAGAGCGGCCTGTGGACAGCTCAGAGAGTTCTGAGCTGGAGGCTGCATTAGGGTTCAAGTTGAGGTCAGTGTTGGTTTGGTCCCTGGGGAGGAATTAGAAATACTGGAGGCTGCCTATAGCCACACCACTTTGAACAGGTCAGATCTTGGCCGATCTCAGAAGCTGCTAAGGGTTGACCTGGTTAGAAGTTAGATGGGAGAAAGACTGGGGGCTCGTTTGGGGGTCTACCTTGGAGACAGAGAAAAGTTAAGCCCTGAGCTTGGGAGTTGAAACAGGATCAGAAGACAGACAAGAAGGCATGGTGGTCCATACCAGTAATCCCAGACGCCAGGATTGCTGAGAGTTCAAGGCCAGCCTGGACTACAAAGTGAGACCAGATGCAAATAAAGCTGCTCTCCCTCCTCCCTTCCCCGCACACCCCCACTGAACATGTCACTTCTTTGCTACTCTTCAGTTAAAGAAGTCCTGGCAGTTCCTAACTCCATCCTGGAGCTGCCCTGCCCACACCTGTCAGCACTGGCCTCTTACCACTGGAGTCACGGCAGAGCCAGGATCCCAGAAGCCTCTTCCACCATCTACAATGGCTCCCTCTTGCTGCTGCCTCAGGATGGTGTTGGGGGCCTCTACCAGTGCGTGGCCACTGAGAATGGATACTCATACCCCGTGGTCTCCTACTGGGTAGACAGCCAGGACCAGCCCTTGGCCCTGGATCCTGAGCTGGCGGGTATTCCCCGGGAGCGTGTGCAGGTCCCACTGACCAGGGTCGGTGGTGGAGCTTCCATGGCTGCCCAGCGGTCCTACTGGCCCCATTTTCTCGTCGTCACTGTCCTGTTGGCCATCGTGCTCTTAGGAGTGCTCACTGTGCTCCTAGCTTCCCCGCTGGGAGCGCTTCGGGCTCGCGGCAAGGTTCAGGGCTGTGGGACTCTGCCCACCTTGGAAAAAGCTCCCTTAAGCAGGGAGCAGCACTTTCAGCCCTCCAAGGACCACAGGACCTCTGCCAGTGACGTAGATGCTGACAACAACCATATGGGCCCTGAAGTGGCCTAACCTGAGACCACAGATAGGGAGTTGAGCAGAGCAAGCCCCTCGCCATGTTGGCTGGGCCCAGGCACAGTGCCACTCTGACCAGGGTGGGAGACACTCCTGCTACTGTGTGTGTTACCTACAGCACCCAGTGGGGTCTCCCGCATCAGAACTCTCTTCTGCAAGGGCATGCGCTGTCTCCACACCTGCACCCGTGCCGTGACAGGAAGAGGCAGACAGGAGTCTTCAGTTTTGATCAACCCCAAGAGCCATCCTGCAACGTACCTACTCCAGGAGACCCTGAAAGGTGTGGCTTATCCAGAGTTCTGTGGTGACCAGCCCAAGCACCCGTGCAAGCTGGGGCTATTCCTGCAAACACCAGCCTGCAAGCTGCCACTCCGGAACCAGCTGTTGCTTTGAACACCAGCCCTCCCTTCTCCCGAGGTCTCCAAGATTCTTTAGGGAGTTGGCCCCTTGTGCTTCCCTTCCCAGTCACGCCCTACTGTTCGGGAAGTCCGTTCTGAAGTCTAATCACCTTCCTTCTTGCTTCAGTTTGGACGGGTTGTTACTGTCTATGCTCTGGCTAGAATGGTGGGCACAATCTGAGCCTTGTTCACTCGTCTAGTGTGGCTGACCCCTTGAACTCACCCTTCGTCTTCCCTTTGTTTTGGGATTCAGAAAACTGCTTGTCACAAGACAATTTATTTTTTATTAAAAAAAAAAAAAAAGACATAAGCTTTAAGCAAGGCTTATGGTGTGCTGTTTCTGTGGCGGCCAAGTTCCCACCAGGACCAGGTCTGTGGGTGGCGCTCTGCAGCTCCTGCCAGCCCCGGCCTGCTCCAGGCAGCCCTACCCTGTGCTCCAGGCAGGGCGAGGACTGTGTGGACCAGCCTCAGCTGTGCCTGCCAGACACTCTGGCTGACACACCTGCTGTCCCGGGCACGCCCACGCTCATCGTGACTACACTTCGGCTCTGCCCCCAGCAGCAGTTTTCTGGAGGTGTTCCATGGCCACCCCCACTCTGGCCCTGTCTGTCTGCACAGCTGAAAAGGCAGGCTCTATCCACACCTCCCCACCTCACACTGCCTTTTCCTCCCTCTGTCGGAAAGGCACACATCGACCTGCCCGTCCCTCTGTTCTCTAGTGTGACACGCGGCAGGGCCCCACCTCACCTACCTGATGCCCTCCTCCTGACTATGGGTGTGTTAAACTACAGGCCATGCAAAACTGAGCACATGGGTTTAGGGGTAGCCATAGGTGATCCCAGCACCTAGAAGGCAGAGGCAAGAGAACCCAGGGCTGGAAACTAGCCTTGGCTACATAGTAAGACAGAGGCCAACCTGGGCTACAAGAATGTCTCAAAACATCAAAGCCAAAAAGCCAATCACCTTTCCTGTATGTCTACCCTTCCAGTCTGTACTTTGTTTGTCTTTCCTGTTACCCCTAAACCCCAAAGAGAGTCCATCTGTCCGTCCGTCCATCTGCCAAGGCCTCTCTTTGTCCCCTCCTCAGCTCTCTTTAAGCCCCATTGTGGGAGCTCTCCCCACCTCTCTGCCCCATGACCTCGCTAAGATCACCATTAATTCTTCAGCAGTGGCTTCCCTGACCCCTGCTCAGCAGCCATGGCTGCCCCTTCCTCACCAATCTTCTACTACAGAGCTCAGACACAGCTTTTAGGGCCAGTGAGCTGGATGGCTTGAGATGGAGCAAAGGTGCTTGCCACCAAGACTGCTTGACCTGAGTTCAATCCCTGGGACCCAAATCTGACCTCTACACCTTTGCTGTAGTACCTACATGTCCACACAAATAAATGAATAAAATGTAACTTTAGAAAGCTTGTTAAGTGAGAGCTGGAGAGAGAGAGAGAGAGAGAGAGAGAGAGAGAGATGGCTCAGCAGTTAAGAGCACTTCCTGTTTAATTCTGGACTGCAGAGTACCCAGGTTCAATTCCAGGCAGCCACATGGTGATTCACAACAGTCAGTAACTCCGGTTCTAAGGGATCTCATGCTCACTTATGGCCTTGGCAGTCTCCAGACACACATTCAGGTAGGCAAGACGTACATACACATAAAATAAAAGTCTTTTTCTTTATTTTTAAAGTTTTAAATTGTGGCAAGCCCACAGACGACAAAATTTACCCTCGGCCACTTTTAGCCTAAGATTCAGTGGCCTTGACTCTACTCACGCACACTGTTGTGTGACACTATTGTGTGACAGTGCTCACACTATTGTATGACAGTACTCCAGGAAAAGGTGTCAGGTCTCCTGGGATTGTACTTAGAAGCATCTGTGAGCTGTTTGATAAATGCTCTGCGAACTGAACTCTAGTCCTCTGTTGGGCGCGGATCACACCCAGAGGTGGTGCCGAAACCCGGGAAAACAAGAACAGCGCTCGGACCACTAAAACACCCGCAAAGACCCTCGGAATCAACAGACCCCGAGAGGATTCAGAACTCGACACGCGGAGCGGCGGTACCGGTAAGTCTCCCTTCAAGGGCATGCCCCCATTTGGCATTGACCCCCTTCTGGCTGCAGGGCTGTTTTTGCTGTTGACTGTGTTAGTACTGTGTATTAAGAATGGCCAAAGAATGCTAGGTAGTCATCAGGACAGCCTGTCAGAATCAGAAGGTATTCAAAAGAAAGGGGAGGAAAACATAAAAAGGAAGGAAAAGGGAAAAGAAAAAGGGAAAAGGCCTAAAGAGAAAAGGAAACAAAAAGGAACAAAGAGGAGAAGGAGGAGAAAAGGAAATTGTACCCGGTACTCGATGAGTTCGCTAAGAGCTCTAGTGACTCAGAGTCCGAGAAGGCAAATCAGAGAGAACTAAGTTCTGAGGAAGAACAGGATCTAGAGGAGGCTGCTGCCCAATATGAACAAGAGAGATACAGGCCTCATGGGGTGACTGCCTCAGCACCACCCCTTCCTTATAATCCTCAGTTTGCGGGTCCAAAGAAACAGGCTCAAGTAAGTTTTGTCGAGCCTAAGACCTGGAAGAAAGTAGCTGCCGCTTTCCCAGTATTTGAGGATCCCAATACACAAGCAAGATATCATGAACCAATAGGGTATAAGCAAATAAAAGACCTGGCAGAGGCAGTACGTACTTATGGAGTGAGCGCAGCGTTCACTCAAGCCTTGTTAGAAAGATTTGCCTATCACGCAATGACACCTTCTGACTGGATGAGTGTGACTAAGGCTTGTCTAACTATGGGGCAATATTTAGACTGGAAGAATTGTTTAAACTCATTCAAACAAGTTGTATTTCGCATTATCAACATGTGTGTGTTACTCCCCTAAGTTATGACTTTACTACTTCCATTAAACAAGGTAAGATCATTTCAGAATACCTGGCTGGAAATTGGACCTCAGAGGCTGAGCAACTATCTCAACAGCTTTTCTACCAGATCGCACAATTGAATGGCACTCGAGTGGAGATCATTACCCTTGGAGATCTTACTTCTTGGCTGTATTCTGCATTTTCCTTCTTTAAGGGATGGGTGGGGGTGGGAATTTTTGGAGCTATATTAATTTGTGGTGTAGTGCTCTGCCTTTGGCTACTGTGCCGACTAAAGAAAAGAAATCAACCCGATAAGACCCTGATGATCCAAGCATTGCTGGCAGTTGAACAAGGCGCCTCTCCCCAAGTCTGGCTTGCCAGCCTCAAAAGATGAGCCATCCCTTTCTCTTTGTGTGGCCTTTGCACACCGGTCGAGCCTTGTTGCCATTGCACACCAGAAGGCATACACAGCCATCCCTTTCCCTTTGTGTGGCCTTTGCACACCGGAAGGCGCACACACACCCTGTTAGCGGCCGTAGCACTTCGCGGGGATCCTCCCATTGCACGCGAGTCAGCGCTACCCCTACCCCTGATCACCGTCCTAGATCGGTAAGATCTCCATAAGGATCTCTCCTAGATCGGATGGTTACCTTTGGCTCAAATAAAGAAGGAGATGTTGGGCGCGGATCACACCCAGGTGTGGTGCTTATTCTACTTCAGCTCCTGCACATGCGCGGATAAGGGCATGTCAACAATGTTTCTCTTTCCCCCTCCTGCACGGGGTATGATAATTAGGCATTGGCCGGAGGGCCAATCCCCCCTCCCGCACGGGGGAATGTTAATGAGGCATTGGCCGGTGGACCAATCAGCCAGAGACACACCACGCTAAGGCCTGCATATAAGCAGTGCGCTCCGAGGGCTTGGGGTCTTTCGCTTCAGCTTCAAAGGTGCTCCCAATAAAACGTGATCGAGAAGGATCCTGGTGTTGGCATCTTTCCTGCAGGCGGGGAGGGCGCGACAGTCCTCAGCCAGAACAGCAAGTGCTCTTAACCATCTCTCCAGCCCCAAGTTGTTTTGTTTTGATTTTCAAGACAGGGTCTCTCTATGTGGCTGTCACGGAACTCACTATGTAGACCAGGCTGGCCTCAAACTCACTGAGATCCACCTGCCTCTGCCTCCCCAGAGCTGGGAATACAGGTATTCCAACTGTTTGTTGTTGTTTGTTTGTTTGTTTGAGTTTTTGGAGACAGGGTTTCTCTGTGTAGCCTTGATTGTCGTGGACTTGTTTTGTAGACCAGGCTGGCCTCGAGCTCACACAGATGTGCCTGCTTCTGCCTCACAGCATGTGCCACTGCTACCTGGCTGTATGTGTGTGTGGTTTTTTTTTTTAACTGGAGCAATTCAGCTTTCATTTCTCCCTATGGACTCCTTTTCCTCCCCACACCCTGAAAGACCTTACCCAACGGTCCTGCCTCCTTACCCTGACCTTTCCCCAGGGGATCTTGCTGCTCCTAAAGCCTCTAGAACAAGGGGCTTCCCACCTGGAGCCTGGGGGGGGGGGTGGCGCAAGACTGACACTGGGCTTCAGGGGCCCTCCTGTGCTGTTCAGGCACTTGTGTAGCCTTTCTTGCTTGCCCCCCCCCCCCCAATTTCTCCAGCTGTTGTTGAAGGATCAGACAAGGAAACAGTCACGCTTTCAAGCATCTTGGATCCCTCACCACCCGAGCCTTGCTTCCTCTCCTGTGCCAGCAAGCCCTCACACAGCTGGTGGTCATCACAGAAGTCACCCGGAGGCTTCCTGAGCCATTACCTGTGGAGGATAATTAATTCCAGGGGCCAACAAAGCTGAGCTAGGGAATACCTGGCTGGCAGAATGTCGTCATTGCTGCCATGAGGCTGTCCCTAGAGCAGGCAGACAGCAAACTGGCTAGTCCATCCTTGATGTGGTGGGCACCATCCAGCCGACCTTCCAGACCCCAGTGTTTACACCAGTGCCCCAGCTTCCTAGGCTCAAGTGGAGAGTCAGGTGGCCTGTCGTGGGACTCCTCAGCTTCTGTAATCATGTGAGCCAACTTCTCTCATAATCCCCCACCCACCTGTCTCCTGCCTGCCTGTGGATCTATCCACCCATCCTTTTTTTCACTCTGCCGGGAGAGCTATACCTATACCTATATCTTCCTGTGTGATAATACATACCCTTGGCTTTTCTGTCCACTGTCTGTGGACGCTGGGAGCACTCCCACTCCCACGCTTCAGATTCTGTGAGCAGTGCTGCTATAAACATAGAAATATAAACGCTCCCGATTTTATTTGATCATACCCAGAAACAGACCTAATGGTTCATGCAGCAGCACTTGTCTGCCGTTGCGAGGACTGCCCCGTGCTCCTCACCACGTCACACTGTGCTCCCCATCGTGCACACAGTCTCCCACATCCCCACATCGTTTTTTGCCAATACTTGTTATTTTTTTTCTATTTCTCAGAGCCCTTCTAGTGTTATGAGGTGCTTCATTGTAGGTTTTGAAGTTTTAAACTTTATTATATTTTATGTGCATGACTGTTCTGCCTATATGTATCATATGTGTATGTCAGGTATCTGCAGAGTCCAGAATGTCCAGCCTGTCAGATCCTTTGGAACTGGAGTGATGGGTAGTTGCAAGCTGCCATGTGGGTGCTGGAAACGGAATTTGAGCCACGTTTCCAGCCCCGCTCCACTTTCCCCCCTTGAGCTATTTCATGTACAGCTTTGCAGAGTGTCCAAGTTAGGCCTATGGCACACATGTCAAGGGGCTCACACCTACTTGTACACCCGGTTCCAGGAGAGCTGACTCCCTCTAGTTTGCTTAGGGACCTGCACTCTTGTGTGGGCATGCCTTTGTACATGTATACACACACACACACACACACACACACACACACACACACACACATCATTTCTAAAACAAAAATCTTTAAAATTCCTTTCTTTTAAGCCCCATAAAACAAACATTCAGCCGGGTATGGTGACGCATGCCTGTAATCCCAGCACTCCGGAAGCAGAGGCAGGCAGATCTCTGTGAGTTCCAGGACAGCCTGGTCCAGGACAGCCAAGGCTACACAGAGAAACCCTGTCTCAAAAAATAAAAAAAAAATAAAATAAAAGGGATGGAGAGATGACTCAGAGGTTAAGAGCACTGGCTGTTCTTCCTACGGTCTTGAGTTCAATTCCCAGCAACCACACGATGGCTCACAACCATCTATAATGAGTTCTGGTGTGCAGGCACACATTTGGGCAGAATACTGTATAAGTGATAAATAAATAAATCTTTAAAAAAAAAAGAGAAAAGAAAAAGAAATCTTCAAACAATACCAAGGCCTTTGAGCATTTCCCCCCTGTGTGTGTGGCCGTTGGTCACTCTTCACAGTGTATTTCTTTCTTTTATATGTTCCAATGCTTTGCCTTTTATTCCATTTGTTTACTTAATGTATTCATGCCTGAGCAGTGGGGCGTGGGTGAGTGCGTGCCACCTCGAGTGAGTGAAGGTCAGAGAACTGATGGGAGAACCATTTCTCTTTCTCCACCGTGTGCATCCTGGGGAGCAAACTCAAGTCGTCAGGCTTAGTGGCAAGCATCTTTACCCACTAGTCAGCCTGACAGCCCCTTGTTTGGTTTTGAATAACTTTCTTCTCTACTTTTGCAAATCTCAGTGAGCTCTTATTTTCTTTTCTTTTTTTTGAGCTCTTATTTTCAATTGTTCTTATTGTTGTTTTTCTTTTTTCTTTTCTTTCTTTCTTTCCTTTTTTTTTTTTTTAAGTTTTATGAGACAGAGTTTCTCTGTGTAACAGTCCTGGCTATCCTGGACTTGCTTTGTAAACCAGGCTGGCCTTGAACTCACAAGGATATGCCTGCCTCCATCTCCTGAGCACTGGGATTAAAAGCGTGTGCCACCTCTCCCGGATCATTTTTTGTTGTTTTTTTAAGTGTGGGTGTACCTATGTGTGCATGTGTGTGCATACCTATGTATGCAGCTACCTACAGAGTCCAAAGGAGTCAGATCCCCTGGGTCTGTAGTTACAGATGTTAGTGAGAGTGTGCAGCCAGCTCTATGATCTGAACCCCCAGCCTCTGCAGGAGCAACACTTGTCTTTTTTTTTTTTTTTTTTTAGTTTTTCGAGACAGGGTCTCTCTGTGTAGCCTTGGCTGTCCTGGACTCACTTTGTAGACCAGGCTGGCCTCGAACTCACAGCGATCCGCCTGCCTCTGCCTCCCGAGTGCTGAGATTACAGGCATGCGCCACCACGCCTGACTCCTGGACTCACTTTGTAGACCAGACTGGCCTTGAACTCACAGTGATCCACCTGCCTCTGCCTCCCGAGTGCTGGGACTACAGGCATGCGCCACCACGCCCCGCTCACACTGTCTTTAATCACCAAGCCATCGTTCCAGATCCTCAGCTCTTTTTTCCTCATTTCTATTTTCTTTTTTTTTTTTTTTCCGGTTTTTCGAGACAGGGTCTCTCTGTGTAGCCTTGGCTGTCCTGGACTCACTTTGTAGACCAGGCTGGCCTTGAACTCACAGCGATCCGCCTGGGATTAAAGGCGTGTGCCACCACCGCCCAGCTCTCATTTCTATTTTTCAATTGATTTGTTTTTTTTGTGTGTGTGTGTGTATGGCTATTTTGCTCACATGTGTCTGTGCACCATGTGCATGCCTCATGCCCAGGGAACTCAGAAGGAAGACTGGATTTCTCAGAACTGGAGTCATGGACTACTGTGAGCTACCATGTGGATGTAGTGAACATAGCTGGGGTCCTCTGCAAGAACAAGTGCTCTTAACTGGTAAGCCATCTCTCCATCTCCCCCTCCCCTTTAAAAATACTTATTTTTTATTTTTAGTTCTGTGTCTACATTTGGATATTTGAGGCCATGTATGAGGGCAGGTGCCTGAGAGTCCAGGAGAGGCGGCAACTCTCTAGGAGCCGGAGTTACAGGGAAATATCTAGTGTGTGTGTTGGGAACCAGACTCAGGCCTTCTCCAAGAACCATAGACATTCTTTTTGTTTTTGTTTTTCGAGACAGGGGTTCTCTGTGGAGCCTTGGCTGTCCTGAACTCACTTTGTATACCAGGCTGGCCTCGAACTCACAGTGATCCGCCTGCCTCTGCCTCCTGAGTGCTGGGATTAAAGGCAGAGCCACCACCCCTGGCTACCATAAGCATTCTTAACTGCCGAGCCAGCTCCAGCTCCTGTTTCCAATTCTTTGAATAAGAGGCGAAGGACAGACTTTGATGCTAACCCCAACCAACAGTAACAAATCCCCATCTTGTTATGTTTCTTTAGTGTCCTGTAACCCAAGCTGGCCTTAAACCTATTGCAGTTGCCTGCTTCAGTGTCCCAAGTGCTGGGATTACATCTTTCTCTCTGGTTAGATTAAACCTAGGGCCTTGTGGTGCATGCTAGGCAGGTGCTCTACAACTGAGCTGTATCACCAAGCAACTTTCTTTCTTTCATCTTTCTTCCTTTCTTTCTTTTTTAATTTTTCAGAACAAGGTTTTTCTTTCTGTAGCCCTGGCTGGCCTTGAACTCACAGAGATCCACCTGCCTCTGCCTAGAGAGCTGGGATTACAGGTGTGTGCCACTTTGCCCAGCTTAATTTTTGTACTTTTGAGACGGAGTCTCAATTGCCCAATCTGTCCTTGAACTCACTCTGTAGGCCCAGCAGGCCTTGAACTTGTAATCCTCCCATCTCAGCCTTCCAAATAACTAAGACTAAAGCTTTGCACCATCACGCCTGGCAAGAGGAGCTATGTGGCGATGCATATATTGATAAAAATGTCTTATCTGCTATGAGACTGGAGTTTAATAATATACCTTGAATTCCCTTAAGACTTAACACTGATGTCCTGATGTGCAGTCAGCCTGTTGGTTTAACCTGCCTTCAAGAGAAAACTGTAACAGTCGACCTTGCTTACCTTGGAGTCCCGTGTAATCAACATTTACACCCTGAGCTCATGCGTAGCTGGAATCTTAAATCATGCACTCCTCCATGTCCCTGACCTCGAGGAATGTGTCTATGTGTTCTGATAATTATTTCCTGAGTACAGCAAAAACAGATAGATGTTGGAAGCAATCTTATCAAATGAACACCCACCATAAATGCTGCACACACATTTGGATATGGCTGTTGTTGTGCTGTTGTCTGGGTCAGTTGGAGTCGGTGATTTAATCCCTTGTAAGGCCCTGTTAAATATTTCTGTAAAGTGTTGTTGAATACTTATTAATTCTAGAGGGCTTTCCTATGACTCAGCCTGCTCCCCAGTAATTGAGACAGAGACCTGTTGATTTATTTAAAGAAGCTTTTCAGCACTATAACTGGGCAGGTGCGACTTAAACTCGTTTTTTCTAAGCTGGTCTGTTACTTCCCAGCCACACTCCCCCAGTTACTTGCCAATATGGATCCTGTCTGGGCTGGATCTGCTCCATCAGGCCACGCCCTTTCTCTCCTTCCTTTCTTCCTCCTGACCTCTCCTCTCTCCTCTTCCTGGCCTCTGGGTCCTTCCCTGAGACCCCAAGCCCAGGAACTGAAGCTTCTCTTCCCTCTCTTCTGCACCAGTCTGGAGTGCAACCAGCTCTTGGGGCCCAGGATTTAGCGTATGTATACATAGCACCAGACCAACTCCTAACAGTAAAGTACCCCATTCCTTCCCCATGTGATGCTTTCTATGCTGTTCAATGAAGACAGAGCAAGCCCTCTTGCCGGGGACAGATATACAGAGGCTCATTCACTCAGACTTAGGGACAAAGGGACAGATTCACAAGACAGCCTTCAGGCAGGCACAGGCTCAGACTCAAACAACAGACAGGCAGAAAGACTGAAGGTGTGGCCAATAAAATAGTGGAGAATACAAATCCGGGCTTGCTCTTTGTTAAATGACATCAAGGGGGCGTGTTGTGGAATTTGTGACCTGGGGGGGGGGGAAGACTCTATGCTATAGAATCTATGGCATAGACTCAACCCAATTATTATTAAAAGATTTACTGACTAGCTGCTAGCAGGATGAACAATCTCTGAGCCAAATTTGAGATTCCTTTGAGAAGGGTGTTGAAGGAAGAATTTTAAAAGGGGAAAACCACAAGAGGATGTTCAGTATCTATGCAAGCCAGCAAAAACTGTTCTATTCTGCCAAGTTAAGTGGTTAAGGCAAACTCAAAACAATCTTTGGGTATCTGTGTGAGCAAGTTACAGAAGGGAAAAAAAATACAGTTAGTCATGTCATACCAAGTAGTCACAGCTGTCCATTTTTGGGTGGGGATCATTGGGTCAGGGCCACTGGGAACTTATCTTACAGGGACTGGAGTCAGAGACAAACAGCGAGGGAGTACCAAGATGGATGCCTAGCATAAAATGGAGTTTCTTTTCTTTTCTTTTTTTTTAAGATTTATTTATTTATTTATTATTTATACAGTGTTCTGCCTGCATATACACCTGCAGGCCAGAAGAGGGCATCAGATCACATTAGAGATGGTTGTGAGCTACCATGTGGTTACTGGGAATTGAACTCAGGACCTCTGGAAGAGCAGTCAGTGCTCTTAACCTCTGAGCCATCTCTCAAGCCCAAAATGGAGTTTCTTTAGCTATCACAGAAGTACCTAAATTCTTTAATGTGATACCAACACATTATTGGTGATTCATAGCGTTTATGTTTTGTTTTTGCTTTTTTTATTTATTTTTTATTTTTTTAAGACAGGGTTTCTTTGTGTAGCCTTGGCTGTCCTGGACTCACTTTGTAGACCAGGCTGGCCTCGAACTCACATCGATCCACCTGCCTCTGCCTCCCGAGTGCTGGGATTAAAGGCGTGTGCCACCATGTCTGGCTCAAATCTAGATTTCTTTCTTGTTAATTTTCCTTCATCCTTGAGAATTTCATACAACACAATCATATTTCTCCTAATTTCTCTCTCCAGCTTCCCTAAATTACTCCCAACCTGGCCCACTCTCAACCTTTTTATTGATAACCCAGTAAGTCTAATTTGTGCTGCCCACATGTGTGTGCTTGTGTGGCAATCCACTGGAACACGAGAAATTGATCAGTAGCCATATATGTTTTAAAAAGAGGAGGGAGGGCAGAGGGAGGGCAGGGGGAGGGCAGGGGGAGGGCAGAGGGAGAGGTATGCATATGTTTCTCCCTCTTTAGCAACTATGGGCTGCCAAAAGCTTCCCAGTAAGGGGTGGGCCTGCCCGGCACCTCCCCATCTATGCTAGAATAAGCGATTTTTCTAAACACAATTTCTGTCTTAGAGCCCAAACAGCTTTTCATTAAATTCACAATAAAATGAAAAGAGCTTTGGGAACTGTGTGTTTTGCTTCCAGCTCCTTTGCCACTGGCCCGCTGGCTACTGCCTTGTGCCTCTCCTGGGTCCTGTTCATTTGTGATGCAAAGAAGAACAGACAGCTGGCCTTAGCGATCTATGGCCAGGGTGCTTTGGATGTGCAGTGTCTCTCACTTCATTGTCCTCTGCAGGTACTTTTCTAGTGCCCAACGTGGTGTTAGTCTCCCAGTGCCTTTTGACACAGTGCTGCTTTGTGAGCTGGGAGCTCTCCCATCTTGGGAACCCATTCAGTCAGCTGCTGGGAGCTACTGAGCACTATCATGTGGCCAGCGCTGGCAGGGGCTGAGCACATATCAACCAATCAATGGGATACCGTTCTTGCCTTTGCGGAGCAGGAAAGACAGAGGGCACACACAAACCAAACAGCATGCAGTTCAGATGGGCACGAGGACACCGCCTGCTTGGGTCCCTGCTTGGGACAATAATTAGTGGAGTCGTCATCACAGCCTCTGCCAGCCACAGGCAGCCAGCTGATTAAAACAAGACCAAGCCCCAGCACTGTTGCCAGGGGGCCTGTTGCTGGGCTTCAGACCTCGGACAAGTGGCTGAGG
The DNA here is from genome assembly GCA_907169655.1 of Acomys percivali. NCBI lineage: Eukaryota > Metazoa > Chordata > Mammalia > Rodentia > Muridae > Acomys > Acomys percivali. The sequence goes on along the minus strand of OU015751.1, from coordinate 119,921,787 downwards.
TGCCTTTCAACCAAAGCAGACCTGACCTCCCGCGTTCTCCCAGCATCCCTGAATCCCTACCTGTACAGGGCGTGACTGGCACACTCCCGTCCTCGTCCTCGACTTCGACCCTGAACTTTCCAGCCCAGGCCTCCCCTCATTATATAACTATATAATCCCAATATTTTGTTCTCTCTCCCCCCCTCCCTTTCTCTTTCTCCCTGGCTTTCCTCAAATGATGACCGGCCTCTTTCTTTGGGACCCATGAACCCGCCAAGAGCTGCTCCCAGTAAACCAGCATTTATATACCTAACTTGTCTTGATTCAGCTCATCTCACCTAAGAAACAATGATAACAGATCAGCTGTGTCTGCAGGGCTCTCGTCTGCTCATGGACCTTGCCCGACTATAACCTGTAGCCTTTGTCCCTGTGCCAAGTAACATTTGATGCTAAAACGAAAACCAGTCGAGCTCTTTATGCTAGCTTTGTTGTAGTTTTGCCTTTTGACAATAAGACAGGTTAGATGGTGAACTGCCATTTTAAAAAATGATCTGAAGAAAGAGAGTGGCAGTAGGAAGTGATTCTGAGCTAGAACTCATTGGTGATAAAGTCTGAACAATGTTGACTTGAACAGCAAAACAGTGAAAGAGCTTGGGGGCTGAGATGAGGTCTGCTTGGGTTTGAGATCAGCCTTGGCTACACAGCGACACTCTGGCTTCAAAATCATACAATCCAGTCTTCCCCAGGAAAGAGCACACCAACTAGTGATCTAATATCGAACAATCAGTCCTAAAAACAAACATATGAGTGACTTTATATGAACTGAGCAGGCTTTTTACACACACACACACACACACACACACACACACACACACACACACACA
>OU015751.1:119897650-119920914 GCA_907169655.1 Acomys percivali | reverse complement strand
ACACACACACACACACACACACACACACACACACACACACACACACATATACACACACTTAAAGAGTCCATAAATTTGAATGAGATCAAGGTGGGTTTGTGGGAGGGGGTTGGGTGAGGAAATGGTGGCACACGCCTTTAATTCCAGCATTCAGGAGACAGAAGCAGGGGGATCCCTGAGTTTTGAGGCCAGCCTGGTCTGTAGAATGCATTCCACAGCCAGGTATGGTGGCGCACACCTTTAATCCCAGCACTCAGGAGGCAGAGGCAGGCAGATCACTGTGAGTTTGAGGCCAGCCTGGTCTACAAAGTGAGTTCAGGACAGCCAAGGCTACACAGAGAAACCCTGTCTTAAAACACCAAAACAACACTCCCATAAAATTTAAAGAAACAATGGGATTCTCAGGAGATGGTGAGCTGTTAAGAGCTTTTTAATTTAAGTCTGATTCTTACTCGCGTGTATGTGCATGTGTCTTAGTGTTTTATGTCTTTAGTGTTGGTCGTGTGCTCATGTATGCTGGTTCCCACAGAGGTTACACGAGGGTGCCAGATCCCTTGGAGCTGGGGTTACAGTTGGTTGTGCTTGGAATGCAAGCTGGAAGCTGAGAGGAGTACAGTGCAGGAGGCTGCGAAGAGATGGGGGAGAGACAAAGAACGTCATGGTAGGCAGCAGGTTCCAGAGAGGAGGAAGGAATTCTGTGCACAGGAAGGCCACTACAGATAACAACGGTGTGCTGTAAACTTCCCACAGCTGGAAGGGAGTCTGGATCCTCCCCCAATAATGAAATGAATGCTGGAAGGTCATCGTGGTGTCTCAAGCCTGTGACCCCAGATCAAGGATGAGGAAGGACCACTGTGGTGAATCCCAGGTCACCCTAGGACTATTACAATTTTCAAAATATGAGTCCAGGACAGTCAAGGCTACACAGAGAGACCCTGTCTCAGAAAAAAATTTTTTTTTTCAAAATAGCTATAGTGTGAGACCCTGCCACAAAACAAAACAAAATCTCACGGTACCTACTAATTAATACGTTCACATTTTGTGTCTTCGTGTATCAGTAAAATTGAAAACAAAAGTAAAAGTGAAAGACTGTGTCCTAGTTTGCTTTCCATTGTTGTGAATAGACATCATGACCAAAAACAACTTGGGAAAGAAAAGATTTCTTTGATCTTTTCCTTTCGTCTTTCTTTTTTTTGTTTTGTTTTTTTGAAAAAGAGTCTCTTTCTATGTTCCTGACTGTCCTGGAACTCACTATGTAGACCAGGCTGGCCTTGAACTCACAGAGATCTTCCTTCCTACCTCCTAAGTGCTGGGACTAAAGGCATGGGCAACCACAGCCAACCTGGGTTTACTTAATCTTACAAGTTACATAATGAAGGGAAGCCAGGGCAGGGACTTAAGGGAGGAACCTAGAGGCAGGAAGTGAAGCAAAGACTATGTTGTGGCTTTCTCTTTAGGCTCATACTCAGCCTGCTCAAGGGCAGCACAACCCACAGTGGGCAGGCCTTTCCACATCAATCATTAACCAATCAAATGCCAGCTGACTGGCTTATAGGCCGGTCTACTAAAGGTGATTATTCAATTTACATTCCTTCTTTTCAGATGAATCTAGCCAATGTCAAGTTGACAAAAAACTCACCAGCATAGGTTGGAAGTACAGAATTAAGTGACCAAGTTTTAAAAAAAGATTTATTTTTTATTATATAGTATTCTGCCCACACATGTGCCTGCCCACCACAAGAAGGCACCAGATCTCATTACAGGTGGTTGTAAGCCACCATGTGGTTGCTGGGAATTGAACTCAGGACCTTCAGAAAAGCAGAAGGTGCTCTTAACCTCTGAGCCATCTCTCCAGCCCCATGAGCAACTTTTAAACATCAATTATGTGGGGACCTAGAGAGATGGCTCAGAGGTTAAGGACACTGACTGTTCTTCCAGAGGTCCTGAGTTCAATTCCCAGCAACCACACAGTGGTTCACAACTATCTATAAGATGATCGGATACCCTCTTTTGGCCTGCAGGTGTACACGCAAGCAGAGCACTGTATATATAATAATAAATAAATCTAAAAAAAAAAAAAAGATATATGGCTAAAACCAGACCAGAGCTGGTGTCAGTGCTCTGTTTCTCCAATCTGAGTTCCTATACCTGAAAATCGGTTACCTTATCTTTTCTTCCTGCGACACTTTGACCTCCTCCTGTTGGGGCTCCAAAAATTAGATTCCACTTCTCTCTCTTCCGAATATCGAATTCTAAAATTTAGAAATGAATGTAAAGATCCCACTAGATCTTTAAACAAAAGGTGACTCATTTTAACTATGTTGTCAAGAAGAGTCCAGGAAGCCAAGCGTGGAGGTGCAGGTGTGTAATTAGCGATCGGAAATCTGAGGCAGGGGGATTAATGAGTTGGGCAACCTCCGCCCCCGCCCCCACGCCCCGGCCTTCTTAGCGAGACTTAGCCCAGAAATAAAATAAAATAAAAGAGAAGAAAAAATAAGAGAAAAGGAATGGAAGGAAGAAAAAGAAAGAGAAAGGAAGGGAGGGAGAGAGAGAAAAAGAAAGCAAACAGCGGCATCTAACTCCGGTTTATGTGTCCGCCAATGACGAAGTCCCATCCCAGGGCACGCATGCGTGGAAGGCTTAAAGGCACATAGAAGCTAAAACAGGCGGGACTACTTCCCTAATCCAAGATGGCCGAAGAGGCGCTCCTAGAGGGAGGCTCAAAGGCTGAGAGTGCCATTGGTGGAATTACAGTTGCTTCACAGTGGGAGGGAATGACAGCATCCCCGCTTCCGGTTCCGGCAGTACCGGGATCCCAGTCGAGATGGAGGATGATGCGAACCGAGTCTGGCTGTCGCTGGGAACGGAGGGTAGTGCGGGGGCTGCGGTCTAGGAGTCCGGGGTTGGAGTTCTCAGACGCGGCTGAACCGCCGGGGTCTGAGAAGGTAAGCGAGCACGGTATTAGGGTGCCTTGAGGTATCAGAGGTACCTAAGGACCGACTTGTCGCGGAGACAGCGGATGTCTGTTCTTCGGGGCTGCATCGCCATGGGAAGCTGCCCTGCAGTTTTGGCATCGAAAGGCAAGTCCGGCGAGGCATCTCGTCCTGCCAGAGGAGCATGAGAGGCTGACAGCTAGAGGAGCATGGCGAGGGGCATGCCCGAGGACCCCCAATTGGCCGTGCAAGAGCCGGAGCGAAGGTGCATAAAGGAGGGTGTCATGTGGTGTCTGTGATGAGGGGTCACGTGGAAACCTATTGAGGACCAATGGAGACTGGGTGGGAGCCCCTCCGTGCCTGAGGGAGGAGGCTGTCTTGGATTGGGAGATGTCGCCAGGACCTAGTGAAGACAGCGGGACAGGTGTTCCGGCATGAATGCATTCATTTCATGTGAATGACGGGTGGGTGACAGCGCCCAGAGTACAGAGCCCTGATGTGTCAGAGAAAGCAGAAAGAGAAGAGGGTGCTGGCTGGCATTCGTTTCTGTCTGAGAGTTGCAGCCCCTGGGTGTCTGGTCAGGAGTTGACAAGAACAAGGTGACCTGATGTGGTGGGAGTGGTCGGCAGAAAAGATTCGCAGGGACCAATTGGTCATTATTGTGTCCAGGTTGAAGATGGGGTCGGAGGGCTCCTAACCTGGTTCTAATGATGGTGGACTCTGAGAAAAGTTGTAATTCTTACAAAACTGGCAATCTCTAATAATTAAAGCCACATCTTGATAACCCATATAAACCACCTAGCGATGTTAGAGTGATATTTCTTAATCAGCAGGTTTACAGTATGGCCCGAAATCCCCTTCCCCCACCAAGACAGGGTCTTGCTGTGTAGCCCAGGCTCACCTTAATCACCGTGTTTCTCTTGCCTCAGCCCCCTTGGGCTGAGGTGACAGACATGCGCTACCATACCTGGCTCTGCTCTTACATAGGCAACTCCAGGTACTGCCCACGCTGCTGATCTGTGGAGCACTCTGGGTGGCGCGGTAGGACTTTATGCAGTAAGAGAAATACTTTACTGTTAACAGAGTACTTTCACAGTTATTAGTTCCAAGGGCTGATGGTGTGTAGCTCAGCTGGTAGAATGCTTGCATAGCATGCAGGAAGCCCTAGGCTTGGTCCCAACGCTGAATAACCTGGGCAAGGATATGGCGGCTCACATCTGTAACCCAGCATTTAGGAAGTGGTAAAGGCAAGAGGATCAGGAGTTCAAGGCCAGCTTAGGCCACTTGAAACCCATACAAAACAAACAAGCCAGGCCCTGTGACACATGCCTTCAATCCCAGCACTCGGGAGGCAGAGGCAGAAGCAGGCAGATCTCTGTGAGTTAGAGGCTAGCATGGTCTGCAGAGTGAGTCCAGGACAGCCAGGGCTATACAGAGCAACCCTGTTCTTCAAAAACCAAAACCAAAACCAACCAACCAACAAACATCAAAAACAACAGCAATAACAAAACCAAGGGACTAGCCCATGTGTGAGTTTTGTTTCTATGAGGAGGAGAGTGGAAGTGACAGATGTTTTCTATATCATTTGATAACTTCTAGGATAAAATGCTCCCTGGTGAGCATTGGGATGCACAGAAAGCACTTAGCAATTCACAAACAATGTTTTGTTTTTAAAGCAGGATTTCTTGTAATCTTGGCTGGCCTTGAACTTGCTATATAGTCAGAGATGACTGTAGACTTGTGGTCTCCCTCCCAAATCCTAGGACTGTAGGCATGGGCCACCATACCTGTGGTTTGTTGTTGTTGTTTTTATGCTGGGGATTGAATTTAGGGCTGGGTACATGCTAGGCAGGCAGTCTATCAACTGAGCTACATCCCCAGCCCAGTGAATAGTTTTAAAGGTGCCAGAAAAATCCAGAACAGGAGTCAAGTACTCAAGTAAGGGTCTGACAAAGTGCCATTAGGAAGTTGGACTGGCTGAACCAGGACAAAGGAAGGCTGAGCAATGTTTACATTCACCTTTCTGCAAAGAGGATTTTCCAGCAGATGAAACAGGAGAAACTGATATTTCAACAGAAGGTTATGTGACAGTGAGCGAGCTGAGATTCTAGGGTGTAGTACCCTCTTCTCCTTCTTGACTGAGTCAAGGTCAGCAGTGGCTTCTCCTGTCACCATGACATTGGTAGGAAGCACCTGCCTTGGGGAACCCTGGCTTCCTTCAGGAGATTTATAGTAGATTGACTCATGTGAGAGATGAAGGAACGAGGGGAAACAGAGCAGTGGGTCCTGCCTCGGACTTCTCATCAGAGACACCTGTAATGGGCGGTTCAGCTTCAAAGGTTAAGACAGTACCCGGGGAAACCAGGTCTTGGAGCAGAGCCGTCCACTGGCCTGCCCTTGTGCCCTGCCCTACACACAGTCTGTGCGTGACCAGCAGGAGGCCCCTGCTTGAGCCCTGCTGTGTTTGTCTCGTGGTGACAACATGCCTGCTTAGCCAATGGGCTCAGTCACTCCACAAGAACACAGAAAGAGGAGGCAGTCCTAGCTTTCTCTGGAATAAAGGGAGATGACAGCAGAGAGGGCATTTACACTGCCTCCCATGGGAGGACGTAGTTTTAAGTTGAGCAGAGAGAATTGTGTTGCTATCTCCGATTCGCTGGCACAGTGGAGTAGGGATCGTGGCTTGCATGCTCCTGGCTTGGTTACGTTTGATCTACAGAGTCCTCAGTTTGCTCATCTTCCACAAGTATTTTTGTTGTTGTTGTTTCATGGTTTGTACACCTAGACTAGGCTCAGATTCAAGTAGGTCCTGAGTGAAACCAACTCGGAAGGTTCTTTTTTCTCTCTGGGGCTAGCTAACAGCCAAAGAGGACTCTGACCTTTGGCCTGTTCCTGACTTTTAGACTCCATTCCCTGGAGAGCAGGGCAGTGGTTGGGGATGCCCTGCGGCTTGGAATCCCTGTCTGCACCCTTCTCCCACACTTTCTTCTAATGTAGACTGGAGAAAATATAAATTGTGGTGGAGGTGGGGCAGGGGTGGTCAGAGCAGCCAGCATGGGGAACAGACGTGAGGTAAGCAGGCAGCAAATGTTAGTAAGGTGACCCACACCGAGGGTGAAAGGTCTTCAGAGGATCCAGGAGCAGCCTGGCCTCCAGGAACCTCCTCCGTGTCACTTAGTGACACCCCATTAGGCACATAGGCCTTGAATCATGCCAGGTGTACGGCTTGTCCACAGCATTCAAAACATAGCCAGGCAGGGAAGACGTAGCGAATAGTCCCTGTTCAGGACTGAGGTGCTAAGACCTAGGTAGGGACAAACTTCAGAACGGACAGCCCTACGAGCTGGATAGGGCTGAGGGCGGGGCCGTGCTCTAGAGCATCCTCACTTGAGGACTGACTTCCAGAGGAAGGAATCTGGGCTTCAAAGGGCTGGTCAAAGACACAAGGGCGTAGGGGGTGCTCTGGTCTGTGGACGGACAGCGAGGCTGTCTGAAGGCTGGGCTTTGCTGAGGTGAGCACCCCGAGATACAGCCTGAGAGGCTGAGAGGGACCTCGAAGCCTAGGCGGGAGGGGAAAGGCGTCACGTTCTGACGCTCCTCACATCCCCCTGCCTGCCCAAACCCCCAGGTCTTCGGGCACAATGGAGGACAAGCGAAACATCCAGATCATCGAGTGGGAACACCTGGACAAGAAGAAGTTCTATGTGTTCGGCGTGGCGATGACTATGATGATACGGGTCAGCGTGTACCCGTTCACCCTCATCCGCACCCGGCTGCAGGTCCAGAAGGGCAGGAGCCTCTACCACGGGACCTTCGATGCCTTTGTCAAGATCCTGCGAGCCGATGGGGTGGCTGGCCTCTACCGGGGGTTCCTGGTCAACACCTTCACGCTCATCTCTGGCCAGTGCTACGTCACCACCTACGAGCTTACCCGGAAGTTTGTAGCTGACTACAGCCAGAGTAACACAGTCAAATCCCTGGTAGCCGGTGGCTCCGCCTCCCTCGTGGCGCAGAGCATCACGGTGCCCATCGATGTAGTCTCCCAGCACCTGATGATGCAGCGCAAGGGGGAGAAGATGGGTCGCTTCCAAGTTCGTGGGAACCTAGAGGGACAAGGGCTCATTGCCTTCGGCCAAACTAAAGACATCATCAGACAGATCCTACGGGCTGACGGGCTTCGAGGCTTCTACCGAGGCTATGTGGCCTCGCTGCTAACGTACATCCCAAACAGCGCTGTGTGGTGGCCCTTTTATCACTTCTATGCAGGTAAGCGGGGGTTGGGGAGGGGAGCCGAGGGCGCAGGGGTACTATTGTTTCAGAGTGTTTTTCTTAGAGTGAAGGTGAGTGTAGAGAGGGGATCAAATTAGCCCCGCTGAGTGCTGGGATCACAGGTGCGTCCCCCTGCCCAGCTCAGCTGAATCCTGGTGCTTTGGTTTGGTTTGCTTTGGTTTGGGTTTTCGAGAGTTTCTCTGCATCAGCCCTGGCTGTCCTGGACTCACTTTATAGACCAGGCTGACCTGGAACTCACAGCTCCACCTGCCTCTGCCTCCCTAGGCATTAAAGGCGTGTGCCACCAAGCCTGGCTGGAACCCTAATTTTGCTAGCTCTGTTTCTTCTGCTTAGCACAGTATTTCATCTAGACTCTGTGGTAACATCGAACCCTGAACGGTCACCCTGACCGTTTGGGAGGACTTTCTGGCAGTCTTTGTGAGACTGGGGTCTCCCTGTTCAACCTAGACTGGCTTTGAACTCACTGCAGTCCAACAGAACCTAGGATTTGCAGGAGTGCTTCCTCTCCATGCACACACTTGTTAGGAATGCCGGGGATGGAGCTCGGTTGAGGGGAGCTTTGCTAGCATGCATGAGGCCTGAGGTTTAATCCCTAACACTGCATAAAAGCCAAACTAAATAAAACTAAAGCAGGTTCTCCGGAAGGCGTTTTCTCTGGAGTCTGCCTTTGGCCTCATTTGATTTCACGAATACTTAGTAGTATGTTTCCCCTTCTGCCTACATGCTGTAGCATTGCCAGCCAAACCTGTCCAGAGGTCCCAGCCAACGTTCCGGCTGTGGGGCTCTGTATCAGCAGCTCTTTAGAAATTAAACGTTGGTTGTATTTTGTTTTTAAAATAGAGTTCTTCAGCCCAAGCCAGCCTGGGCAGACTGTAGCTCAGCCTTAGACTCTCTGTACTCAAGTACTAGGATCCAAGTGGGGACGCCCAGCTTAAGCTGTATTTTGAGGCAAGGCCCTGCTTGTGTGTCTTATGCTGCTGGAATTACAGGTTTACACCATCACTCTCACCTTATTTTGTTTGTTTATAATGTGTACAGTGCTGTGCCTGCATGTACACCTGCAGGTCAGAAGAGGGCACCAGATCTCATTATAGATGGTTGTGAGCCGCCATGTGGTTGCTGGGAATTGAACTCAGGACCTTTGGAAGAGCAGCCAGTGCTCTTAACCTCTGAGCCATCTCTCCAGCCCTTGTGTTTGTTCCTGATGCTTGTTCGTGTTGGTTTTGTTCTTGAGATAGGGACTCACAGAACTCAGGCGCGCCTTAAACTACTGATTCTGCTGCCTCTGCTGGCCTGGTGCTGAGGTGACAGCCATGTTAAAACTGCTGGTGCTTTTTGATTTGAGTCCAGGTCTGTATAATCCAGTCTGGCCGTAAGCGTGCTGTGCAGCCAAGAGTGACTTCAGACTCAGCATCCTCTTATCTCTACCCTCCGTCCAAGTGCTGGGATGACAGGCATGTGTCACTCTTGCCTAGCTTGTTTTTTGACACAGGGACTCTTCACAGTGTATCCCACACTGGCCTCCAACTCACTATGCACTTGAGGATGGCTTTGTTTGTTTTTCTTCTCTCGCTCTGTGGAGATCCGGCCTCACTATGCAGCCCTAGCTTGCCTGAAATGTGGGCCAGGCTGCTTGACGTGGTTGCATTTCTAAGGCTCCTTCCTCTACCTCCTGAGTGCTGGCATTAAAGGGAGCAGATCCCCTGTTTGAGCTCTGCTAGCTTAGCTCTACCAGAGGAGCCACATCCGTAGTCGACACAAACACACACACACACACACACACACACACACACACACACATATTTATACTTTTGGTTTTTTTGTTTGTTTGTTTGTTTTGGTTTTTCGAGACAGGGTTTCTCTGTGTAGCCTTGACTGTCCTGGACCCGCTTTGTAGACCAGGCTGGCCTCGAACTCACAGCGATCTACCTGCCTCTGCCTCCCGAGTGCTGGGATTATAGGCGTGCGCCACCACGCCCGGCCTTATACTTTTGTATTTTGAGAGAGCATCTCACTAAGCTACCAGGCTGGACTTGAACTCATTGTGTAGTCCATGCAGGCCTTGGATTTGTGATCCTCCTGCCTCGGTTGCCAAGGAGCCAGGCTTACAGGTGTGGGTTATCATGCTCTGTTTCTAATGGGTTAGTCTGAAGTTCTGGTTCCGAAGCTGGGTGTACAGCTTTGCCTGGGACCCCCTTTCCTCCCTGGGACACCCTTTCCTCCCTGGGACCCCTTTTCCTCTGCTCTTTATGTGGCTGGCTTCCCGTGCTTCAGGCCTCAACTTAAATGTCACCTTTGCACCTTTGTATAAAGAGCCTTTTTTTTTTTTTCTTGGTCTTGTTTTTTAAGTCTTTCTCTATATAGCCCTGGCTGTCCAGGAACTCACTGTGTAGTATAGGCTGGCCTCAAACTCTCAGAGTCTCGCTTGCTCCTGCTGGGTTTAGCGATTTGCGCCACCGCACCCAGCAAGAACTTCCTTAGCCTGTTGGGAAGAGGGCTGCCTCTGCTCATGTTTCTTCTTAGCACTTCAGTTAGAAATTATTTTACCCCCAAATTTCTAGCTCTTCAACTAGAATCTTAAGGTCCATGAAGATATTTCTGTCTCTTTCTCTGTTGTTTCTTTCTTTCTTTTTTTTTTTTTTTTAATATTTTTATTTAAATTTAAGTTTATGTGCATTGGTGTGAGGGTGTCAGATCTTAGAGTTACAGATAGTTGTGAGCTGTCCTGTGGGTGCTGGGAATTGAACCCCGGGTCCTTTGGAAGAGCAGGCAGTGCTCTTAACCACTGAGCCATCTCTCCAGCCCCTCTGTTTTTGTTTCTTTGTTTCATTTTTGAGATTGAGTCTCTTTGTAGATGTCCTCCCAGCCCCTAACCCCCAGCCCCTTCCACCCCCCAGCCCCCCCACCCCCCCACCCCCCAGCCTGGAACTTTCTATGTAGACCAGGCTGGCCTTAAAGGCTAAGAGATCTGAGCCAGGTGTGGCGGCACACCCCTTTAGTCCCAGAACTCTGGGAGGCAGAGGCAGATGGATCTCCATGAGTTCAAGGACAGCCAGGGCTACACAGGGAAACTCTTTGTTCAAACAAAATCTTCCCAACAAACAAAAAACCCGAAACTCACAGAGATCCACCTGACTTAGTCGCCCAAGCGCTTGGGTTGAAGGTGTGTACCACCTCGCTGGGCTCTTCTTTTCTCTGCAAAGGTCTAGTGTTTATCTTAATGCCTGGCATTTAGTAAAATTAAGTAAATATTCATTTGTTACTGGTGTCCAAAGTCACTTAGCCAGGAGATAGTTAAACTGGGTCAGTCTGGGTTTATCTGCTCCCTGTAGATTTAGGTGCTTGGTTGATGATGCACAGAGACGCGGAAGAGAGGCGTGGACTACTTGCCTTGGCCCCCCACCTTCCTTCTCTCTCTCTGAGCTCCGGAAAGTACAGATTTAGGGTTGGAATCTGGGTCCTGCGCCGCTTGCAGGCCTGGGGTGAGTGCATACAGGGCCAGGAGGCAGGCAGTGCAGGTCCCAGTGCTGCCTGTAAGGATTGCGAAATGCCTTCTCCAGGAGAAAAAGGGCACCCATGAGGCAAAGGCCGGATCACTCTGCCTCTGCGGACACGCTTGACTCTGGAAGGAGCACAGTTAGGGACCGGGGATGTGAGGGAGCGCTGTCAGGCTCACTGAATTCTGCGTGTCAACTGGGCCTTTGGAGGTGTGGCGTCTGCCCTGCCAACCCATCTTCTTCCTGCATGTCATCTAGCCTTTACCTTCTTTGCCACAAACTACCAGAACTAAGCACACGAAAAAGAATTCCTAAGACCCAGTGGCTGTAGAAGAGAACGCTCAGAGGCCATCTTGGAGATTACGACCCAATGTGATCTCCTTCCTGTCTGGGCCTAGATGGTTTCTCCCCTCAGATCTCACTTCCGGCTCCTTCCTCTTGTTCTGTCCTAAGTCACTGCTCTCGCCGCCCCCCGCCCCCCTCAGGCGTGCTGCTGCCGCCTGGGTGCTTTTGATAGATGTTATCCTGTGCTGGGAAAACCCTTTGTCCAGGCACGCGTGGCATTCTCACCATCAGGTCGTTTTTGAACTTCACTTTCTTGGGAAGAGCCGTAACTGTTTTGTTTAAAATCACAACTTGCTTCACCCCTCCCCTTGGCTTTCCCCGTCTTCCTTTCCCATTTTCTTTTAGCTGTAGCTTGTACCTTCTGACATGGCTGTGTGCTTTACTACTTCTTTTTTTTTTTTTAAGATTTATTTATTATTTATACAGTATCCTGCCCACACGTGTGCCTGCCGACCACAAGAAGGCACCAGATCTCATTACAGATGGTTGTAAGCTGCCATGTGGTTGGTGGGAATTGAACTCGGGACCTCTGGAAGAGCAGACCCCCTGAGCCATCCCTCCAGCCCGGGCTTTCTTCTTATTGTCCCTTCCCTTCTATTAGAATGTGCACTTCCCGAGAGCAAGAGTTACAGGCGCTTTTTAAAAATTTGCTGTACATGCCGGGCGTGGTGGCACAGGCCTTTAACCCCAGCACTCCGGAGGCAGAGGCAGGCAGATCGCTGTGAGTTCGAGGCCAGCCTGGTCTACAAAGTGAGTCCAGGACAGCCAAGGCTACACAGAGAAACCCTGTCTTGGAAAACAATAAAATAAAATAAAATAAAATGAAATGAAATAATAAAAATTTGCTGTACATCCCTCAGGACCCAGGCTAGCTAGCTCATGGTACACACTGAATCTTTGTGGACTAAATGAATGAACTCTTGTCTTTTTCCTCAAAAGAGAGTAAAGCAGAGAACTCATTTCGCAGGCACACTTCCCAGTGGCGCTGCAAGAAAACAAGCCTCGGTGCCTGGCATCTTGCGCTCATTAGCATTTTGAAATCCAAGTTTCCCTTTTTTCTCTTGTGTTAGTGCTTGAGCCCAGGGACTCACAGGCTAAGCAGGCGCTGCGGCACTGAGCTACATCCCCAGCCCCTTTACATCTGACTTCTCTTTGTTGTGCTTGTTTTGTGAGATGTGGCTGGCCTTATAAAACTTACAAGCATGCACCACCGTGCCTGGCTTTTTCTCTTTAAAACTTTAGCCAGAATGTCATGGACCTGTGCAGCTGATAATGGCCTTGAACTTCTGATCCTCCGGAATTACAGATGTGTGCCACCATGCCTGGTTTTATGTGCTGGGGACCAAATCCAGAGCTCCATGCATGCTAGGCTCTATGCATTCTAGGCTCCATGTATGCTAGGTGAGCACTCTGCTGACTGGACCCTTTTTTATTTTCTTGAGACAGGGTCTGACGTAGTCTAATGTAGCCTAGATCTCACTATGTAGCTGAAGATGCTGACCTTAGACCCCTAATCCTCCAACCTTCATCTTTCAAGGGCATCACCATCCATGACTGCATTTTTTGTTTCCTTGTTTGTTTTATCTTTTGAAATAGGGTTTCTCCTGTGTCGCCCTGTATGTCCTGAAACTGGCCTTGAACTCAGGGATCTACCTGCCTCTGGGATTAAAGACATGCTCCATTGTGCCCACCCATTTTTTGGTATAATCTGGCCCTCACTATAGGATAAGACTTCCTATTTTGGGGGCTGGAGAGATGGCTCAGACGTTAAGAGCACTGCCTGCTCTTCCAAAGGTCCTGAGTTCAATTCCCAGCAACCACATGGTAGCTCACAACCATCTATAATGAGATCTGGTGCCCTCTTCTTGCCTGCAGGTGTTAGATGCAGGCAGAACACTGTATACATAATTTAAAAAAAAAAAAAGACTTCCTATTTTAATATTGATTGATTTTTTTATTTATAAATATATTTACAAAATCCAAAATCCCAACTAAATTTGGAAGGGCTAGGAATGTGGCTCAGTTGGTAGCGTGCTTACCTGGCGTGCATGAAGCCCTGCGAGCCATCTGCAGCGTGTGGTCCAGCTGTGGTGCCACTTGTCTGGTACTTGAGGGTGATGCCAAGAGGATCAGGCTCATGTTCTGCTACACACTGAGTTCAAGGCCAGCCTGGGCTACATGACACCTTGTCTTCCCCCAACGCCCTAACAGTAAAGAACTTTGAAAAGAAAGGGTGTGCAGCAGTGAGCAGCCTTCTTGCACATGGTGGCCGCCCAGTCCCCTCCATAGAGACACTGTGTATTGGTGTCATTCTTTTTTTTTTTTTTTAATAATTTGAGACAGGGCCTCCCACTGAAGCTCCGCTTGGCCTGGGGTTTCCTCTGCAGCCTACCTGGTAGCACACTCATAGCAGTTGTGCCTTAGTCTCCTAGGTGCTGAGATTACAGGCTAGAGCTCCCATGCCCTGCCTGGCTAATCATGCAGTTTTATATTTTTATTTTTTGGTTTTTTGAGACAGGGTTTCCTCTGTGTAGCCTTGGCTCTCCTGGACTTTGTAGACCAGGCTGGCCTTGAACTCACAGCGATCAGCCGGCCTCTGCCTCCCGAGTGCTGGGATTAAAGGCGTGCGCCACCACGCCCGGCATAATCTTGCAGTTTTAAATATATCCTGCTAGGGTGCTGCACACAATATGTGCTTTTTGTTTTCACATCGTCTTAAAGGAGGCACCAGGCAAAGACGTCTTTTTTAAGCGGATGATATGACCAGAACGACTTCTCGGGAGGCTCCAGAGATATAGAATACGAATCTCTAGTGGATGCAGGCAGAAGCAGAGCCGAGAAAGAGAGAAGTGTAAAGGTCCAAGATAGCGAAGGTCAGAGGGCTCGGCTTGGTTGTAAAGGCAGCATGAGGGTTAGACGGGGTGGTACCTCATATCTTGAGGCCTTGTCTTTCCCTGGATTCCAGAGCGGCTGTCGTACCTGTGTCCTCAGGAGTGTCCTCACATTGTCTTTCAAGCCATCTCTGGGCCCCTGGCTGCAGCCACGGCCTCCATCCTCACCAATCCCATGGATGTCATCAGAACCCGTGTGCAGGTAATACTGGCCTCCCTCCCAGGCCCCTCCCCACCTTAGGCTCAGAGAAGCCATTAGAATCAAGACCTGTAGGTCTCCAGTGTCCCCGTGACCTGAGTGTGCCACAACCCTGGTGTTCAGTCAGCCCTGTGATTGTCCAAGTCCCTTCCTGTGCTGTCTCTTCAGATACCGGCTGAGCGCGTGAACGTGTCTCGATTGGTTTTCCTTCCTCTGTCTGCACCTGGCATAGCTACCATTGCACGCGCAGCTGCAGGGCTCTGCGCTGCTCTCCTCCAGCCTTCAGCCGCCATCTGTCCCACACTCTGTCCTCCTGCCTCACCTGGCAGGCTCGTGGGGTGGTTAGAATTACTGCTTTCATATTCATTTCAGGAGTCTCTGATTTTTTGTTGTTGTTTCCACTAGGCCATGAATCCACAGAGAATGAGAGACTGAAATCACAGAGGTGGTCTCTAAAGATGTGATTTGGGAGGAGGGAGGAGGAAGCGGGACAGTTGACAGAAGTGGGAAAAGAGAGAGACAAAAATATCTTCTTCCCCCCCAGCTCTCAGGGAGGCAGAGGCAGGTGGATCGCTGTGAGTTCGAGGCCAGCCTGGTATATAAAACGAGTCCAGGCCAACCAAGGCCACACAGAGAAACCCTATCTTGGGAAAAAAAAAATGACTATTTTTCCCTTTAAAATTATTATATTTATTTATTGTGTGTGCAAGTCTGTATGTATAAGACTGACATGGTATAAGCAGAAACTAGAAGAACACTTGTGAGTGGGTGAGTTTCTTTCCCTGCACTCTGAGCTCTGGGAATCAAACTCAAGGTTGTCAGGCTTGGCCAAGAGAGCCTTTACCCACTGAGCCATCTTGTTCGTTCTTTCTTTCTAAAATAACTTATTTAATTTTATTTTATGTGTATTGATGTGAGGGTGTCAGAGCCATTGGAACTGGAGTTACAGACAGTTGTGAGCTGCCATATGGTTGCTGGGAATTGAACCCGGGTCATTTGGAAGAGCAGACAGTGCTCTTAACCACTGAGCCATCTCTCCAGCCCCTTGTTTTGATTTTTTGGTTTTTTGTTTGTTTGTTTTCGAGACAGGGTTTCTCCATGTAACAGCTCTGGCTGTTCTGAAACTTGCTCTGTAGTCCAGGCTGGCCTCGAACTCACGGAGACCCACCTACCTCTGCCTCCCAAGTGCTGGGATTAAAGGTGTGTGCCACCACCACCCGGCTCTTCATCTTTCTTTCCTTCCTTCCTTCCTTCCTTCCTTCCTTCCTTCCTTCCTTCCTTCCTTCCTTCCCTCTTTTCCCCCTTAAAGACAGATTCTCATGTATCCCAGGCTGGATTTGAGCTCCGTAAGTAGCTCTAATGATGGTCTTGAACTCCTGACCTTCCTGTCTCTATAGAGTACTAGGGCGCAGGCATGTACTGTCACACCTACTTTTAGAGACACTAAACTTCTAAGCAAATACTGAACCAATTGAGCTCCCTGGCTTTTTTTTTTTTTTTTTGTTTTAGTTTTGAGACAGGGTGTCGTGTCTAGCTTCAAAGTTGCTATTATAGCTGATGCTGGCTTTGAATTCCTGATCCTCCTGAGTGCTGGGATCACAGAAAGGTACCTGGTGTTTAGTCTTTTGTTGTTTTTGAGACAAAGTCTCCTAGTTAAGGAAGGCTGGCCTGAAACTCACTGTGGCTAAGGATGACGTTGAATTCATGATGTTCTTGCCTCCAGCTGGTAAGATAAAGGTGCATGTCACCATGCCAGCTGAGAAACTTTCATGGGTTTTGTTTGTTTGTTTCCATTTTATCTTTTTGTGTGTGGGGGGGCATGCACTTTATAGTGTGCACGTGGAAGGCAGAGTGCGTGTGTGAGGGGCATGCACTTTATAGTGTGCACGTGGAAGGCAGAGGTTAACATGCAGTAGTTGGTTCCAGGGATTGAACCTAGCTCATCAGGCTGGATGGCAAACCCTGAGCTGTTCCTGGCCTGGCTGGGTTTAAGTAGGTTTCATAGGTTATGCCCCCTAGACGCATCCAGAACACTGACAGCTCTTGGCGGGGCCCGGAAATTGTAGTCCCTGTCTACAGTCAGCTCTGAAGACCGCTGGCTAGCACCGAGAAATAGCCTCTGAATGTGGTACTTGATGTGCTGAGGGTAGATTTTGCCCTATCCAGGCTTAGGTGTAAGCAAGGGGCCTTTTAAGTAGGAAGAAAAGTATATGGGAGGAGGCCAACGGGTTATGGTGAGGAAGGAAGGAAGAAAAGGAACCTTAATGGGTTGGGGTAAAGTCGACTTTTGTGCCATAGTGTCTCCAAACAAGAGGAGCAACAATTACAGGCATTTTTTTTTTAAAGATTTATTTATTTTATTATTATGTATACAGTGCTCTACCTCCATGTAGACCTAAAGGCCAGCAGAGGGCACTAGATCTCATTAGATGGTGGTGAGCCACCATGTGGTTGCTGGGAATTGAACTCAGGACCTCTGGAAGAACAGTCAGTGCTCTTATCCTCTGAGCCATCTCTTCAGCCCTGATATAGGCATTTTTGTTCCTAGGAAAAAGTGCTTCTTCCAACATTTGAAAATAAATGCTCCAGGATCCGATCAGGATGCTATTGGGCCCTGCAATGTCTTCATCATGGAGAACCTGGGTTGGCCCTATTCTTTCCTTACCCTTGCCTGGTGTCTTAGGAGGCAGTCCTAGGGAAGAGACGGGTCTCTGAGGAGCTTTAGGCCAGAGGCTGGGGCTAAACTGAAAATGCCCTTGACACGAGGTTGTGGAAGCACAGTGGTCAGATGTTAGAGCAAAGAAGAGGTGAGGAGTGGGTGCTGAAAGAAGGCAGGGCGGATGGAGTAGGCGCTATGGTTGGTGGAGCTGCTGTCACCTCGTGAAGGCCACGCTGGACAGGGAGGGCACGAAGAAGGAGTCCTTTGCCTTGCATTGGTAGAAGTGCTTTGACTTGGGTTCTACATTTGTCATTTGGGAGTAGGGAGGAGGTAGACGGTTGAGAAGAAGGGGGAGTGGTCCTCGTCCTGCCTACTGGGTGCGCTGAGGAGAGGCTTCTAGCCCCGAAGCCTGGAGGGACCGAGATGATCCGAGCCAGCCATGGGTGGGCAGAGCTGCCTGACGGCCCTAGTGGGCATTGAGTGCAGCCTTCCTGAGACAGAGAATCCCAGGTGGATAGCTTGCCTGAGGGCGGTGGCAGCTGATGCTTCGTAAGCAGCATCTTGCCCGGCAGCGCTGTTGCCAGTCTGTTGTTAGAGACAGGGTTTCATCTTGTAACTCTGACTGGCCTGGAACTCGCTATATAGACCAGGCTGCCCTCAAATTTACAGAGATCTGCCTGCCTCTGCCTTCTCAGTGCTGGCACTAAAGGCGTGTGCCATCACGCCTGGCTCTATTGTTGGCATTTATTATTTTCTTCTTGCCGGTGACAACCTTGTGGCACAGGGACTCTTCTTACCACCACTTTCTATTTGAGAAAACTGGGGTGGGAAGGGTTAAGTAAACTCAGGTAGTCTGTCACCAGAGCTTGGAGGAAGTCACTGTCTCTAAAAGCAGAGTGAAACCCTCGGTGTCCCCACTTGAGCCTACAGCACTGTGAGGGGGAGCAGGGCAGCTGTGACTGAGGACAGTTGGTGGCCCTTCACTGTGGTGACTTTTCCAGGTTGAAGGCAAGAGCTCCATCATCCTGACCTTCAGACAGCTGATGGCAGAGGAGGGACCGTGGGGCCTCATGAAGGGCCTCTCAGCCCGAATCATCTCGGCCACACCTTCCACCATCGTCATCGTGGTGGGCTACGAGAGCCTCAAGAAGCTCAGCCTCCGACCTGAGCTGGTGGACTCAAGACACTGGTAGCGAGCGGTGGACGGAGAGCCTGTGGTTTCACAAGTCATTCTGGGCCAGGGTAGAGCAGGGAGGATAGTTCCCTTTGTGAATGCCACCACCACACACCCATCCTGCTCCAGGCCAGGTGGCCTATCAGGGACAAGAGAAGCGACTTTGGACTGCCCTTGCTGCAGAGGTTTGGGCCTCCCTGTTCCCACTAATTTTATTTCTCCTGCAGATCTGGGCCCCTCACCTGGTTCTTGTACTCAGTCATGGACTGACGATCAACCTCCACGGGGCCCTGTTAGCTTGTCACTGGTGCCCCCGTCCCTCTGTCCATCCCTCAGGCCTAGAGAAGAACTGCTGGTAGTTTGCTTAACCCCTGCGTCTTCCTCTTGAGTCTTGTGGCCAAGGCTCTAAGTAGCTGCCCATGATTTATTTTTTTATGCTTGCTTATTTTAAACCTGGGACCGAGTTGTTCACTGGACTGCTCTGCTTTGGCCTGCCTTTTAGGGATAAACTGAAGCAGGAAACACTCTGCCGGGTGTTCATCTTCTCTGGGGATCATGAGGAGGGAGGGACGCTACGGCTGTACCTGTGGTGTGTACAGTTGAACATCAGTGAACCAGGCAACTAACCCTCATAGCGTTAGTGCTGCTGTCCTTGGAGAAGTGGAAAACTGTGACATCAATCCCAATTCTTTATCCCTCCCCACTGTCCCTTCAGGCCTGGGAACCTGCAGACAGAACGGGCTGTTGGCCTTCATTGGCCCAGGGGGCTATAGTCCAGGGTACACATGGTCCTAAGTGGATCAGGTTATGGCAGTACACTGGACTTGGACAGTAATGAGAGGATGTGTGTTCCTCACTGTCATCTCCTCAGGCCAGCTGAGCCAAGCCCGGAAGGCGACATTAGAGGTTCAGAGCCCCAGGCAGCAATTCCACACAAATACCCATCACTCGGACGAATAGCAACAGCGGGACTCTGGCACATAAACCGTCCTTGTGTTTCTTGTCCTTGGTTGTGAAGTGTCATCCCAGTCATGGTACCCTGTGCTGGCGGCAGGAAAAAAAAAAAGCACAGTCAGGAAGGCGCCCAAGGCCAGGCCCACCTGGTCACCAGCCTCATACTGCCAATATCGTTGATGCTCCCTCAGGAGTTTCCTTCTTCCCTGCCTCCCCTCAGCCTGTGTGGGAGGCAGAGAGGCACAGCAGGTGGAACGGGAAGACTGACAAATCTTGCCTTCCTACTTAAGATGTTTGACCTGGGTGATGCTTTCAACCCTTTTTAGTGGTCCCATGCCTTGGGAAATGCCATGGTGCCAATTTGGAAGGTGCTAGCTAACTGAACCCTTCGTGTTTCTCACGCCACTGTATTGTCCTGAGGACACCCCGTCTCTGTGTGTACCTCTTCTACTACTCCTGGTAGTCTCTATTTGTTTCCTTTTGAGCCCTTTCACTTTAGTCTCAGCATTTTTTGGTTGTTTTTGAGACAAGGTCTCAACATCTGCCAGGCTGGGTTTGAATTCACTATGTAGCAGAGGATGACCTTGAACTCTTGATCCTCCTCCGCCTCCTGAGTTCTGGGTTTACAGTATGCCGCCAGGCCTCACTTCCTGCACTGTAGTGAGAGAGCCCTCCAATTTTGTCCGTAGTCATCTGAGGGGTGGAGCCCACAGGATATTTTAAATATTTTTGTTCCTCCCCTCTACCTTAAGAACTATCAATAATGAATGGGAGCGAGGGCCCCTCCCATGCTTCCTGAATCCTGCTTGTTGTTCCAGATCCTTCGGTCTGTCCTTAAGGGGGAGTATGGCCACCACAGGAGGGTCCTGCCTTTCATGCCTTAGGTTATTTCTTCCTCCTGACGTCACTTTCTTGTATGGTGTTTAAGTCTCTCCACATCCCGTCCTCCCCTTCCTTCTTGTTTGAGAAGACACTGCGTGTAGTAGAGGTAAAGGTCGCCCTGTCCTGACCCCCCTACTTCCCCAAGGTCAGGGAGTAGGATGGGCCAGTTGGCCTTCGATTTTCCAAAACTGGAGACCAAAACAGCTAGAAAATTTGACCTGTTGGTCCGTAACCTAAATTAGCAAGACAGGCAAGCTGGAGGACACGGGAAAGGAAACGCACAGTCAACATTCGATAAGAAATGGACTCAAGGATATTAGCTGCGAATATTCACTGTTGCACTGTATGAAATCTTTGAAATGTAATTAAAAGTTTTTATTGAGCCCCTAAACTTCGGCTTACTAATGTTTCTCGGAGCTGGGATGGGAACTTAAGTTGTCCGAGTCCTCCGGGAACTAAGTTGTCCTCCGGCAGCCGCCCCGCCCCATCCGGCTCGCGACCGGCATTCCTTCGCCTCCAATCGGAGGTCTTGATGGGCGGGGCTGCAGGGCCAATTCATTTTGGCGGTTCAATTCCAACATGGCCGAGGCGAGCGGCGATAACGAGGCTGTGGAGAAGGCGCCCGAGGGCTCGTCTCCGGGATCCGTGCCAGTCGACGCGACCATCTCCAGGGTGAAGCTCCTCGACACCATAGTGGACACTTTTCTCCAGAAACTGGTCGCGGCCACGAGGTAGGCGGAGACCGAGGAGAGCGAGAAGGGACGGCGGGAGGGTTTGACCCCGGGTTGTAAGTCCCGCGAGATCCGGTTGGCTCTGTCACGTGGGGGCGGCGCGGGGAGGTCGAGTCCTGCGGCTCCGCAAAAGCCTGCTTTCCCACCCGATCCTCCCGCCAGGCAACCGGCCTGGGAGCCCCCCTCGTCAGCCATTGCTGAAGGGTCTGTGTGTGCGCCAGTGTGTGCACAGGGCGCTGCTGGCTGTAGTGGAAAGGCGCGGGAGGTTGCAAACCTGTGTATGGTCCTAAGGAGAAGCTTTTTGCTGTTTCGATCTTCACTTCGTTTGAACGACACCGGACGGTTTTAAAGGGAGAGTTTTGCCCTTGATCCCACCACACCGGTGCCTGTGATGCTGAAACACCCTTGCGTCCCCACCCTGTCTTCCGTGATCTCTGTTCCTTGGCCATGGCGAGCTCGGTGGCTCACTTTTAGAACCCCACTCACTCAAGGAGGCGTAGCAGGAGGAGCGTGAGTCTGAGGACAGCCTTGCCCAACCAGAGCCTATCTCAAAATTCAAAAACGGTCTGCGGGTACAGTGGGTTCTCAGTGGTCTGTGCAACTCTTAACAGTCTAGGCACTATCACTAGCCGATGGTTATTTGTATTGGGAATCCCTTGAGGACCTCCAGCCTACAAGTAGGCCTTGAGAAGACCAAAATTTGGAAAACTAAACGTAGTGGGGGGTGGGTGACGACAGGGGTTGGAAACAGTGAGTGTCTGATGACTTGTACATAAAATATTTACACTTTTATCAAACTGGCACGGGGATTCGGGGTGGAGCTAGAAAGATGGCTAAGCCATTAAAAACACTGCTTGCTCTTGCGAAGGCCCAGAACCAACGTAGAGGTTTATGGTCATTGCTAACTCCAGGTCCAAGATTTGAGACCCTCTCTGGCCTCCAAGGGCCTTTGCTTCCCTGAGTGCTGGGATTACAGGAGTGGGCCACTGGGCCAAGCTTCTTTTATGCCGTCGGGTGGGGTGGGGTGGGGGCGGTCAAGACAAGGTTTCTCTGTGCTGCTGCGGCTTTATAGACCAGGCTGGCCTCGAACTCACAGAGATCCGCCTGCCTCTTCCTCCCAAGTGCTGGGATTAAGGGCGCGTGCCACTGGGCCTGGCTTCTTATTTCTAGCCTTGCCACCACTGCTAGTTACTGCTGCAGCGTCAGGCTCCAAACCCGTCTTCTAACCCTCAGTCTTGTCTCCGTGTTTGGTTGGTTTGGGACTGCCTCACTCCCTGCTTTGGCCACATCTTAAACCTCAGGCCTGAGCCTGAGTGCAAAGCACACAGCCCTGTGTGTAAATGTAAAGTCCTCACACCTGACACTCTCCCCCCATTGCTTCTCATTAGAACATCCTTCCCTTCCTTGGTTAAATAATGCGCTTCAGTTGGCCTCCATGTAGGAAAGGCTCAATAAATGTTATTTATTGAAAGAATGGGTTATTGACTATAGGGCTCAGGGGTGGTGAGGTTGGAGAATGATTAGAGGGTTCCTGTCAGTACAAGTTATTTGCAAATACAGACTTCTTTTGAGACAGAGTCTTGCTTGTAGCTCGGGCTGGCCTCAAACTCAAAATCCTCCAGCTCCGGCCTCCTGCATGCAGTTATTTGGCTTCCTCGCCTCAGACCCTTCTAGGCCATTAGAAGTCCGCGATTTAAGGCAGAGTGCTTATGTCCATGACAGAAGCTGTCACCAAAGCCGCTTTCTTTTCTTTTTGGTTTTTTGAGACAGGGTGTCTCTGTGTAGACTAGGCTGGCCTTGAACTCACAGCGATCCTCCTGCCTCTGCCTCCCAAGTGCCAAAAACAGTTTTTTTATTCATATGTCAGTCATCTAAAGGTTATGGGGTGTTTGGTTTGTGTGTGTTTTGAGACAACTTGAGTTCCATTGCTCAGCCTAGCCTGGAACTCACCATGTAGCCCAGGCTGCCCCGGAACTCATTGCAGTCCTGCCTCAGCCTACCCACTGCAGAGCTAACAAGTGTGGGTTACCACATCCAGATTAATGCGAGTGAGCCTTGTGGGTGTACATGCCTGTGGATCCCAGAGGGCCACCTCAGTGCCTTTCCTCAGGAACTTTCCACCGTGTTCTTAGACAGAGTTCCTCATCTCCAGGGCATGAGACCTGGCAGTTAGACTTGACTGTGTGGCTGGTGAGTTCCCTTGGCTCCCCAGTGCTGGTGTAATAAGCACACACCGTCACACCAGGCTTTTTTACATATGTTCTGGGCTCAAACTCAGGCCCTCCCTGGGTTCCATTCCATCAACCATGTAATGGCTCCACTTCCAGGGAATCTGCCACCTTCTTCTGGCTTCCACTAGCACCAGGCATGTATGCGGTGCATACACACACATGTAGGCAAAACACCCATACACATAAAAGGAGAAATAAAAATAATTATACCCCCCAAAACCCTCAGACCTTGTCCTGGTGCTTGTGGGCCCAGCGCGTTACCAATTGAGCTGTCTCTCCAGCCCCTTACCAGTATATTCTTTAAAGCCCAGATTGGTTTTCTCTACAACTATGCAGATTAAAAGAAGTGTGAGGTATGTGTGTGCAAGGGTGTGTGTGCTTGGGTACATGAGGGCATCAGGTGGCCTGTATGCTCCTCTGTAACTGCCTGGCTCCTCTTCTCCCCCCCCCCCCCCCCCCCCCCCCCCCCCCCCCCCCC
>OU015751.1:119838040-119897550 GCA_907169655.1 Acomys percivali | reverse complement strand
CCCCCCCCCCCCCCCGAGACAGGGTTTCTCTGTGTAGCCTTGGCTGTCCTGGACTCACTTTGTAGACCAGGCTGGCCTGGAACTCACAGCAATCCACCTGCCTCTGCCTCCCGAGTGCTGGGATCACAGGCGTGCACCACCACTACCCGGCTAACTGCCTGGATCTTGCTAGCAGGTTCTCTTGCTGAGCCCGGAGCTGTGGTTTCTCAGCGAGGCTGGCAGTCAGCGAGCCCCAGCCGTCCTCCCCACCTTCTCAGCCCTGGCTTGCTGGGGTGTGTGGGCTGTGCCTGGCTTTCACGTGGCTCCAACCCGCCATCTCTCCAGCCTCTTTGCTTACATGTTTTTAATGTAAATATTAGATTGCGCAGGAGAACAGGTTATGTATCAGGCCCACAGCAGCTGAGGGCAGACTGGCCGTGCTGGGCTTCAGGTGTACCTCAGAGTCTCACCCTGCCGTCCTTCCTGCTGCCTTCCTTGGGCTTCACAACAGAAGTTTAGCCACTTGTGGCCCTGTGGTCTGTCCTCTCCTGCCTTGTCCGCAGAAAGTGAAGTCTCTTCTGTCCTCACAGCCTCCTGGACCTTCGGAAACAGCCATTCTCTTTAGCTGCAGCAAGGGGCTCCTTTTCTGTGTCTGTGAATCTGAACCTGCCAAGAGAGACTGGGTTGGCGGTATTAGCCGAGCCCAGGCAGAAGCCAGTTAGTACTTAGCATTCCAAGAAGGCTAGGTCTCGCACCAGTACACAGTGCAGCCCAGCTTGTCACAGGAGGCTGGGTCCCATGAGAGGGGGGCTGGGGGCTAAGTTCTTTTTGTTTTTTGTTTTTTTCTTCCAGACAAGGTTTCTCTGTGTAGCCTTGGTTGTTCTAGACTCACTTTGTAGACCAGGCTGGCCTTGAACTCAAACAGATTCACCCTGCCTCTACTTTCCAAAGTATTGGGATTAAAGGTGTGCGCCACCACGCCCAGCTGGGAGCTAAATTCGTGTGGCCTGAGACGTTCTGGGCAGGGTGTGATTTTTATAGTTATGTTGAGTCCAAGGAAAGGGAACAAACAGCAGTGGTGCAT
This sequence comes from Acomys percivali, assembly GCA_907169655.1. Lineage (NCBI taxonomy): Eukaryota > Metazoa > Chordata > Mammalia > Rodentia > Muridae > Acomys > Acomys percivali. The sequence goes on along the minus strand of OU015751.1, from coordinate 119,896,487 downwards.
AAGTTGATAGCATTTGAAACCAACACCAAGGAGGTTGTGGATGGGGCTCCGTGTTGGAGCAGGTGTGAGGCCCACGCTCCACCATCAGCTGTGGAGGTGAGTCCAGAAGAAAAGCATACATAGGAGCACAGGTTGTGGGCATTCAGGAAGTGCTTCTTCACCTAAAGAGTGATTTTGTGTGCGAGCCGTTTACACGCCCACCCACGCTGCATGTGCGGCTGGTCTGGCTGGGCAGACTCATTTCTGAGTGTCGCCTGCCCGTCCAGATCAGCTACTTCACTGTCTTCGCTGTTTCTGCCTTTGTCAGTTGGACCTCCTCAATCCATCCTTTTGAGTCAACCCGTGCAGGTCTGGCCTTATCACACGCCCTACTGCAAACCCTTGGCCTTTTAGCTCCTCTGCCGTGAGTCAGTTCAGATTCTTGTGTGTCAGGGCCCCTCCCTTCCCTGAGTGGTGAGTGTCCATTCTTGCTGGCTCCCTCACATCCCAGCTGAGTGACCTTGGACAAGCTTTGGAGGGGATGGTCGTGGTCTTCCTCACAAGGTTCTTGTAAGGATTTGACAAGCTGCTCAGGATGTGGCTGGGTACCAGTCAGTCCTTCGAATGTGTCCATGATTGCTGCATCTTTGCACACATGTGTACACAGTGCGCTACCCTTGAGTCACAGTACCTGGCTTCGGTGGTTCTGTTCGCGAAGCCCCCTCCCAGTCTGCCAGCCACCTCCTTAATATCTCAAGCTTATTTCCTGCCGGCTGGTCTACGCCTCCCTATGTGTATGGAGGCCAGGGGTTAACTTTAAGGAGCCAGGCCTCTCTTTTTACCTTAGGCAGCCCAGGGATCAAACTCTTGTCATCAGGCTTGGCAGCAATTACCTTTATTCATTCGGCCATTTTTGAAATGTGATCGCTCGCTAGCCTGGGGCTTGATCATTGGACTAGTCAGCAGACTCTCAGTTCCCCAGACTCCACCCATCTCCATTTCCTGAGCACTGCTGGCTACCAGGCTCGGTGTCCTTATGTTTGCATGGCAAATGCTGTACAGAGCTATCTCCCCACCTTCCACCCTTACTCTGGATTTGTATCAGCAAGGTTGGCTTGCTGTGGTGTCATGCTTGTTAGAGCTCAGAAAGTTCTGTTTGGTTGGTTAGTTTTTGCTTTTGAGACAGGCTCTTGTGCAGCTCGGGCTGGCCTTGCTCTTCGACTTCCTAAATTACTGCAGTATATGGGACGTGTGTCTGTCGCCAGGCCTGGGTTAACTCAGTCATAGGGACTGAGGCATGGCTTGGTGCATTTCTAGGCACCTGCCCTACAGTGTCAGCTGGAGAACCCCTTGTAAGGGCTCAGGGCGGCTGTGCCTGTAGCTGGCACTGGACAGCCTGAGTAGTCTCTACTCCAGCTTCCTCTGTTTTCAGATCCCTGCTACCTTTGCGCCCTTGGCTGCTGCCCTCTGGTGAACAAACGGAGGAACTGTTCGTGGTGGCATACGGCAAGCCTGGCCCTTTGTGCTCTTTGGCTTTAGTTTTTTGAGACAGTGTCTCACTTGGCCCATGCAGGCCTGGAGCTCGCTGTGGCTCCTCCTGCCTCTCCTTCCTGAGAGGGGACTGCAGGTATGCACCACCACATACAGCTTCTGGGCTATTTTAAAAAACGTTTATTTGAGCCGGGCATGCTGGCTCATGCCTTTAATCCCAGCACTCAGGAGGCAGAGGCAGGCGGACCACTGTGAGTTCGAGGCCAGCCTGGTCTACAAAGTGAGCAGTCAGTGACCTTAACCCCTGAGCCATCTCTCTAGCTCGGGACTTCTGTGTGCTACCTGAGCACTGTTTACACTTGTGACACTGCCCAAGAATGTTATGTTTCTTGTGTGGGCCACTTTTACCTTTCCCTGGTGTGTGTATACAACAATAAATTGTAGCTGGGCATTTACATAGAGAACTCAAAGACAGCCAGGGGCTCAAAACAAAAACAACCAACCAACCCCAGGTTAACAGATGACTAGCTCTCTCCGCTCTACCACGAGTGCATGCTACCAAGATCCTCCCCCAACCCCACTCCCTAGTTCGCTATTTTTAATTTTTGTTTTTTGAGACAGGGTTTCTCTGTGTAGCCCTAACTGTCCTGGACTCGCTCTGTAGACCAGGCTGGCCTTGAACTCAGAAAGATCCGCCTGCCTCTGCCTCCCGAGTGCTGGGATTAGAGGCATGCGCCACCATGCCTGGCTCACCCTTTTTAAGTACACGGTCTTTATTATCACCCAGGATGGCCTGGGAGATGATCCTTCTGCCTCTTGAAAGAACTGGGATTACAGGCACCAGCCACCATGCTCAGCTCTGGAGCACCAGCCTTTTACGTGGGCACTCGGTATCAAACATACTCTTACGTGTGCATGGCAGGCATGTTACTCCTCAGCCTCGGAAGTTAAACTTTTATAAAGTAAACTTCAGCTCCTCCACTGTGAGTCATTCTGTTGTCGTTTCTGCGTTACTGGGGTTTGAGCCCAGCACTGCATGCACACACTCCACCACGGAGTTACATCCTAGTCCCTGTCCTGGGTGTTCAGTGCATGCAGGTAGCACATGCGGATTGAGAGAAAGTGCTGGGTCAAAGGCAACTATGTTCCCTTCAGGAGTTTCCATTTATTTATATTTTGTTTTGTTTTGTTTTTGAGACAGGTCTCACGGTGTGTAGCCCCGTCTGGCTGGAACTCACAGAGATCTGGCTGCCTGTGCTGGGACTGAAGGCGAGCACCCCACAACCAGCCTTTTACTTATTTGTTTTTAAATTGTTTTGGTTTTTGAAACAGCATGTTTCTATATAATGCAGACTGGCTTCAACTGACACTGTGAACCGTTGATCTGTGCTTCAGCTTTCTAGTGCTGGGATTATAAGTGTGTACTGGAGATGCTTTGTCTTAAGACACAGGGTTTGGGTTGGACCCAAAACCCCAGGGGGAGAGCACTTAACTTCCTTAGCGTGTACAAGCACCTGTGTTTAACACCAGCACTGCAGAGAGCAAGAGAGAAAAGAGAGGTTTTGCTTGTGTTGCCCTTAAACTCCTGCCTCACCAGTGTACAGCTACTTTTGTCTAGAAACTTTAAAAGCAAAGCTGAGCTATGACAGTGGAATTCGGAAAGCCATGGTGTATTAGGAGGACTCTGTTCAGTAGCTTTGGAAGCCCTGAGGCCTTGGGCCCCGCCTCCTCTTTTCCTGCTAACACCAGACAGCTCATCTCAGCCTAAAGTTTACTTTGTGGGATTCTTGATTGGTGGTGTTCTTTTGAGGCAGGATCTCATTTTGTAGCCCAGGCTAACCTTGAACTCCTGAGCCTCCTACTTTGGCCCCTGTGTGCGAAGGTTACAGATATGGACCACCATACCTAGCCAGTCACTGGATTTGGGTTCTCTTTTGTTTTAAGAATGGGCCCTATACACCCCCTGCTGGTCTGAATGATCTTCCTGCCTCTGCCTCCCGAGTGGCGAGTGGCAAGGTTACAGACATGTGCTGTTGTGCTTTGGGTTATGTGGTACAGGGGACTCAACCCGGGCAAGTGCTCTCCCCACTGAGATAGGGCCCTAGCTCTAATAATGAGCTTTGCATTTTAATTTAACTTTTTGATGTTGTTTTGTGTTTGAGACATGGTCTCTATACAGTTTTGACTGTCCTAACTCATTAAGACCAGGCGGCCTTGAATTTGCAGAGATATGCCTGCTTCTGCTTCCTAATTGCTGGGATTAAAGATGTGTACCACCCAGCTGCTGCCGCCTCCTCCTCCTCTTCCTCCTCTTCCTCCTCCTCCTCTTCTTCTTCTTCTTCTTCTTCTTCAAGTGTATATTATCTCTCCTCCCTCCCTCCCTCCCTCCCAGTGGCTGGGGTCACATGTTTGTGCCACCACAGCTGGATCTTATATTCTGGGTGTTATTTAACTCTGGCTGTTACACCTGGCTTTATGCATGCCAGGCGATCACTCTGCCAGCTGAAGTACCGGTTCTGGTGACCAGAGTTCCGTGCCATCACCTGTAGTTCCAGCTCTTCAGGCTGGGCCAGAGGATCACTGGAGCCCAGAAGCTTGAGACCAGGATGGGCTACGTAGTGAGGCTTTCTATTCAAACAAACAAACAAGCAAACAATCCAGGGGCTGGAGAACTGTCTTGTTGCTCTCACAAAGGACCCAAGTCTGGTTCCCAGAGCCACATGGCAGCTCACGGCCATCTGAAACTGCAGTTCCAGGGCATCCCGTGTCCTCTTCTGGTCTTTATGCAGCCAGCACAGACCTGATGCACAGACGAGCCCGCAGGCGAAACACCCGTACAAAAATGAAATGAAAGGAGAGGGAGGGACAGAGACTGCTAGAAGACACCTGACTATGCGCGCGCGCACAACGTTTTCCCTTCTTTCTCTTTCTTCCCGCCTTTCTTGTTTCCAGTACAGGCATTGAAGCCAGGGCCTCAGCATGTTACGTCTATTTGGCTACTGACTAAATCCAAAGTCTTCCTTTGTTTTCTTGTCTGTCTCTCTCTCAGACCACTTTCCTTCAAGATGTACTCTCTTGGCGTTTTCTGTGAGTTGCTAGCCCACTAGGCAGCGGGGATAGCCTTCCTGCCAGTAAGGAGGGAGAGATGGCAGCAAACACAAGTGCTCACTTGACTGTGGCAGTGAGCAATGTGACAGACTCCCACCATCTAAAGATAAATGTTTTGTCCTGGTATAATTGGGTGGCTGTGCTCACATATCAAAGGACAGACGCTGGGAGCCCGTCCAGCCCACAGCCCACAGCCCGCAGCATAGTCCCAGGCATCTTGTTTTGCTCCTAGTCCCACCAGCCACTTGGTCTATGGCCATGAGGAGGAATGTGGAGGGACATGTGATGCCTGCCCAAGTGGGCTGGAATGGAGATGGTGGTAACTATGGCTTAAACATCAGAGATCATGTTCATCTTCACGACCCATTCAGGCGTCGGGGTCAAGCGGAACATCTCTCCTCCGCTCCAGTGGTGGACAGGACACCTGCCCACAGGTGTCACATGAGAATCCTTCTGGGGTTCCTGTTACTGAGTATCCTATAAATGTGAAGGACCCCAGAAACAGGCACATTTCACAAGAAGGGACAGTTTCTGCTGAGTCCCAGGGAGCTTAATAAACAGGCCAGGTGCCAGTACTCACAGCACAGGAAGATGCTGGAGTACTGTGTTTGTATGCACGTGCGTGTGTGCCTGTGTGTGTGCACATGCCAGGGACTGATGTTGGGTGTTTCCATCAGCCAGTGCCAGCGTGGGAACGGCTTGAATGCCTTGTGGATTTCTTGAACACTACACTCAGTGAAGGAAAGTGGTGCTTTAGAAAATGCCATGGGCATGTGTTGGCCACATGTAAAATTATACTTTATAGATGCTGTAGTGTCCTCATGGAAAGGGATGCAGGGATCTAGATCCCCCACAGCAGTGTTAGTGACAAAGCAGCATGGAATCTAAGAAAGTGGGCAGCTAGGGTGGAGGTACGGCCCAGGCTGCCTCTCCTACCATGGGCCTCAGGTCTGCTTGGGTGGAAGAGGCTTTCCACTCGAGCCTCCCAAGGCCTCTCTGTCTGTGCTTCCTTTTTCCTCCTGACAGAGCAGGCTCTTGGCCTTGACCTCAGTGTGCAAGGGGAACAGCCAGCTGTGCACTGGGGGAGCATGCTCTTTTGGTTTTTTGTTTTTAATATACATACAGTGTTCTGCCTGCAGGCCAAAAGAGGGCACCAGATCTCATTATATATGGTTGTGAGCTACCATGTGGCTGCTGGGAATTGAACTGAGGACCTTTGGAAGAGCAGCAAGTGCTCTTAACCTCTGAGCCATCTCTCCAGCCCCACATTCTGGTTCTTAAGGACACACTGCCTGGGTTCAAGTCCTGCCTTCACAGACCACTGGCTGAATAAATGGTCTCGGCAGCATCCTTTCCTCCTCTCTCAGGTGGGACAAGCATCTCTGCTGCCACACTGCTCTAAGGATTAAATGCTACTACATCTCTCAAGTACTAGTGCCTGCCTCACACATAGAAACTTCTCCAAAACATCCCCCCTGCTGCAGGGGCCTAGGACAGTCAGCCTGCTGGCTTCTCATGGCTTAAGAGTTGCTTCTTCCCTTCGGAAGGTGGGCCCTTAGGTTACAACTCCGTGTAAAGAGGCAGTCCAGCAGCGGGAACTGCCTGTTAGGATTTGTCCCCACAAAAAAGGAAAGGTGCTGAGTAGCCAGACCCAGAAACACAGGTGCTGCATGTATTTCTCACTCATTTGTGGGTGGGGAAAGACCAGCCTAAGCTGCACAAGGCCCTGTTGAACATGATAAAACTAATAAAAGCAGGTCATTGTGGTGCTTTGAGTGATGTCTTAGTTATCTTGTTGCTGTGACAACAGCACTGATTAAAAAAAAAAAAAAGAATTTAATTGTGGGATCATGGCTCCAGATGGTTAGAGTCCATGGCTAAGTAGTATGGCAGGCGTAGGCATGGGTTGTAGCTGTCCTGAGAGCTAATCCACAAACAGGAAGCGGGAAGAGAGACACTGGGAATGGTGTGGGTTTTTAAAACCTCAGCGACCTCCTGCAACAAGACCACACCTCCTGGTTCTTCTCCAACAGTTGCACCAGCTAGGGACCAGTATCCAAACATAGGAGCCTGTGGGGGTATTCACATTCATGGTGGTTTGAATGCTTCGTCCCTGGTTAGTGGAATTGTTCAGGAAGGCTTAGGAGGTGTGACCTTGTTGGAGGAGGTGTGTCACTGGGAGTGGGCTTTGAGAGTTCAAACGCCCACACCAGGTCTAGTGTCTTTCTCTCTCTGTTGTCTTTGGATCTGATGTAAAGCTCTCAGCTACTGCTCCAGTGTCATGCCTGTCTGCTTCCTGCCATGACGGTCACAGCCTCTACTACCCTCTGGAGCCGTAAACCCTGAATTAAATATTTTCTTTTATAAGACTTGCCTTGGTCATGGTGTTTCTTCACAGCAATAAAACACTAACAAAGACATCATTCGAAGCACCACAATGAGCTGCTTTTATTTTTATTGTGTTTATTTCAGCAGGGTCTTGTGTAACTTAGGCTGGTCTTGAACTTACGGTGTAGCTGAGGGTGACCTTGAACCCTTGAACTCCTGATCTCCGGCCTCTATCTCCCAAGTACTGGGATTACAAGTGTATTCCTCGTTTTCTTTCTTTTGTTTGTTTGTTTTTTCGAGACAGGGTCTCTCTGTGTAGCCCTGGCTGTCCTTGAACTCACTCTGTAGCCCAGGCTGGCCTCGAACTCACAGAGATCCGCCTGCCTCTGCCTCCCGAGTGCTGGGATTAAAGGCGTGTGCCACCACGCCGGGCCCTTCTTTTCCTTTTTTTTCTTTTTGGTTATACTCATTTCATGCAGTGCTGAGAATGCATGCGTGTTAGGCAAGCACCCGGCTAGCTGAACACCATCTCCAGCCCCACAGCCTATTTAACGCTGCTAGAGGCCCAGCTGAGAGACGTAGCTGCCTGTGACTTGAGGACAGATCTGCGCCATAGCCATTCCCCAGGGCTCAGTGACAAAACTGAGTCTTGTATCAAAAAACACAACGGGGAGCGGCTGGTGCTGATGACCCCACCTTTGCCTGTCTTCTTCCTCACAGCTATGAGAGATTCACCAGCTGTTACAAGCACTTCCACCAGCTGAACCCTGAGGTGACAAAGCGGGTCCATGACAGGTTTGTGGCTCAGTTGCAGACATCCATCCGGGTGAGTGGCACATTGGCCAGAAGGTCCTTTTTGTTTGGGTTTCACTCTCCATTCAGTTCCTTAAAGATGGCAGCCTGTGAGCTGTCCCTGTTGCTCAGCTCCTAGACTGTCATCCAGTACAGTGGCTGCAGCACCGGCCGCCCCTGCCCTCCACACAGTTTTGGCCTTAAAGGCCCTTCTCTCGTTGTCCTATACTACGTGTTTATACATTGTCTGCCAGCCTAGCAGTGTGAGCTCAACCAGGGCAAGACAGGCCTCACTCCACTTTGTACCCGCAGCTTCTGAAGAGACATTTAATAACTAGGGATGCCAAAAGGACAGGGCTTCACTCATGTCCAAGTCACTGTGATGACTTTTAATCCAGGACTCAGGGGGCAGGGGCAGGGAGATCTCTTAAGATTTTAAGGCCAGCCAGTACTACACAGTGAGCACCTTCTCAAAGAGAACAAAACGTTTCTTTGATGTTGTCAGCTGTTGCTCCAGGGTGTCTTGTTACACAGTCAGCAGCAGGCGCCTGGCACAGAGATGCGAGGGTGGCGCTCTCCCAGGTTACTCTCTGTAGCCCTGGCTTCCCCAAACTCAGAGATATGCCTGCCTCTGCAGGGCTAGAATTAAAGGCATCTGCTACCATTCCTAGCATGCAGGCTCTTTTCAATGTTTGGTGTTTTATAGTTTATTTTCTTGGGGCTGGAGAGATGGCTCAGCGGCTAAGAGCATTGTCTGCTCTTCTGGAGGTTGAGTTCAATTCCCAGCAACCACATGGTGGCTCACAACCATCTTAACCCTATAATCCCCTCTTCTGGCATGCAGGTATACATGTAGATAGAGCACTCATATACATAAAAAATAAATAAAATTTATAGTTTATTTTCTTAATTGTAAAAACCACACATTGTAGAGAAATTGGACTTTCAGGAGGTTGATTAAAGTTAGCCTAAACCCTCCTCGGTGCTGTTAGCAGTTCAGCACACTTGCGCTGAGGCGTGCAGGAAGTCATCACACTCTGTTCCTTTCCATGCAGGAGGAAATCTCAGAAATAAAAGAGGAAGGGAACCTAGAGGCCGTTCTGAACTCCCTGGACAAAATCATAGAAGGCGGCAAAGCCCACGGAGAGCCAGCCTGGTGAGGACAGAGCGGGTGCCGCGGCAGGTGCTTCATTGTCAGGACGGGGACTAATTCGCCCCTGATCAAGCTTCAACTCAGGCTCGTCCCTGCTGGGCACACCTCTGATTTAAAAGTCACATGTGTTTATTCTTGGGGCTGGAGGTGTCACAAGACATGTACAGGAGTCAGGGTGGCTGCAGCTTTACAGCTGAAAAGGCATTTATAGAAGCTGCAGTAGTGTTTGCTCATTAACATGCCTTGTTCCCTAAGATGCCCACCCAGACCTGCTAGCTCTTAAAGGGCTCCGAGAGTCTGGACCCTCTCTGAGGAGCCACACAATCTGGGAAAGGTCACCCTGCCTCCACCCCCATCTCCCTAACTCATAGTGTGTTGAGGTAGTATACCAGCCTGGGGGGAGGGGTCATAAGGACAGAGGTGCATGCTGGACATGGGTGAGTGTGTGGAGGGGCAGGCTGTAAGGGGGTGAGTGGGGAGGCAGGGATGCCACAGGGCTGGAAGCCAGAGTTTGCATCGGGAGCAGGTTTGGGAGGTAAAGGGGGAGGCCAGGACTTGACGTAGGACCATGCCTGATGGGGTTGAGGTAGAAGCCTCTTGTACACTTATATTCCTCCCTCCCCTGGGCCTATGTGCTCTCCCCACAGGCGGCCCAGTGGAATCCCAGAGAAAGACCTGTGCAGCGTCATGGCACCCTACTTCCTGAAGCAGCAGGAGACCCTGTGCCGCCAAGTGCGGAAACAGGAGGCTAAGAACCAGGAACTGGCCAAGGCCGTCCTGGTCGGGCGCAGGCAGGTGGAGGAGCTGCAGCAGCAGGTTCAGGCCCTCCAGCAGGCATGGCAGGCAAGTGTTTGGCTCTGCCTATTTTCTCTTGTCTCCGCCCCCTTGGTTGGTGGCTTCTGGTCCCAGCCTGAGGGATCCCACTGGGAGCTGGCTGTGCCCACAGCAGTGCAGTCCTCAGCAGTTTTGCTGGGACGTGTGAGCTCGGCTCTTTAGCTTGTACTGAAGGTCAGTTCCTGCACATGCTCCTGTGCAGCTGCTAAGGAGTGTGAGTGAAGCCACAGCACGCATCAGAATGACCCCAAAGGTCATGAGTTGCTCTCCAGGACATGGGTGGATTTCTAGCACTCACATGGTGGCGCATAACTGTCTTAACTCCAGTTCCAAAGCATCTGTCAACCTCTCCTGGTCTCTGTGCACATTTAAAAAAAAAAGGCTCCAGAGCCTCTGGTGCATGGCAACACGTGCCAGCAAGTGTATGTCCTTTGAGGGAAAGGCCGACTTCTGAGATCGGTCCCAAGGGACTGTTGAGGTAGTGGAGCTGGGCGGTGCAGGTGGCAGGTGTGACTGGAGTGGGGAGATGGCTTCTTAGTGGCTCCAGATGCAGTTCTGAGGGTCTCGGAGGCCCCAGTGGTAGGGTTACTACAGATGCCCAGGCTGTGTCTAATACAGTGGAGAGCCACTGTCTAAGGGAGATCGTCCTGCTTCTGAGGATCCTGGTTCCCAGGTTCCTTCTGCTTCCTCTTCCTGTGACCAGGTAGCTGCAGCTGCCCTCGTCTTGGAGAGGTGGCAGCAGGTAGAAGGCAGGTCCCCATCCCTCTCAGTCTCCCAGTGCTGGTACTTGAAGCCACCTTGCTGGATCCTCGGCCCCTCCATTCCCATAAGGCTCCTTAGCATCCCATCTCCCTGGATAACAAATTGTCTAAACCATGGTCCCCTGAACCTGTGAGCTCTGTTGCCATAGCCACAGCTCCAGCCCAGCCTCCACCCGAGCCTTGTCTGAAGCGCAGCAGCTGGGTCAGTGCTCAGTGTTGACCCTCTGTGGGAGCATGCGAGCCTCCCTTCACTCCCAGTGCTCAGTGGCTGAGTGAGCATTTTCCCAGCATGAACAGGCCCTGGGTTCTACTTCCAGCTCTAGGAGGAGTGAGTTCAAAGGATCTGAAGCCCTTGTTGGGTATGGAGAGGCCCAGCAGAGGTTGCTACGGCATCCAGACCGCCATAAATACCTACTGGGGGGTAGGGAATTCCCACTCAGCTTTGTCCTGGCAAGACTGGTGACATGAGCCACAGAGCCATCCACATTGTTCTAGGGGACCTGGGCTGCAGTGGGGCCTGGCACATAGTGTGTGCTTTTCTCAAGCCCCACACGTCTGTTCTCTTCCTTTGGTTTCAGGCTCTTCACAGAGAGCAGAAAGAGCTGCTGTCCGTGCTGAGGGCGCCTGAGTGAGGAGCCACTGGGTCCTAGAGCCGAGGACAGTCATAGCCCTGTGGAGCCAGCTCCCAAGCAGAAACGGAGGCTCCTCAACCACTAGGTTGGGGCATCCACACACTCCCTTCAGATTCCTGCTGCCATCTTCTGCCTGCAAGGCTGGGACTGCCACCCTGGCCTTCAGACACCAGGCTTTGTCTCCTGGACTTGCAGCCAGCACTGCCCCATGCCCTCTTTGGACCAGACTGGGAACAGTGTTTTCAATCTCCACTGATTGCCGCCTTGCTGGCTAGCCTAAGGGGTTCTGCCATGTTCTCCCCACATCCGTAAATAAACTTCCCTGACCACACTGTAATCTGTGCGGATGCTTCCCCGCCAGGCGTCTGGAGTCTGCAGTTAAGGCATCAGTCTGGGGGCTCTAGGCTTTTTGATCACCATGTGCAGAAGGCAGCAGGGTCCAGGACCGTGGGTCCCTGAGGTCAGGGTGAGCTGTCACTGTGCTGCTCTTAGAGGCACAGAGAAGTGATGAGGCCTGCGTTGTAGCTGAGTTCTGTATCTTGTCTCTCCCACCCCGTTCTACCCTGGCTGAGAGTCTCACCTTGACCAGGGGCTGCTTGGCTAGGTCTGTGAGGGACCCTGAAAACAGAAGATACCATGGCTCTGCCCTTCTCCCCATGAACAGCCTGGGCACTTCTAACGTCCGCTCTTCAGAAAGCTCCAGAGTTTCTGCCTCTGGATGTCCTTCCTGCCTACCTGACCTGTGTCATCATCTCCCTGTCACCATTCTGAATTCAGGTTGGTGTGTGGGTGACCAAAGACTGGCCAGGGATAGGTGTAGTGAGCAGGCCTTTAATCTCAGCGCTCTGGAGGCAAAGGGAGGCAGGTCTCTGAGTTTGAAGCCATCCTGGACTACACTGTGAGACCATCTCAAAAAACCAAAAAGACAGGTACCTTCTGACTCCCCACCCCCACCCAGGCTGGGAGATGGTGGAGACGTACACTGGGAGGCGGCCCTGCCAGGATGGAAACCACAGAGGGAAGTGGGAGGAGCCTGGGGGAGTTGAGAGGGGAAGGTTGGAGTCAGTGGGGAGAGGCTGCCTGAAGAGGATCAGATTGGCGAGTGCTGGGCTGTATGTAGGTTATAAGGTTAGGGTAGTGTAGCTTAGTTGGTCAGATTGGTCGCAGTTTAGATTCTGCCCAGCATAGTGCTTGCAGCTTTGATAACATTTCAGTCTCTTGGTGTCAGTTATTGGGTTCCTAGACCATATAGATACAATAATTGTAACAGCTGTCCCCTGTCTGTGACCATTTGGCTCTTGGACCCTTGCTACCCGTCCCAGTTAGGATCACTATTGCCATGATAAAACGTCATAACCAAAGCAACCTGAGGAGGCAAGGCTTACTGCCTTATACTTACCACTGTTGATTGAGGAAGTCAGGGCAGGGCAGAACCTGGAGGTAGGAGCCGATGCAGAGGCCATGGAGGGGTGCTGCTTACTAGCTTGCTCAGCCTACTTTCTTTCTTCAAGACAGAGTTTCTCTGTGTATCCTTGGTTGTCCTGGACTCGCTTTGTAGACCAGGCTGGCCTCGAACTCACAGAGATCTGCCTGCCTCTGCCTCCCTAGTGCTGGGATTAAAGGTGTGCGCCACCGTGCCTGGCTTTTTTGGTTTTTCGAGACAGGGTTTCTCTGTGTAGCGTTGGCTGTCCTGGACTCACTTTGTAGACCAGGCTGGCCTCGAACTCACAATGATCCACCTGCCTTTGTCTCCGGAGTGCTGGGATTAAAGGCGTGTGCCAGCATACCCGGCTTCGGCCTGCTTTCTAATAGAACCCAGGACCACCAGCCCAGGGATGGCGCCACTCACAATGACCTCGGCCCTCACACATCAGTCACTCCCCAACCAGGTCTTGTGGAGGCATTTTCTCAATTGAGGCTTCCTCTTTTCAAGTTAACACTAACTACCCCACCCTTCTCCCCATTTGATGAGCCAAGCTGCCCTGCACTGGGCAAATGAGGACACTACTGACCACTCCTTCCCTGGGGTTTGGCTCTGCCCTTGTGGCAGACACTGAAAATCACAGGCTGTGAGAGAGGGAGCCCAGGTCATCCCAAACCTATTTTAGACCTCTGCACCATCTCTAAGGTCCAGCTAGTGCTCAGCTGAGGCTGAGGCAGATAGTGGAGACTAGCGGAGGTGGAGCACCCCTGGGGAAAGGTCTGGGGCGGTGTCAACCTGGCAGCCTGTGATTGTGGCCCAGGCAGCTGCAACCACCAACCACAGCATCCTCTGGGTTTGACCTACTGAGCCAGGCCACATGATCCCCAATTAGTCTTGGCCACATCCCCTGCCCCGCCTGCTCACATTGGGGGCACAGGCAGTGGATATAAACGGGAGGCTGAAGGGTACAGAACAGACAAGTCCCACACAGCAACCTGGTACCGAGCTGACAGAGACACCATGAAGACCCTCTCTCTGCTCACTCTGCTGGCGCTGGCTGCCTTCTGTCTCTCTGGCCCAGCAGGTGCGTGTTGTCCTTATTCATTTCTTCGGGTGACTACCCTCCTGAAGGTCCCAGGCTCTGCTTTGGGGCAACAGAGGGAAGGGACAAACCACCAGGGAGCGAGCAGAGCTAACCGCACTGTTTCTTCGCAGATGCAAAGCCCCGCGGCTCTGAGTCTGACAAAGGTACTGGCAGAGGAGCCTCAGCCCTGCCCCACCCCCTGGACCCTAAGCCCCCAGATCGCCCTGCCTTCTACCTGGGTAGCCCCACCTTTCCTCCCAAGCCCAGAATTACCTGATCCCATCCCTCTGCTCCACAGCCTTCATGTCCAAGCAGGAGGGCAGTAAGGTAGTGAACAGACTCCGCCGCTACCTGGACCATGGCCTTGGGTAAGCGGGAAGGAGCTATGGCCCCGGGGCCCTTTGCCTTCCATATTGGTGGGGAGGACTTGTGCCGGGGTGGTCGATCCCCATGCCCAGGGCCCTGGAGCCTCTTGTACCCTGGGAAGAGGGTGTATGTACCCTGTGTCGATTGATGCCACTGTATGGTGCATTCTCAGAGCCCCAGCCCCCTACCCAGATCCTCTGGAGCCCAAGAGGGAGGTGTGTGAGCTCAACCCCAATTGTGACGAGCTAGCGGACGTCATTGGCTTCCAGGACGCCTACAGCCGCATCTATGGTACCACTGCCTAGGGCATGTGTTGCCCTGGAACCAAGTGGCAGCCTCAGCTTTGGCCACACACTCCAGGACACAGCCCTCCCTGTTCCCTCTCTGCCCTGCAAGCACGGGTGGCACAGCTGCTCCAAAATAAAGTCCAGAAGAGGAAGCTTTGAGTCTGTCCATTGTGGTGGGGGTGGGGCAGGGGTGGGGGTAGGGTGGGGCAGTGGGGGGTGGTGGTGGGGAGGCTCCACATTCAATCCCAGTCCGCTTCATTTCCTTATTTATTATACTGCTTTGTGATGGACAGCACTGGAGGTGGCTTCCTAAAGTCCAGCAGCAGCCCCCCACCCCACCCCCCCAGCAACCCCAATCACAGCCATTATCTCACCGGGGACACATCCAAACATAGGAATCAGAAAGGCCTGGTCACAGTGCTGAGCAGGACGGGCAGCTGGTGTGCGGACTTGTGTGCTACCATGTGGTCCTGGGGGCAGGGCGGAGATGTGGCCCTGATGGAACTAGCACTCAGGGTGACCTGAGCTGAGCAGATTGCAGGGTGGAGGCCATGTGGGGGCCTTGCACCTCCCACTGTGCTCCCGTCCGGGTACCTGTCCCACTCACAGGCCTTCATCACTTGCCTCTTGAGTCATCTGTCTTTCCACCAGGCCTCTAGCGTGCCTCTTCAGCTGCTCCACTCAGGTTCAGAATAACCTCCACCTTCTCAGGCCCTCCACAGTAACCAGGCCTGGTCCCCTACCTCCTCCATGCCAGGGCCTCACTGTTGTTTAGCCTGGAGCCCCTCTTCTCGTGGGCCACCCTGCAGCAATGGGCAGCTTCCAGGCCTCCGAAGCAAGGACGCTGTGAAAGCGGCGATGATGAGCAGGTTCCCAGTCACTGCCAGGCTCAGGGCGGCCATGGTGGCCTCCAGGCCCAGGGTGGGTTCCTGCGTGGCCAGCCAGGCTCTGCGGGAGCCCATATCAACCAGCACTGCCTCCAGCTGGAAGTGTGTGCCCAGCACCGCACAGATGTGGAACAGCTGGTGGCTATGGCCTGAAGGGAGGATGGGCTGGTTAGGTATATAGGCCCATCCCAGTTTTGAACAGATTCACCTGTGGCCCAGGGCAATTTGTCCTCTGGGCCTGAGAAAGAGAAAACCTGACCCCTAGAAGTTCTGGAAAAGTGACTGGATGGACAGAGTTGTACAAAGCCCTGAAGCCTGTCATCACTGAGGGTCTGGAAGGGGCTGAGGTATCCCTCTTGGCTTTATCATCCACCCTCCAGCTAGGATACCCGGTGTTCCCAGCTTGCTCTCTGCACTTGAGGAAGCAGCCTCTCAGCTCTGCCAGGCTAGCCTGAGCCAGGCTTGTGCTCACCAATATAGTCGAAGCGCCCAGGTGCCAGGCGCTCTGGCAGACGGGCTGCAAAAAGGAAGCCTGTGAGAAGGGCACAGAGGAGGTGGTAGGCATGGCTGGAGCTCAGCTCGTCGTGCCCACAGCTGTGGGCTCTGCCCCAACACAGCCGCAGCTGTTGAAGAAAAGAGAACTGCCAGGGAGCGTCTTTGGGAGAAGAAACAAGGGTGGTGCTTCAGGGCTCTGGTGGGGGAAGGGATGTTGAGGTGGTGGGCAGCAGGGGCCTGTGCCGCCGGGAGAGCAGACAGAGAGCTGAGGGACACCTTTAGGTCAAGGTGGCAGGCAGAGCAGGCTCTGAGGACAGCCCTGGTACCCTTACCCTGTAGAACAACGGGAGGTTGTCAAACAAGAAGGGACAGGCAAAGGCGGCTGTGCGGAGAGCCTTGCTGAACCCAGGGCTTTCCAGCTCTGGGAATCTGAGGGGCAAGAAAAGCAGGTTGGTCTCTGCCCCTGGGGTGAGTATAGGTCAAGAAGAAGTTATCCTGGGCCAAAGGGGTGAAGGACCTCAGTGGCTAAGAGAACGCTCTGGAGACAGGTATGTTGAGGCACGCCTGTAACTCCCACATCGGGAGGTCGAGGCAGGAACATCAGCCATATAAGAAGACCCTGTCTCAGCTGATGGTGGTGTGGAGGGAGGGAAAGGATTAGGGAGGGGCTGGTGGATAGCTCAGCAGGTATGGTACTCACACAATAAATAGATGAATAAAAAGAAAAAAAAGAAAAGAAAAGGCCCTCAGGACACAGGATTACCCCCACCCCTCGCCCTGTGAAAATGCCACATCTGCTAAGTGGCCATAAAGACAAATGGCTTTCCAGGATAACACTGGCTAACAGTAAGACCTTGTACTGAAGAGGGACTGGGGTGGCTCAAGAGCAGTGAGCTGACCCTGACCCTGAGCCCTGCCTAACTTTAACAACAATGGGGAGGCCCAGAACCCACCGCGAGTAGCAGGAGAGGCCGGTGCACAGGAAGGAGTTGAGCACAGCAGCAGGCACGAAGAGCTGGTGCAGGCGGCCGTGCAGCCAGGAGGCCGGCATGGAGTAGGCGGCATAAGGGAAGGCGCAGCCTGCAGCGAGGTGCGAGCTGAGGCCTGTGGGCTCGCCCTCTGCACCCAACCCTAACCCCCCACTTGCCCTCAGCTCACCCAGGCTGTAGAGGCTGAGCGCCCCGTAGTCCAGGAAGTAGCAGATGTGGCGCGCACGGGGCGACATGGAACTAAAGGTGTGCGCGCAGCAGGATACAAAGGGGTAGAGGCAGACGGGCAGGAGGAAGACCAGCAACGGGAGGTGGTACGGCTCTGCGCGGAAGCCGGGGCTGTCCAACGCCAGGAGGCGCCACAGGAAGTACCTAAACCAGGCACCTGCTCAGGCGCCGATGCCACAGTGCCTGGCCAGTCCCTGATCCCCGCCTGGCATCCCCATCTGAACCAAAGGCAGAGCCTTCGCTCACCAGGTGGGCAGGAAGTGAGTCCAGATGTTGACCGTCTCATTGGTCATCTGGAAGGAACTGAGGACACAATCTAAGGCCGAGCTTGTGGGGCATCGGTAGCCAGACATGATGCCATCTTCCCAGAACACCTGGGGGTGGTGGGGGAGCAGAGGAGTCATGGTATGCAGGCCTTTCTCCTCCAAGAAAAGTGGCTGCTAGCAGCTGGGAGTGGTGGCTCATGTCTTTAACTGCAGCACTTGAGAGGCAGAGGCAGGCGGATCTCAAGTTTGAGGTCAGTGTGGTCTACATTAGTGAGTTCCCAGGACAACCAGGGCTACCCAGAGAAACCCTGTCTCGAAAAACAAAACAAAATAAAAAGTGTCTGGCAACAGGATAGAAGATGCAACGGCAATCACAGTGGTCCCAAGCCAAACTCAACCCAAGCCCTTTCTTACCACAGTCTTCCAAACCTCACGGGGGCAAACAACAGAACCAGAACACTAGGATCAGATAGGATGGGAGAAAACACACACACACACACACACACAGACACACACACACACACACACACACACACACACACACACACACACAGACACAGAGTGTTTTGGATGGGGGAATATTTGGGGCTGTGGGGAAGGGGTCACAGTTCTATACTGCAATGCAAAGGTAAAGGTAAAGCTGGCTTGCAGGAGGCACTTCCCTAACAGCTAACAGGAGAAAAATCCCTGCCCCAGTGAGCCTTCTGGGTGAGAACCAAAGTTGACTGGTTGGAGCCCCTCACCCGGGGAACCTGATGGACGCGAAGGAGTTGAGGCAGCTTGAGACTGAGCATGGTGGCCGGGTACCTCCACGCTGACCTGGGGACAGAGGGTCAGGGATTGGCACCTATCCAGTTTCCCTACGGCCACATTCAGGGCTCCGACACAGGTGGCCCCCTTCCCGCTCCTGGCCCTAGCCTTGGGCATTCAGTCCTGCAGGGAAAGTCCTCGGCCTCTGCGGGCCTGCAGTGAAGCCCCCCGCCGCCCCCAGCCGCGAGACTGCCTCCAGTTGGTAACCCCATTTGTGCCTCAGCCAGAACCCTGACTCCAGAAGCCCCCCCCCAAACCCCCCCCCCCCCCCGTGCAGAGGACCGAGACACGTAAAATTGGTGCCCTCGAGGAAATTGCTTAAGGAGGGCATGGAATTAGGGTGTTCCCTCCTCTTGTCAAAGTACACCACCTGTGCCCTTGGGGGGCACTCGGAGCCCCTGCCCCTCCGGGGTCCCGTGCCCCTCAGCCCAGACCTGTGCGCTGCGTTCGGGTGGCCTCGGCTCTGCCTGCCCCGCCCGCCTCTCAGCCGCCTCACCCAGCACATTCCTTGGCACGGGCGCAGGGGCGGGGTCAATGAAGTGGGCGGGGCCACTGGCCTGGACCGATAGGACCCTTTCTCCTCTCCTAAAACTTGCCAGCAACTCCACCCTCTTCCTGCTTCTAGCCCCGCGCGTTTTGCAGGGATCTAGGGGACTTCACAATTAGCCTGTCCTCTGAGCTTGGTGCTGAGCACCTTGCCCAGCTTGTCAACACAAACCTGGTCCCCAGACCCTTCATCCCGAGAGAAGCAGCAGTGTAGGACAGGTGCCTGTCCTGATTGCTGCCCAGCTGCCCTGGGAAGGGCTGAGATGATCCCGGGAGGGGTCCCTGGAATAGGGTCTGGAGATTTCTGCTGCAGAGAGGAATGTGAGGCTCAGCAGATGCTTCCCCTCCATTTCTCCAGATGTGGGCTGCGTTACCCCATGACCACACTCCCAGCCAGGATGAGTGAACTCCTCAGGCAGTCTGGTTCCTGCCAGACAGATTGACAGGGAGAAAAGTGGCGAGGGATGTGCGCCAGGCCTGGCTGACTGGAGAGACAGGGGGAAGCTGAGAAACAATCTTAGCCTTGTCATGGGGCAGCACAGGGTGGCCCAGCCCCATTAGCAGGCAGCTCACTTGGCCTCCTGCACACAGCCAGCCCTTCAGGGTGTGTCTGGGCCCACTTCACTGTGCTGTCTAGACCAGGCTACCGGACCTAATCTCCTTTGATGATGACACCTGGTCCAAGTCTCCTGGGATCTGAGGTTGCTAGGCAGGAGGATCTGAAATCAATTTCAGCTCCACCCCAAAAGCGATCCTGTTTTGCCCTTGGCAAATAAGTTTTGGCCTCCCTGGGAAGGACGCCCCGGTTTAATTTACCCTGAGTTGGCAACCCAGGAGGCTTCCAGCTTCATTCCTTGTTCCTCCTGGGAGGACACCAGCCTGCTGGGAACAACTAACCCACCTCAGGCAGTGTATTCCTAGAGCACCATACTGTAAACTAGGTGTGGTGGTGCTTCCTGAAATCTCAACCCTGGAGGGGGGGGGGGGCAGGGGAAGGAACCACCAAAGGCAAAGGCAGGTTGGTTACGTAGCAATTTGGAAGCCTACTTGAGTTTCCTTAACTCACTAAACTGCATGTGGTGGTGAATAAGTTCAGTGGTTGTAAAAATAGTTTTGAGACATGGTGTTTTATTTGCCTGTTCCAATTGTTTCAGAGGCTTAGTGCCTCTGTTAACCTAGGCCTAGTCCTGGAAGCTTCTAACCTCTGTACAATCTAACCTAGGCCTAGAACGATTCAGCCCCCGAGACTTACTGCTTAGTAAGCTCACCCTTGCTCGTACTGAGCTCTGGGCTGGCTCATTCAGTTCAGCTGTTCTGGCTCAAACTCCTCTCACAGCTGACTTATTCAATCTGGCTTCTCTCACGGCCTCAAACTAACTCAGCAATCTGCTCTAATCATCTAGCTCCTTCTCAGTGTCTGGCTCGTTCTGTCTTCACCTGTGTCTAGCTTGTTCTCTCAAGCTCTCTGTAAAACTCTCCCAGTAAAACTGCTTCCTCTCTGCATTGCCCCTTAAGTACCTTCACGGTCCTCTCTGTTCTCGTCAGAGTTGGGCATATGCTATTGTCAAATCTTGACCTTTTCTGCCAACTAGACATGACTTTAAAACAGGGTGCTTCCTTCTACAAACTAACTTTACCTTCATTGTTTGGGAATAGTGTGTTACCATCACGCCTGGACCTAAGCTTTCCTTTACCTGAAACTTGCTCTATACCAGGCTGGCCTTGAACTCAGATCTGCTGGCCTCCATCTCGTGCCAGGTCACGCGGACCGAGATCTTTGGATGTGATCTCTTGCCAGAGCAGCCGTATTCTGAACTAAAGTTCCTCTATAAGCGGCAGTGATGTGAAAGAAACTCAAAGTGATAGAACTGATGTTATAAAGGACTTAGGATCCATTAGGTCACA
Organism: Acomys percivali; assembly: GCA_907169655.1. Classification (NCBI taxonomy): domain Eukaryota; kingdom Metazoa; phylum Chordata; class Mammalia; order Rodentia; family Muridae; genus Acomys; species Acomys percivali. Next base: position 119,876,123 of record OU015751.1, on the reverse strand, counting down.
GGAGTGAACTTAGTTATGGAAGCTGCTTCCAAAATACCCCAAAGGTGCTGGGCGATCCCAGCATTCGGGAGGCCGAGGCAGGCGGATTGCTGTGAGTTCGAGGCCAGCCTGGTCTACAAAGCGAGTCTAGGACAGCCAAAGCTACACAGAGAAACCTTGCCTAAAACAAAAACAAAACAAAAACCCCAACAAAAAACCCCAACTATCCCAAAGGTAAGTAGTCTAACCAGGCCTGCTGGGATGTAAATGTTTACTAGACACCAAGATAGACAAGTCAATGGGCTCTGGTTCTCATGACAAAGGAGACAGCGACTTAAGGCCAACCAAAGGCAAAGCTACAGGCAGCTAGCTCAGAGGGGGCAATGTAGGGTGTCAAGCACCATTAAATCCTCTGCACTCTTATTAAATGGAAAAGCATGATTCTGCCAGGTGGGTAAGACGCTGGGTAGTAAGAACATTGGCTGGGCACAGGGGCACATGCCTTTGATCCCATCAAAGAGGCACAAAGAAACCTAACAGTGACAGTGTTTATGGCATGCATAAGCAAAAATCAGTAAAATCTTGTCCAAGGCCAAGCTTTTGTGTGTGAGTGCTCTGCCTGGATGAATCCACACCATGTATGTGGTTGGCGCTTGTCAAGTCAGAAGTGGAAGATGCATCAGATTCCCTGGCTCTGGGGTTCTGGATGACCAGAGCCACCATGTGCGTGCTGGGAACTGAACTCTGACTTTGCAAGAGCAACATGTGCTCTCAGCCACTGCGCGCTCTCTCCAGCCCCATCAAAGTTGACTCTTACCTGGGCCTTAGCCTCAGTTGGCTCTCCTTGTTTTTCACTTAGAAAGCATTTCTCTACAGTGTGGCCCTTGCCTAGCACATTCAGGCCCTCCCACAAGGCTCCTGTACAAAAGTCACAGCAGACCGAGTAGGCTTTGGGAGGGGGTCTTTATTAAGTGATGCTTGAGTCTCAAGTCTCTGTCAGAATTGGAAATGTGGTAACCCCAACTGTCCCCTGATTTTCCCAGACCTTTTGTCTTAGTGGAAGGCAGGAAGCCAGCTCCTCTAAGCACAGCCAAAGCAGCTAGGCCAGTTGGGGTAAGGAGGGGGAAGCGGAGAAGAACCCAGCCCCAGCTATGCTCCTCTTCCAGCCTGAGGGGTGGAACTGGGGCAGCCCTGGCCAGAGCCTCCCCTACAGCTCTGCTCTCAGGATGCCATTCTGTACGCCCCCCAGCCCCAGCTATTCATGATCTCTGCTCCTGTGTCATCTGACACTCCAAAGCCAGCCCTCGCTCAGCCCACTGAGGCTCTAGTGCTGGGATGGGCAAAAAAGGAGGGTAAGAACAGAGGGCCCTGAGTAAGCAGCTTCCAGGGATCGTGCCTCTCGGCCACCCTTTCTCCAGCCCTCCCTGGATGGTGAGATGGGTGGCCTTGGCTCTCGCTCCTTCATTGGCACCCCTTACCCCAGCACAGCATCCGAGAGCACAGAGCACAGAGACTGAACTGGTGGGAAGGACAACTGCTGGCATGCAGCCAGGCAGAACACACCCTAAGAGGGCCTGGAAGCTGGGCAACAGCAAGAAAGGAGGTGGGGCCTTGGAGTGTGCAGCCCCTGCTCTGTGGTACAGGCTACTTCAGGCACCTCTTTCTTAAGAGCCCCCACAGCTGGCTCCAGAGCTGCCCTACCCCCACAGGAGACAGGGGTGGGGGGAACCCTTGAGGATGGGCGGGGTCTGCAGAGAACCATGCAGACACTCCAGTATCTCCCAGCCCCACCCACCGCATTATCTAGGGTGAGGACAGGGCCCTTCTGGCGTCCTTCCTGAGTCCAGGAGCTGCTCCAATGAAATGCAGACACCCATGCCTGCCCCTGCCGCTACCCTTGGGGACAGCAGGGGAGTTCAAGTGGAAGGCTAGCCAGGGATCCCACAAGCCATTCCTACTCCAAGCACTTCCCTCACTTTCCTGATTTCGCCTTGGCAACAGGGGGCCCCCATCCTCCCAGCTGGCTCCTGGGCCCTGCTTGCAGCCTCAGTGCAGCTGGCCCCTCCTTCCTGTTTGCGCGCTTGGGTCTGCATGTGGTGGGGCGACTACAGGTGGTGATCCTGGTAGCCAGGGAGAACAGGAGAAATCTGGAGTCAGCCCCACGGCATGGCCTGGGAGCCAGTCTCAACCAATCTCCTTCCACTGCCTATAGAAGTCCAGAACATTCTTGACATCCACACTGGCATGGGCAGCAGCTTGCAGGGCAGCCTGTGGAATGATGGAGGAGGAAAGATGAGGGGCCTAAGCTGAGATGGTAGGTGGGGCAAGGTGAGGAAAGGGCAGCTTGTCTGGAGGCTCTGGAGACGACTCCTCCCTGGTACCTCTTCCGGACTGCCCTCCCACTCCCCACCATGACTCACCTGCATGGGCCCAGAGAGTGCACTGGGGTTGTCCAGATGAAGGCCTGTGATGATGGTCACCATGCCACTTGGGTCCTCCTCCCCTGCCCCCTGGGCCAGAGTCAGCTGTCTGCAGCTGTCCAGGATCTTATACAGAGTCCTGAGGATGTAGGGTAAAGGGAACAAAAGCAAGCATTTCAATAATTTGAACATAAGACTCTGCAGGGGGCAGGGCAAGCTGGAGACTGGGAGAGTGCTAGGAGACACGAGAAGACAGGCAGCTGGTAGCTATGGGTTCTACAAGCTGGCCTTGGGGTATGTGCTAGGGCTTGTAGACAAACATGTTGACCCTAGGCATCTCTTGCTAAGGGAGGGAAGGGCTCTGGGCTGAAGCTACTTTGGAATTATGGGAGGATCCTGGTAGGCTATGCTGGCCCATCCTGCTCCAAGGGCAGAAGGCAGTTGAGAGGGGCTAGCAGAGTCAGCTTCTGACAGGCTCTAGCGGGGAGTGGGCTTTACCAGGCATCTGCGTCCTGCCTCTTCAGTTTATGGCGCTCAAAGCTCTTTCCCACCTCCTTCTGGCAGCGAATGTATCTGCGAAGGAGATGACAAAGGTGGGACAGGGGATAGGGAGGGCGATTTACTCAAAGCAGGCCATTGTGGCTGGACAGGGCGTGTCAGCTCAGGGAAGACAAGGGAACTGTGTCCTTCCCAACAAGCTGTTTGGAGCCATTTTAAGTCGCTTCCTGGACGCTGGGCTGGCTTTCTCTACTGATAACATCAAGTTTCTGGTTTTTCCCAGGGGAGGAGCCAGGAAGGCAGCTGAAGCAGATGCTTTCAAACTGGAGCTTCTGGAGGTGACCTCCAAACAAACAGGCCTTGTGCAGCTTCCTGGCCAGGCAGGCCAGAGGCACAGTGGACGGGGGGGCCTGTTCCTCCTCTCTTGCTCCCTCAGCCCCAAGGGCTTGAGAGGAAGTCTGATCGGGTCACCATCTGAAGCATGACAGCTCCTTCAAAGAAGCCCGGGCCTGGCGTGGGATCCCAACTGTTGCTTTTTCTCCCAGCAGGTGCTGCCCAGAGTCCACCTCAGAGGCACAAGGCAGCGGCTCAGATCTCCAAGGCTTTAGGCTATTCTAATCTCAGCAGCTGCGACCTCCCAAAGTGGCATGTGGACTGTGTGACAGGGTCCGAGGCACACCTCTCACTCACAGGGAAAGGGCTGCTAAGCACATCTAGATAACGGACCCAGGGCACACAAAGGTCCCAGCCACACTGCACTCACCTGTTTCCTTTCTTAAACTCTGCCTCCAGGTACCGGATCCCGTCCCGGGCCCCTGGCTGTTCCTTCTTCAGCAAATCCAGGCCATCAATCACTGGTGCATAGAGTGGGAGTAAGTAAGGGTAAGATGGTAAGCTCGGACTGCAGACCACTCTACAGGAAATGTCTATACAGTACAGGAAACATATGCAGGCAGGACTGTGACGCCCACAAGGTTCTAGAATCTCTTTGAAAACATGACCAGCCAGCAATACACTTAACAGCCCTGCAAGCACTTCCACCCAAGTTTCTCTATTTCCCATGCCTTCTGCAGTCCACAGTGGGAGGACTTGACCATGACCGCATATATACTGAACATCAAACAAGGGTTTCTCAATCCCGAGGCACAGTCCATCTGCACGTAACCTCCTGAAAGGCTTACCTGTCCTTGGAATGATGATGATGAAGCGGCCACTGGTGGCCAGCTGCCGGATGAGAGGGAGGTGGTAGCAGAGGGCCTGGGTATCAGGGATGAGGTAGGGAGACATGGCTGACTGGGCCTTGGGCTGCTGCAGGCTCCCTTCCAGCTGGGAGACCTCGAGCTGGTAAGAAAAGGCTGAGTGGCTGGGGCTGTACGAAGCCCAGCAGCCTGGATTGAGGGGGACAGCAAGAAGACAGGAGGCTGCAGTGCCAAGGCAGCTCTAATGGGCTCCTCCTACTGCTACGAGGACAGAGGAGTGTTTCCACCAGCGACCTTGGGGGAAAGTGGGGAACACGAAGCTTGAGGCAAGGAGACGAGGAAAGCAGAAGGAAATCTGAGCATCAGGGAGAACAGGCCAGGAAGAGCTCTTGGAGGAGCGGTCCAGACCAAGAACAGGAAAATGTGCACATAACCTACCTGTAATCGTAGCTGAGCCATGTCTCTCATGAGCCTGTTCCGCCGAGCCTCCTCCTCTGCCTACAAGGAAACCACCGATATAAGAAACGTGGCTACGGCCCTCCCCTCGAGTCCCTGACACTCCTTCTACAGGAGTGGAGGGAGGCATGGACTCACTCTTCAACCCCCACGAGTGACCTGCAGTAAGTCCTGCCTGGTACAGCCACATGGGAAGAATACAGTGAGCATTTTTAGCATGTAGGACACTACCTGTTGTTCTTTAGGCCATGAGCTCTGACCTTCTGCTCCTCCTAGCTGGTCCCCTTCAGGGGACACTGGTCATACATACCCTAGCCTGCTCTCAACCTGCCACTGTTTTCCCATGTGCAGACCTAGCCTAGGCCTGTCCAGGCCACACATGCACCTGCCTGCTCGGCAGCCCCATCCATTCCTCCTTTCACTTGTAAATGAACCACCAACTGCCAAAGTTAGAACACTCAGAATGGCTTACGTCTCCCCTCTCTTGCACATCAGCTGGCCAGCCTTGTCAAGTGAGCCCTCCAAGCAGCACACCAACGCCCTCCCTTACCTCACGAGCACAAGGCTTAGCCTAAGAAGCCTTTCGGGGAGCTCTAAGCCACTGGCTCCCCTGACTCATGCCCACTCTCTAAGTAGAACCAGTTTCCCAAAACTGTCCAATGTCCACCATCATCTTATCTGGAATTCTTTCAGTTTTCAAAATGAAGTTCCAAGCCCTTCATACCATCTGCCAGGGCTAGAGAGATGGTTCAGTGTTTACGAGCACTGTCTGTTCTTCCAAAGGACGCAGGTTCAATTCCCAGCACCCACATGGCAAGCTTACAACTGTCTATAACTCCAGTTCCAGGTAATCTGACACCCTCACATCAATGCACATAAAATAAATTATTTTAAAACAACAACAACAAAAAACAATCTGTCCTGTGAGGTAGATGGCACCACTGAAGGCTCCTTGGTAAGCCAAGTGTTTCTTCAGACGTCATTCTAATGACACCAAACCAGACAATTCTACAAAGTGAATGGTTTGCTTCTCTTCAAAGCAGTCAAGAGAGATAACAATGTGAAAAAGCTGAGAAACTGTCAAGTAAGGGATATAACCAAATGTAACATAGGGCATCACATAGAATTGTAGAAATGGGCAGTCCATAGTTAATAGTACCAATAATACACACCAATAGTTGGATAATTACCCCAGGGTTAGCTGGGCGTGATGGCGCACGCCTTTAATCCCAGCACTTGGGAAGCAGAGCGCAGGCGAATCGCTGTGAGTTCGAGGCCAGCCTGGTCTAAAAAGCGAGTCCAGGACAGCCAAAGCCACACAGAGAAACCCTGTCTTGAAAAACCAAAACCAAAACCAAAAAAAAAAAAAAAAAAAAAAATTTTTTTTTTTACCCCAGGGTTAGGCAAGACCCACTCCTACAGCTCAGAACTGTTCTGCTAGAAGGTGGCAGTGGCATACGCCTTTAATCCCAGCACTCAGGATGCAGATAAAGGCGATCTCTGTGAGTTTGAGGCAAGCCTGGTCTACAGAGAGACTCCAGGACAGCCAAGGGTGTTACACAGAGAAACCTTGTCTCAAAAAAAAAAAAAAAAAAAAGAAAAAAAGAACTGCCCTGCCCCAAATGCCAAGCATGCCCCTTTGTGGGGCACTGGCAGAGGAGGAAAGAACAGAAGACCAGAGGTGAAGGTCACACTCTTACAGAAGTGGAGAACACCAAGTAGACAAAGTCCCTCTTTTCTCACTGCAGAACTTGAGCCAATGAACCTGACCTTTTATGCTAAATCGTCACTATGAAATTTCAAGATCCAGAAAGAGAATCAAGGCCCCTCGGTCAGCACCGCAGTTTAGCAGCTCAAAGGTAGGTCTGCTGGCCTCAGAAAGAAATCCTTTTTGGGGGCTGGAGAGATGGCTCAGAGGTTAAGGGCATTGACTGCTCCTCTAGAGGTCCTGAGTTCAATTCCCAGCAACCATATGATGGCTCACAACCATCTCTGAGATCTGATGCCTTCTTCTGGCCCGCAGGTATACATGCAGACAGAGCACTGTATTCATAATAATAAATAAATAAATCTTTAAAAAGAAAAAAAGAAAAGAAAGAAAGAAAAAAAGAAATCCTTTTTCAGCTCGGTGTGCTGGTGCATACCTTTAATCCCAGCACTTGGGAGGCAGAGGCAGATGGATCACTGTGAGTTCGAGGCCAGCCTGGTCTACAAAGTCAGTCCAGGACAGCCAGGGCTACACAGAGAAACCCTGTCACAAAAAATCAGCTGGCAGACACTTAGCAGTAGGACAGCAGGTCCTGGCGAGCACATGGGCTACACAGAAATTAAGCCCCCAAAGTAGCACAGAACAGTTGGGATAAGTGTTCAGGTCTGGTATCAGGCATGGTGACATATACATGTAATCTTATCATGATTAAAAAAGACTAAAACTGGCCGGGCGTGGTGGCGCGTGCCTTTAATCCCAGCACTCGGGAGGCAGAGGCAGGCGGATCGCTGTGAGTTCGAGGCCAGCCTGGTCTACAAAGTGAGTCCAGGACAGTCAAGGCTACACAGAGAAACTCTGTCTCAAAAAACCAAAAAAAAAAAAAAAAGACTAAAACTGAAACAAATCAAATAACTAAGGCTTTTGGTTTTTGTTTTTAATATTTATTTATTAATTATGTACACAGTGTTCTGTCTGCATGTATGCCCAGAAGAGGGCATCAGTTCACATAGATGGTTACAAACCACCATGTGGTTGCTGGGGATTGAACTTAGGACCGCTGGAAGAGCAGACAGTGCTCTTAACCTCTGAGCCATTTCTCCAGCCCCTAAGGTTTTCCCCCAACCTGACTTGGTGTCTTAGACCCTTCCTTTGTTTTCTCAGACATAAAATGAGGACGTGGGCACCCACACCACAGGATGTTGCCAGTGAAATGAAAGGGCACTTGTAGAACAGACTAAGCAAAGAATGCTCAGTGCATGGTAGGAGATGCCAGAGGGGGATGAGCTACTTGGGTCAAGTCTGTGACCTAGGCAGAGCTGGAAGTAGTGTGGCCTGTAGCACCAGCACCACATGGGAGGTACTCACTGTCCCCAGTCCCTACCTCTTTGGGACCTGTGAATTAAGAGACAATGCCAGCAAAACTTCTAAAAGTTTTGTTTTGAAGCTGTACAACTTCCCAGTCACTATTTTTGTAGCTCCACCCTCATGTTTTCCTGTACAGGGTAACAATACAAGCCTTAACGCAAAAGCTTTGTTCTTAACAAAATATGCTTGTTCGTAAAGCGGCAAGGAAGGGAGCTTTTAGGGAACATGTCCCCTTCACATGCCTGTCAAAACATCCACAGCAAAGAGACTCAGATCAGGAAGCTGCTGGCTCATAGCTGTGAAAAAAGGAGCATTAGGGAACAGTCTGGCTTGGGATGAAGGCCCCTCATCTCCCTGACATAGGAAGGGTACAGTTCCCACGCCAGACACCCACCCTACAAAGGAACTAGAGCTAATCGGCTCATGAGGAACAACATTGCCAGGTTGCACACGAGAGAGAAGCACACTTATGGTCACAGAGTAGGCGGCCAACAAGTAGAGAGACCACTACATCTCCTGCTTAACCCCATGTCCAAAATATTGACAAGCATAGCAGAGTGAACACTCAGTGCTTGTGTGAGCAGCTCTTTGGATGGGACCATGTCTGAAACAAGAGAGTTCCTCCAAGTTTAAGCCCCACATTCTGTTCCATCCCCCAGTCTTAACCTCTGGTGAAAGGAAAGCCATGGGAACACCTGCTGAGCATCCCTCCCCAGGACAATGTGCAAGGTGCCGGACAGGTACCATCTCCCCATCTTCTTGCCTACCCATAGCTGATTCCATGTATCCCTGCACTTCTAAGTGATAGGAAGCTAGCCAAGCAAGGTTTGGTGACTTTTCTATTTCACAGACTCACTGGTGAGAGAAATGGCCTCAAGACCAAGTTAGTCTGAGGAGAGGTCTTGAGCCACACTGAGTCTGCTCAAGGTATTTCCCATGCCCTACCTAGCAGCCCCACCTCTTAGGCCTTGCTAGACCTCCAAACTGGCTTTCTAGTTCTTCCCATGAGGACCACCTGTGCAGCTGAGCCCCTTACTTTGGTTCTTCAGGAATCCCAGGGAAGGGAAGGCTGACTCACCATACGAAACTGGGCCTGAGCCTGCTGCAGCAGGCTCTCCTGCTCAGACTGAGCAATGCTGACGAAGATGCCGACCTCTGGATTGAACTGCAGGATGCTGCCTTGTAAGCGAGCAACAAAGTGCCCGAAGCTGCGGATACAGCAGATGCGCACCACCGACTGGGGAAGAATGGAGACTGAGCCAATCTGAGCAGGCACTCTTAGCAGCCACTTCTACAGCCCTTGTTCCCGCTCTCCTGCTCCCCTGCTAACCCAGCCACCTCACGGCAGCAAGGGCTTCTTGGAAAGGCACATGGCATATAGGGTGGGGAAGGGCACCAAGATGTGAACCCACTAACCACTGACTGTAGAAAAGGAAGAGGCTAGCAGGGCACAAACTCCTAGAAGGACCAGAAGGCCAAGCCTTGGGCTGAAGACAGAAACAGAGAGTGCTGAGTGTCACTCAGTGGCACAGCATTTACCCAGCAGGTATGGGGCCATGGGTTTGATCCTCAGTACTGCAAAGGGGACAAAGAAAGACAGACAAGGCACGGGTCCAGGAGTGAGGAGACTTGGGTTCTAATGTCATCTCTCCTCAGGCTCTTAGCTTCTCACATGTAAAATAAGAACTGCTGAGCGTGGTGGCGCACGCCTTTAATCCCAGCACTCAGGAGGCAGAGGCAGGCAGATCTCTGTGAATTCGAGGCCAGCCTAGTCTACAAAGCAAGTCCAGGGCAGCTGGACAGTTTCCACACAGAGTAATCCTGTCTCAAAATACAAAAAAACAAACAAACAAAAGGAACTTACTAGGTTCACAGTTCCCAATTTTTTTCATCAGTAACCGTTCTACCAGGTAGAAATCTGAGCTAGAACCCTAACATATAAACTAAGTACAGCCATGCTTGTCTGATGGAGGAAGTAGCCAGGAAGAAGGCCAAGGAAGCTCAGTGTCCTGCCTGCCTGGCTTCTCTGTGCTGGCCCAGATGGCGCATATGGTAACAGGCTCAGGGGAAAGCTGCTGAGCAAAGAGCACCCTATGTGCTTTCAGGCTCTGCTAGTCAGACTGATGTTCAGGTCTGGCTGAGAGAAGCTGAAGATGCCGCGTCCTGATTAGCTTGCCCTGCCCTCAGCAGGAGGACACACTCCTAGGAGCCCAGCTTTAGAGACGCTGGTCAAGACAAGCCTATAGCCTTGAGGACGCTCCTTGCCAAGAAACGCTGCTGTGCCTTACCTCCTCTACAGCACTGAGTAGGGGCCGATCTGCATCGAAGTTAAAGCGTCTATGAGCAGCTCGGAGAGGAGGTAGGTTACGTAGTGCCATGTCTTCTGGGAGCAGCAGGCTAGCAGGGAGGTCGGGCAGCTCACAGCCGTCAAGGAGACTCTGGACTTCAGGACACAGGGCCAGGCCTAGGCAGAAGGAAAACATCAGACCAGTGCCCTGGGGAATGACCACACAGAGATACAAACCTCCTATGGGAATTACTAGGCTGGTAAGACAGGACATAGCCCTATGACAGATGGACAGAGGGGAGGGAAGAGAGATGACACAAGGGGCTAAGCAGGCAGACCTCTAGGTCGTATGAGCTGGAAGCTGGAGAAGAAACCAGGAAGGGAGAACAAGGACAGTCAGCCTAGGAAGGCTCCTGACAGAAGTGAGAGAAGGGCTCCAGAAGAATGGCAGGCTCCTTCCAGCTGGAAGGTGGCAGAGGACGAGCTGATGATGAACTCTGGATGTCAGCCCTCACAGCCTGCAGGCAGCATGGTGACGACAAGCCTGGCTCTCAGACTCCTCCCTGCTCTTAGCCACGCCATTCTTCCCAGAAAACACACCTCCTCACACACAAGGCCACCAGCTCAGGAGCAGCAGTGTGGGTGTGGGAACTGGAGAGGCCTTGGCCATATGTGCTATGTGCTAAGGAGGCTCTTACCCAAAAGCTAAGTTACAGGACGGGGACCAGCCAGTTTGAAGGGGCCAGTGAGAGGGAAGAAGTCTTAGGGCCCCACTCACCAGAATCCTGGAGCTCACCAGCTGCAGGCAACAGATTCAGCAACACAGACAGGCGGTTCCACAAACTTTGAGAGCTCTGGGGAGAAAAAGGGGAAGTCTCCAGCGAGAGACAACGCAAGGCAGGTACACCTGGATCTTGTGTTCTGAGAGCCAGAGGGACTTGGCAGGCACATCATTAAGAGGAAGAGCTCGTGGGCGACTTGAGAAATGGGACCTAGGCCAGGCGTGGTGGCAGTGCACGCCTTTAATCCCAGCACTCGGGAGGCAGAGGCAGGCGGATCGCTGTGAGTTTGAGGCCAGCCTGGTCTACAGAGTGAGTCCAGGACAGCCAAGGCTACACAGAAAGACCCTGTCTCAAAAAAGGGAACCTAGTTAAAAAAAGACAGTACAGCCCCCAGGAGAAGCTTTATAGACTGTGACAGTGAGAGCCAGGAGTTAGCTGGCTTCTAGCCAATGGAAACTCATAGGGAAAGGATCGGGGCCTTTCACAGAAGAGCAAGACTTCAACACTGAGCACAAGTCTAACAAGCTCAAGACTGAGGCTCTCATCCAAGGTGGTGCAGGCATGGCCACAGCCAGTCCCTATGGCAGCAAACCTGACAGCCCTGGCTCCTAGAGTACCTCTCCTATGCCCCAGCCTCTACCTGGAAAGCCTCAGATCTGCCCTAAGTTTCCATCTCTGTTGCTGCCCTCCACTTTGCTGTCTCTTTCCTTAGTATTCTTTCCTGTTTACCGTGTCTGGCCCTCAACATCACCGAGAACGTCAGCTATTAAGTCAGCTTTGGAAACACAAAGCAGAATAAGCAGCCCCTTCTGTGCCCTGGCCACAGGCTCTTTGAGGGAAAAGACCATGCCTACTGTTGCTATGCCAGTCAGGCTCTCGGCTGCCTAGGCCCCTTCCAACCTTGTGGGACCCACAGACGTAGGACATGGGATAAACACCTGTGCGCACACGATGATGAGGTCAGGGTTGGTCCGCAGCCAGTCCAGGAAGACCTTCACCGCAGGAAGGAGGCCCTCAGCCATCAGGGCCTGAAGCTTCTCCTGAAGGCTGCGCTCATTGCGACAGGAGCGGCTGCTGGACTCGCTCCCCTCTGACTCAGAGCCATCCTCAGAGGCTGGGATGGGACAAAGGAGAGAAAATAGGGTAAGCACTGAACGGCATTTGGCAACAGTCCAGTGCTTTCAGGGAACATTACCCACCCATTCCAGTCGACCTACAGTTTGTTCTGATAGCACTCACGGTTAGTCCCCTGCCCAGGCCACAAATTTAAACGAAAAGCTTCATGCTGGGATTAAAGACATGTACCACACCTGGCTTCATTTAAAATTTCTTAAATCTCAGCTGGGCATTGGTAGCTCACGCTTTAATGCCAGCACTCAGGAGGCAGAGGCAGGTGGATCTCTGTGAGTTCGAGTCCACCCTGGTCTACAGAGTGAGTCCAGGACAGCCAAGGCTACACAGAGAAACCCTGTCTCAGAAAAAAACAAAAGCAAAAACAAAGACATATCTGGTTGAGCAAGGTGGTGTATGCCTGTAACCCCAGCACTCAGGAGGCACAGGCAAACAGATCTCTGAGTTTGAGACCTGGTTTACAGAGCAAGTTCCAAGACATCCATGACTACATAGAAAGACCTTGTCTCAAAAGACCAAAAACCAAACCAAACCAAACCAAACCAAACCAAACAAAAACAAGTAGTGGGCTTACTAAGACCAGAAAGGACATGCTTCTGCAAGCTCCAGAAAAGGAAGCACCCTGTACAAAGTCTGAGGTTAAAGATAGCCTTAGAGCAGGGAGGGCACCTTTTCCACTACAGACTGCTAAGCGAAGATAAGACAACACTGTGACCCCTGGGGGTGCAGCTCAGTGGTGCAACACTTGGCCAGCTTGCAGAAACTCCTCAGCTGGCTCCCCACTAGTAGCAAAAGAAAACACTCCAAAACAGTCTAGCCTAGTGCTTGACATAAAAAAGGTGACAGGAGCATTATGTTTAGCTTCTAGGAACCCTGGCAGGAGCTGACACCATGAGGGAAGAAGTACAACTGCCAATGTGAGGAAGGAAGAGCCCAAAGCCACAAGGCAGTCTGTGGTGGAAAGCAACAAGACAACAAATGTCTTAGAAGCTGGAATGAGTATGTGCACAGGAAAAGACTCCTGAGTGACAGCAAAGCATCAAGGGCAAGGTCACTCTAAATGAAAGTGGCCCCTCATGCCCTCAAGCAGGAGACAGAGACCTAGGTACCTGGTTCTAAAGGCTTGTCCACATCTCCATTGACACAAGCCCTGGGATTGGCCACAATGTTAGGTTCCGTGGTGGGCTGCAGGAGCAGGTTGCTGAAAGTGGGAGCCAGTCGGAAACAGCGCTTGGTCTGGAACATCTGAGTGGACATGGCTTGTAAATTGCTGGCAATGCTTGCCTCACTGGGGCCCAGAGGGCCATTGAGGGAATCAGGAGCCTCTGATCTGGCCTGAGGGGGCTCCAGGGCTGGCGACCGTGTCCCTTCTTCATCCTCCATGTCTTCTAGGTCTGACCGGGACTCCTGGCTGTTCATTTCTGAGTCTGTCTCTGCATCAAATGCGGTCCCCCTGCCTTCCAGACTCTTGTCAGAGCCACTGTCGGAGCCGTCACTGGCCTGGGCAGAGTCATGGCTTGAGTCTGATTCAAAACCTTCACTCAGGTCACTGTCATCAACAGCTTTGGGAGGATGGTGACGGCGGCGGCGACGGAGACAAGAGAGTCGGGAGTGCTTGCGGCTCTTTCTGCCCTCATCAGCTTGGGGCACCACAGTGGGAGGCTCAGGCTCAGGCTCCTCTTTTTCTAATGGTTCTTTTGACTCTGGTTCATCTGTGTAAAGAGGAAAGTCAGGGGGGAGGAATAGAAAAACCTAGGGCCTGTAAGATGCAACGTGCCCTCTCACACCACCTCCCACTAGACATGAATTACCCTCCTTATGCCCCCCCCAAGACCCATGCAAACTTTCCAATACCCTCCCCGAGCCTCGAACCTGTGCCATCACTCTGAAAAGCTGAGACAGGGTTCTCCCCCTCTTCCAGCTCGGCCTGCAGCCTTATGTTGACATGATTAATCAGGTGGGAGAAGAGGGCCAGGGTAAAAGCAATGGCTGCACTATACTGCTTGGATCCTAAAACCAGAAGAGCAGGAGTAAGCATCATCAATTCACCCTGTTTTACCTGCTCTCAACTCATCAATGACACAACTACTCTTCAAAGCTAGTTCTATGGTTAAAAAATAAAATAAAATAAAGGTTTCTCAAGTCTTTGGAATAGTATCTGCCTTCCCACAAACTAGGATGTACTAGCTCACCCCACACTTTTTCATATAGGTGTACCCTCTTATCCTAGCTCATTGATCTTGGGCTTTGAGACTGTTCCTGGTAACCCAAGAGCTGTGGCACTATGTCTGCGAGAAGGGTTCCAGACTGCTTTAAGGGCTCCAATACCAAAGCCTGGACCATAGAGACCATGTGGCTGTCTAGGGAGTGGGGTTAGCGGAGAGCTAGGAACCTACAGCCGTCTCCTTCACAGGAGGTCCTTTCAGTAGTTTCCCTAGTCCTCACTCTATATACCAGGTAGTTAGTTACCTAGGCGGGAAGGGCTTACTTGTGGAAGGATATTTTGTGAATACACTGCTAAGAGGACAGTGGGGAGCAAAGGGACATGGTAAAGAGTACCTGCTCTCTTCAGGCTGTGCACACCCATAAGGCAGATGATGGCCATCTGAAAAATAAGGAGGTCAGGGAGGAAAGCATATCCACTTTCGCATTCCTCCTCATCCTCGTTTGTTAGGCCAAGGTTGGGTGAGGAGGGTAGGTAGAAGAGGCAGAGGTTGAAATCCTCTAGGACTGACTGGCAAAGTGAGGTCAGTTCTGAATCCATGGAGCTGTGGAAAGGCAGGAGGAAGAGGGGATATCAGTGATGGGGTGGAGGTGGTAAAGAAAAGGACGATTCAAACATCAGCGTCTAGGAATGTAGTTCAAGGGTAAAGTGCTTGCCAAGCATGCTTAAGGCTCTGGGTTCAACCTCAAGCACAGGAAATAAACAAAAAAGCAAGCAGCGAACAAATCAGGTAGGTACAATGGAGCAAGCCTTTAATCCCAGGACTTGTGAGCCAGAGGCCAACCTGATCCACAACAAGGGTCACATAGTAAGACACTGTTTCAAAAGGGAAAGGGAAAAAAAAAAAAAAAGGAAATACTACCAGATCCTAAAGTAGAGACTGTGTGTGTGGGGTTCGCGGGGAGGGTGGTGTTTGATGTCAAAAGAAGACAATATTGAAGCTGCACAGTATGAGCAAGGCCTTTGTTTAATTGACAAAAACAACAAACAATTCTTGAGGGTGTTTCAGCCTCAACATGAAACAGAGGGGGAAAACAAAAACAAAAAAAAAACCCACAAAAGAAAAACAAAACAAAAACCCACAAAAAAATGTGGGTGTCTATTCAGTCAGTTATTCATTCATTCACCTTGTGTCAGCCAGGCCGGGCTCAGACACAACAGTGTGGATGCCAAAGACAACCAGCTGGTGAACCCTTCCCACAGAAAACTCAGTTCAGCAAATGCTCCTTCCTTGACCAATGTAACGAGCATCTAGGCTAGGATTTGCCTGATACCATTCCTGTTCACATTCATTTCTACTCACCTACTTTTGGGCTGTAACAGGCTTTGTAGGTACATGAAGTTCACCAACAACCTCTTAATGTCTTTGCATCTGAAATGAAAGGCACCCAGGGTATATGTGGAATGGCTCTAGAGTCCTTGTCGTCCCACTGCAGCCACTCAGAGTCCTCCTCCCCATTGGTCCCACTTACCGTTTTTTGCTAGGGGAGAGCTTCCTGGTCTCAGACTTCTTCAGCTGGTGGTACATTTTGGCTGCCTTGTCATATAGCCTCTTGAGGTTCCCATAGGCTCCCTCGAAGGACACCTCTGACTGGATGCTGAAGGAGAAACAGGGGTAAGCTACTGCATCTGGACAGAGGAATAGGAGGAAATGGGAAAGGGGCCTTAAGAAACCATTCCAGCCGGGCACAGTGGCCTGGCCTGTAGTCCCAGAACTTGGGAAGCAGAGGCAGGCAGATCTCTGTGACTTAGAGGCAGCCATGGCTACTCAGAAAAACCTTGTCTTGGAAAAGAAGAAAGAAACCATTACTATTAAATAGAGGGTGTTTCAGCCTCAATTTCTTTGTACAAACTCAGGGTAAAGACTCTTTAGCAATCTTTTCTGGGGAGGGATGTAGGGAGGGATGGATACACGGACACACACATGGATTCATCAAAGTAAAAGTGGTATCTTTATTCTTCTCTGATGTAAAGGGGTGGCAATGAATCTTACTTTGTTACAAGCTTAACTTATCATCCCTGAAATATATCATCTTAACCTGCAATGGGTAGCATTGTACAAGCATTTACTGCAACCAAGTGTATTTAAATGCATTATTTGCTAATGCTTCAACAATTAACTTGGGTCAGGCACACAATGTACCCTATACCATCTACCTATATAAAGACAAAAGAACCTACAAAAACGAACTACCTAAGGTTACACAGCTGGCACATGATAGTGCTGAATCTTCAATATACCTATTTCATTACAAAACCAACAACTTTGGGACTACGTGACATGCTTGTTTTGGTGGTTGTGTTTTTGTTTTCTTGAGACAGGGTTTCATGTAGCTAAGGCTGGTCTTGAGTTCCTGATCTTCCTGCTTCTGATATCCAGCAGCCACAAGGTAGCTCACAACCATTTTAACTCCAGTTTCAGGGATCTAATGCCCTCTTCTGACCTCGTTGGGTACCAGGAATACATGAAAAGTAAAAACATATATGCAGCTGGGCGTGGCGGTGCATGCCTTTAATTCCAGCACTTGGGAGGCAGAGGCAGGCAGATCGCTATGATTTTGAGGCTAGCCCGGTCTACAAAAGCAAGCCCAGGATAGCCAGGACTATTACACAGGGAACTCTGTCCCAAAAAAAACCTTAAAAAAAAAAAGAAAGAAAAGAGAAAGAAAAAAGAAAGAAAACAAAAACCAGAAACAAACAAACAAACAAACAAACCCCAAAATTTCCCTCTACAGAAAGCCAGCAGCTATTACAGTATATACACTTAATAGAGGAAGGTGGACCACTGCAAGCTTGAGGTCAGTTTGGGCTACACAGTGAAATCTAGGCCAGCCACAGGTACACAGCAAACCCTGTCTCAAAAACAAAAACAAAGCTGGGCATGGTGGCACATGCGTTTAATCCCAGCACTTGGGAGGCAGAGGCAGGTGGGATCACTGTGAGTTGGAGGCCAGCCTGGTCTACAAAGTGAGTCCAGCACAGCCAAAGCTGCAGAGAGAGACCCTGTCTTGGAAAACCAAAAGAACAAAACAAAACTAAAACAAACACAGGAACAACAAAAGGAAAACAAGCTCACATTTACCATAAGAGTGTTGTGTTTTAACATCCCAAGGGCCTATAAATCCGTGTGCTCTGTAAAATGAAGCTGGGCTGTGTTAGGGAGCCCCTGAATGAAGAGACCCTCAATCTAGCATGTGAAGGACGGAAAGAATAAAGACGGGCAGAGAGAAAGCAGGGAGGATACAGATGTGAAAGCAGGACCGCAGGGCTTGGGAAAGAGTGGCAAACACTTACCAGCGCAAGTAGCAGTACATGGCTTCCACGTTGTAATACTTGCTGCCTGCAAGGGTGCCCAGCTGGTTGAATGGCATTCCTGGACCAAAGAGAATTCATGAAGTTAAGTCCAAGGCTGTCGTGCCCAACCAACACTAAGCATCAGAAAACTCCAGGGGGAAATGCTGGGCCTGCACAAAAAAACTGGAACCTCAAATGACCAGCACATCACTCTTTTATCTTTCCATTTTGCTTTTTCAGGACTTACCCGAACCCTGGGGTGCAACCGCTGTTACACTGCAGCTCTTTAGTGGAGCCTCTCCTTTCTTCTAGCTCAGTTTGTTTGATCAATGTCTGAGTTCCTTGCTACACCCTACATTGAATCCCCATTTCTGTCTATTATGTCATCTTTAAATATATGTGAGATAGGGTATCATAGCTCAGGCTGGTCTCAAACTTGGCATATAGCCAAGAATGACCTTGAACTTGTGATCTTCCAAATTCTCCATCTCAAGCATGGGGATTCTAAGTATGCACCACCAGGCCTGGCTCCTGTAGTACTAGGGATCACACACGAGGCTTGGGAAGCATTTTACTAACTAAGCTACATCTCCAGCCTTGTGATAGAATCTTGACCCTTCTCCACTACCCCTTCTGTTTGGTAAGCTGGTGCATGGTTTCTTCTTTCTACAGAGACCTCACAGACAGGGGAGCCATTTCTCCTCTTCTTCTCTATTAAGACTTGCTCATTTTTCTTTCCTTGTGTGTGTAACAAAGGGAAGAATATATACCACAGTCAAATATGAGAGCAGGAAAATCAAGGACCAGGCCCGTCTATGACCAACAGAACTGCATACCTCTCCAAAACACTCTGGTTAGTACATCGAAAGAGGACACTTACCAATCTGGGGAGCCACTGACAAGGCCTGATAGTAAAATCTCTCAGCTAGCAACTCAGTGTCCACACCAGCCAATTCATTCTGATAGCGTGCTGTATGAAAGAGAAATGCAACCATTCTGTTTTAGAAGGCCCTCCTCCACATTAGAGCCCACCCTGAAAAGCTGTAAAGAGCTGGGAGGCAGAGACAGAAATTAAGACACAGGCTGTAGGGTCCCTGACACAGTCCTAAGTCTGTGTGACTATATACAGTGCTTGACTCTCTTCCTTGCTGATGGATTCACAATATAAAGAATCAGCGTCTATCAAGTGAGCAGGTTCAACCTGATGTCCTGATTTGTTTTCCCAATGAAGGGAGCTGCAGCAAATATAACTGCTTGCAAAGACCTTTAGTATTGGTTCTGGACCGTTACTGGTTGATTCTACAGGAAGACGCTGGTCCAGCTAAGGTCAAACGGTGGACTCTGCACACTAGTGGTCATGAGTACGCCATGAGTGCAGTGGGGAGAGAGCTAGGGGAGCAGTGAAACGTAACGTTCCCAGCAAGTCCACTATAGCTAGAGACCCAGCGTTATAAAGCAAGAGAGCACCTTTCCAGTCTCAGCACCACGCACCATGGAGTACATGTGCTCTGAACGTTGTTTTTTTTTTTTTTTTTTCTAGACAGGGTCTCTCTGTGTAGCTTTGGCTGTCCTGGACTCACTTTGTAGACCAGGTTGGCCTTGAACTCACAGCGATCCACCTGCCTCTGCCTCCTGAGTGCTGGGATTAAAGGCAAGCGCCACCACACCTGGCAACTCTCTGATCTTCTTGATGCTCAAGTTCCTATTCATCTCGGAGCCCAGAGAGATAACAGAAAGCTTCCAAGGAGGAGGAGGACCCAAGTTACAACTTTTCCTGACCTATTGAAATAGTCATCATCCTGACTACTACCAATATCAAAGGTATTCCCCCATTCCTAGCTCTCCATAGAGCACTGATTCACAGGCACTGAAAGATGACACTGTTACCAACTGTTTCTTCAGCTCTCCAATATGTAAAAGATGGTACCAACAACTGAAGTAGTCTGGACTGTTGGAGGATGATTTTGTGCACTGTGTATTCAAACACTGATTTCTATAACCAGAGATCTGGTTGCAGTCCAGACTTTGGCATTATCATTTTTATGAAGCATCTCCTGTCTCAATGTTGTGTAAAAAAATGTTCTCAATCACCTTCAGATTGGCTATTAAAAAGCAGAACAGCTTATAGCTGGGCAGAAAGAGTTAAAGGGGCACTTCCGATCCCAGGGAGAGGGTCTCAGGTGGGGACCACAGGGGCAGGGTGTCCACCATCAGGACACTGATGAAGAAGCAAGTGCCAGAGTGAGACCAAGATGGCAGGTAACAAACCAAGTGGCTGGGAAGTGGGTCAGATAGTGTTATCGGGTTAGAATAGCTCAGTATCTGCCCAGCTATAGTCCTGAAACTTATAATAAAAATATGAGGCTTCTGAGTCGTTATTTGGGAGCGGGCATAGAAAAAAAAATCTTGTATTTTACACTGAACTTTTCTCATAGCCCAAAGCAGAGGAAATAAAAGGCGAAGATTCTTACACAGATCCCCCAGGTACACCAAACATCGGTGGCATGCCATCTGTGCCCAATCCATCTCCTTTCCTGAAGCAGACACGGGCTTCTTGCATCCTGAAAGGGAGGAGGAGGGAGCACAGAGACAGATATTGATTTATGAGCCCATTCTTTACTCCCACTAAGGCAGAAACATCTTCTAATAAAGAAAAGAGGAAGAGATGAGAAGACACTTATTTAGCAAGCAGGTAGAGACAGAAGCACAAAGGAAAGACCCTAAAACAGGACAGTATAGCTGGATGATGGTAGCACATGCCTTTAGTCCCAGCACTCGGGAGGCAGAGCAGGTGAGTCACTGTGAGTTCGAGGCCAGCCAGACTACAGAGTGAGTTCCAGGAGAGCTTAAAGCTACGCAGAGAAACCCTGTCTCGAAAAAACAAAAGCAAAAACAAAAACCCAGGACAGTGCCCAAGAGGAAGGCCACCTGGAAGATGAACATAGAAGTTTAACAGAAAGAGATGAGGCTCCAGGGTTAGGAGAGGTGAGGAACTATATCAAAGCTACTTATGTGAAGGTATGTAGTGAGAATTCTAGAATTTTGGTTTCTTTTTTTGTTTTGTTTTTCGAGATAGGGTTTCTCTGTGTAGCCTTGGCTGTCCTAGACTAACTTTTTTTTTTTTTTGAGACAGGGTCTCTCTGTGTAGCCTTGACTGTCCTGGACTCACTTTGTAGACCAGGCTGGCCTCGAACTCACAGTGATCTGCCTGCCTCTGCCTCCTGAGTGCTGGGATTAAAGGCATGTGCCACCACACCTGGCTAAAAAATAAATCTTTAAAAAATAAAGATAAAGGGGCTGGAGAGATGGCCCAGTGGTTAAGAGCACTTATTGCTCTTCCAGAGGTCATGAGTTCAATTCCCAGCAACCACATGGTGGCTCACAACCATCTATAATGTGATCTGATGCCCTCCTCTGGCCATGCAGACAGAGCACTGTGTATGTAATAAAGAAATAAATCTTTTTTTTTTTTTTTTTTTTTTTGGTTTTTTGAGACAAGGTCTCTCTGTGTTAGCCTTGGCTGTCCTGGAGTCACTTTGTAGACCAGGCTGGCCTCGAACTCACAGCGATCCGCCTGCCTCTGCCTCCCGAGTGCTGGGATTAAAGGCGTGCGCCACTACGCCCGGCTAAGAAATCTTAAAAAAAATAAAAATAAAAATAAAGATAAAATAAAAAACACAGAAATAGGGACTGGGCATGCTCATGCCCGTAATCCCAGCAGTTGGGAGGCAGAGGCAGGTGGATCTCTGTGAGTTCAAGTCTAGCTTGGTCTACAAAGTGAGTCCAGGACAGCCAAGGCTACACAGAGAAACCCTGTCTCAAAAAAACCAACCAAACTGGGGGCTAGAGAGATGGCTCAGAGGTTAAAGAGCACTGCCTGCTCTTCCAAAGTTCCTAAGGTCAACTCCCAGCAACCACATGGTGGCTCACAACCATCTGTAATGAGATCTGGTGCCCTCTTCTGGCCGGCAGGCACACATGCAGGCAGAACACTGGAAACACAATAAACAAATCTTAAAAAACAAAAACAAAAACCAACAAACCAAACCAAACATAGAAATAGCATGGTGTGGCAGTATACACCTTTAATTCCAGAGCTTAGGGAGGCAAAGGCCAGCATGGTCTACAAAGAGAGACCAAGATAGCCAAGGCTATACAGAGAAACCTTGTCTTAAAAAACCAACAACATGAATGAATGCTCGGCTGTGAGAACAATATCAGGTTCTCTATCAGGAAGGACATGTCTTCCATCTCTGACCCAGAAAATCTACC
Organism: Acomys percivali; assembly: GCA_907169655.1. Taxonomy (NCBI): domain Eukaryota; kingdom Metazoa; phylum Chordata; class Mammalia; order Rodentia; family Muridae; genus Acomys; species Acomys percivali. Next base: position 119,854,508 of record OU015751.1, on the reverse strand, counting down.
TCCTAGTGAAAGTTGGGGCAAGACTCTGAAGAAGGGGGGAGGGCAGAGAGAGCAAGGAGGGATGGAGGAAGGTCCTCTAAAGGGTAGCTGAGCTAAAGGGAAGACCACCACTGAAAGACTATCAACAACTTTCCAACCTTTCTAAAGATTTCAAAACTTTAACCAAACATTGGAAAACAATCTCCAAAGTTAAAAACAACAGTGCCAGCAGAACTCAACTGGAAGAAAACAACAAAGATTAGCAGCACCAGCCGGGCATGGTGGCACACGCCTTTAATCCCAGCACTCGGGAAGCAGAGGCAGGCGAGAGACCCTGTCTAGAAAAAACAAAAACAAAAACAAACCACAAGATTAGCAGCACCTTCCAGAGCTACATCTACACTGGACCCTCGCCCTCCCTCTGCCTCCACATCAGTTCACAGTCTTGGGCCTCTAACTTCTTAAAACCTTCACCCTATGTAACTCCTGATTGTGTGAATAAGTCTCATTTTACAAAGCATCTGAAGGTGCTCCGTTTGCCTGGCTGGTCACTTGTTATTCAAACTTGAAGACGATGAGGCACAAGAACCTGCTCCTCAAGCCTTCTCGGCGTCACTGACCTATGAGGGGGTCAGTGACATGAGTCCAGTCAATGCAGCACTGTAGTTCCAGCTGGTAGTGGGACTGGATATAGAGAAGGAGATGCTGGTAGAACCCGATGCCAGCGACCAGGTGAGTCCTGTAGGCACATTCTAAGGTGCTCCGGCTGTGGATGTGCTGAGATCAGGGAAGGAAAAGAAGTAAGCTCAGAGTGCCACTCCCTCTGCCCCAACTTGTTCATGTGAGGACTGTTTTTGACTCTAGACTCTCAACCACATCTCTCTTCCCTCACAAGTTACTCTTACAGTCTTAGAGCTACCTCTCAGGACCTCTCATGTGACAAGCTCCCATCTTTCTCCAATTTCAATTTTGTAAAACCCCTCTTTCCTCTCTGCTGTCTTTCACCCCACCCCCACCACCCCTAAGCACCCACCCCTGCCTCTGTTTCTCTTTCTCCAAACATACGCTGGACCTACTTGCCTTAACTTTACCTCTTTAGACAAGTTTCATCAAAAGCCGTAGGGCCTCCCTTACCTTTTTGTTGGTCTTGATAAGCTGGATAACTTCATAGTATACCTTTCTCCACAGCAGTTCCTCAGCCTTCCTCCCATAGTCTACTGGATGCAAGAACATAAGCTTCACACAGAGCTCACGTAGCCTGGGGAGGGATAAGCGAGCATAAGGCACTGTCATCCCTTGACAAAGAGCACACAAGAGCCAAGGAACTTGGAACAATAACCTAGTTAGGCAAGAGGAGCCTCCAAAAGACAGCAGCAGGAAATAATAAGAATTTTAACTTTCAGCTGGGTGGTGGTGACACACGCCTTTAATCCCAGCACTCAGGGAGGCAGAGGCAGGTGGATCTCTGTGACTTCCAGGCCAACCTGGTCTACAAAGTGAGTCCAGGACAGCCAAGGCTACACAGAGAAATCCTATCTTGAAAAACCAAAACAATAAATAAATAAATAATTTTTTTCTTTAACTTTTAACAGTCTTCACTCACCCTATTCCCCCTATATTCTCTTTTCCATTTTATTTACCCTTTTCCCCATCACAGGGCCAACCCCTTTTCAACTCAAATGCCATTTTTATGGCATCAATTTAGTGGGTGTACAAGCTGCAGAGAGAATGAAGGACTCCCGTCTCTTCTCCTAGGAAGGCCAGAGACTTCACAATTTCTTAGTGTACCATGAGCTCAGGAGGTTAAAGGTAATACATATTTGTTTTTATCCAGCACAGCTACTAACAGAGGCAGGCAATAAACAGTAACATTCTGTAGGTCAGAGTCTCCAGCTTACTTGTTCCTCAGGCTAACGTTCTCTGGTTTGAACACTTCTTGATAAGCAGTTTTGTTGCAAAGGATGAGGTCTAGCCGATGCACAGCCTCCACTACAGCCCTGCAGAGAAACAAAGAGCCCCTGAGCCACACTCACAGTTCACTTTGGGTGCTGGGATACTAATTATAAGGAAAACACTGAAAGCCAGGTGTGGCATAGCACACTTTTACTTCCAGCACTTGAAGCAGAAGCAGGCAGATCTTTGCTGAGTTCGAGGCCAGCCTGGTCTACAAATCACTTTGTAGTCCAGGTCAGCCAGTGCTACTACACAGAGAAACCCTACCCCGAAAAACCAGAGAAAGAAGCCAGGTGTGGTGGCACACGCCTTTAATCTCAGCACTTGGGAGGCAGAGATAGGTGGATCTCTGTGAGTTTGAGGCCAGCCTGGTCTACAAAACAAGACCAGGACAGTCAAGGCTACATAGAGAAACTCTGTCTCAAAAAACAAAAAACTATCCCCTGGGGGACATGCTTGTGTATACTGGTAATCCCAGGACTTTGAAGACTGAAGCAGGAGGCTTACTTACTTATATTAAGGACTTCAAAGCTAGCCTGGACAAAGTAGCAAGCGCCAGTTTAAGAAAATTAACCTACCCACAATGTCAGTAGTGTTAAGGTAGAAAAACCCTCCCAATACAATGCAAAGAGTACAAGCTACCAGACACAGACTATCTAGGGTTTACAGAAAATCTGAGTTTACAGGCAAGTGCCACTGTTTCTGGCTCGAAAATCTAGGGTTCTAACCCTGGCAAATGACCTAGCCCCTTAAAGGTCACCATATTACTAAAAATAGGCCTCATAATGCAAGTACTTAGAATAGTTTTGTAAGATTTAAATGTTAACAATCTATTATAGCTTTAGCATTCAGTAAACATGCAATGAAGAATGTTGGAGTGGGTTATTATATAAGAGTTTAGTACCCCTGACATTCTTGGGCTGGGAAGATGGCTCAGTGTGTAAGAACAATTACTGTGCAAATATGAGGATCTGAGCTTGAATGGCAAGTACAGTGAGCATGACTACAAATGACTGTAACTCCTGCATGCACAAACCCACAAATAAATAGATAGCTGTAGGCAGGAGCAGTAGCGCATGTGTGTAATCCCGGCACTGGGAGAGGCAGAGGCAGAGGCAGAGGCAGGCAGACCTGTGAGTTCAAGGCCAGCCTGGTCTACAATCACTTTGTAGTCCAGGAAAGCCAGGGCTACTACATAGAGAAAATCTGTCTCGAAATGCACCCCCTACAAAATAAATGTGCATATAAGTAAAACAAAACAAAACAACAGCAACAACAAAAAACCAGGTACCCTAGGATGGCAATATGGGACACTTGCTGTCAAGCCTGACGTCCTGAGTCTGACCCTGGAGACCCACATGGTGGAAAGAGAGAACTGGCTTCCACAAGTTCTCCATGACTCCAGGTGAGTGTCAGGCCATTATGTGCTCCCTCACACATAGAAGCTCTCTCTCTCGTTCACAGACATATACACATATACACACACCCCAAAAGAGGGTGACAGATTCACTGGAGCTAGAGTTGCAGGCAGTTGTGAGCTCCAGGTTCTAAGGAATCAAACTCTGGAATCCAGATCCTCTGGAAGAGAATTATGTACTCTTTGTTTTGTTTTGTTTTTCGAGACAGGGTTTCTCTGTGTAGCCTTGGCTGTCCTGGACTTACTCTGTAGACCAGGCTGGCCTTGGAACTCACAGCGACCCACCTGCCTCTGCCTCCCAAGTGCTGGGATTAATGGCGTGTGCCACCACGCCAGGCTAAAAAATATGTACTCTTATACCCTATTCACAGGCACAGAAACACATATACATATGCATACATGCATACATATGTGTGTTTGATACTTTATTCATTATTGCAAAGAATTGGAATCGGCTGGAGAGATGGCTTAGTGGTTAAGAGCACTGTCCACTCTTCCAGACGTCCTAAGTTCAATTCCCAGCAACCACATGGTGGCTCACAACCATCTAATCTGGGATTTGATGCCCTCTTCTGGCATGCAGGTGTATGTGAAGGCAGAGCACTCATATACATAAATAAATAGATAAATAAATAAATCTTAAAAAAAAAAAAGTTAGAATCAAGTTTCATTATTTACCAATAGATGAACAAGTAACTAAAATTTGGTATACATATAAAATGGAACATTGCTGGGCATGGTGACATATGCCTTTAATCCCAGCAAGGGAGGCAAAAGAAAAGGATCTCTTGAGTTCTAGGCCAGCCCACAGGCAGTCCAGGACAGTTAGGGCTCTGTTACACAGAAAAACCCTGTCTCAGCCCTCCCACCCCCGAAAAAAGGAATACTATATAGTTCTAAAGAGTAAGTTCCAAAACAGCCAGGCCTACACAGCAAAACCCTGTCTTAAAAAACAAAAACAAGCAGGGCAGTGGTGGCACATGCCTTTAATCCCAGCACTCGGGAGGCAGAGGCAGGCGGATCACTTAAGTTTGAAGCCAGCCTGGTCTACAAAGTGAGTCCAGGACAGCCAAGGCTACACAGAGAAACCCTGTCTCAAAAAACCAAAACCAAACCAAAACAAAACAAAAACAAACAAACAATAAAGTGCTTCAGAATGAGTGTGGGCACGTGGGATCCCAGCACTACAATTGTATTCTCTGAATTCCAGGACAGCCTGAGCTACATAGCAAATTTTGGACCGTGGACCAGCCTGGGTGATTTTAGCGTGATACATGCCTTTAATCCCAGCACTCAAGAAGCAGGGGAGCTTTATCAAGGCCATGTCTAGGCCTACCAAGGGTACATAGTGAGACCCTATCTCAAAACAAACAAAAACAGCTGGGTAGTAGTGGCACAGCTTTTTTACAATTTTTATTTATTAGCCCGGCAGTGGTGGCTCCCAGCAGTGGTGGCTCCCACCTTTGATCCCAGCACTCGAGAGGCAGAGGCAGGTGGATCTCTGTGAGTTCAAGGCCAGCCTGGTCTATAATACTAGTCCAGGACAACCAAGGCTACACAGAGAAACCCTGTCTTGAGGGGAAAAATGTTTTCTTATTACCTTTTTATGTGCATTGGTGTTTTGCATGCATGTATGTATGATCTCCTGGAACTGGAATTACAGACAACTGTGAATTGCCATGTAGGTGCTGGGAATTGAACCCAGGTCCTCTGAAAGAGCTTTTAACTGCTGAGCCATCTCTCCAGCCCCCAGTGGCGCACCTTTAATGCCAGCACTCTGGAGGCAGAGGTATGTTGGTTGGTGTGCAGGCAATTCAATTGGCCTGCCCTCAAGGGACTTTAGTCCTATGTCACCATCTTTGTCTCACCTGTGACAGGTGCTCTGGATACAACCCATTTGCCAAATGCAGCCCATGCTCTTGCTTACACACGCCTGCAAGCATGAACACTTTTTCTTTCTTTCTTTCTTTTTTCTTTCTCTCCCTCCCTCCCTCTCCCACTTCCTGGCTTCTTTTCTATGGAAGCAGACAAAGGCAATCCAAAAACAGACTGATGATGCCACAACAAACCAAGATGTGCTCGTAGGCCAGACCAAGTGGACCACATAGAGAGGCTTAGACTCTCTATGACCCAGGAGCACAACACTGAAAGCTGCCCTATACAGGGCCAAGTAACTGACTGCACCCAGCTGAATGTGTGGGCTGGAAATCAGACCTTCTCATAGGGAAGCTCAATAAGCCAATGTTGTGGAATACAGTTGCCTTTTGGGCTACCCAGAGGTGAGAGCCAAACCCTTCCTGCCAAGCTGGACCTCAATGCCAGGGGCAGCAGCTTAGTCCCTTGGACAGGGTAAGTTGATTTGCTTCTTGGGGACAGGACTCTAGAGATCAAGTGATCGCCCTGTCTATACCTCCTGAACCCAAAGGGGCTTCAGTGCCACAGACAGATGTAATAAGAGTATAGGTAGTTTATTTTTGGTTGATTTTGCTATAAGACTGAACCCAGGAAAATGAAAAGAAAAAAAAAAAAAAAGAGAGAGAGAGAAGACTGAACCCAGAGTCTCCACTAAACTACACCCCCAGTCCAAGTGTTTGCATCTTTATGAATAGGCTTAGAGATTTCCTTACTTTTCCAAAGCCGGCACACCTTTAATCCCAGCACTCAGGAGGCAGAAGCAGGCCTCCTGGTCTACAAATCAAGTCCAGGATAGCCAAGAAAGACTACACAGAGAAATCTTGTCTCCAAAAACAACACATGGAAATTAGTCTTGACTCAAATTATTGTTGTATAAAGAAAAAATACTTTTTATTTTTATTTATTTATTTGTTTGTTTTTTTTCCAAGACAGGGTTTCTCTGTGTAGCCTTGGCTGTCCTGGACCCACTCTGTAGATCAGGCTGGCCTCGAACTCACAGCGATCCACCTGTGCTGGGATTAAAGGTGTGCACCACAAATACTTTTTAAAAGATTTATTTATTTATAGGAATGCTCTGTCTGCATGTACACTTGAAAGTTACTAGAGGGCATCAGACCCCTTTACAAATGGTTGTGAGACACTATGTGATTGCAAGGAATTGAACGCAGAACCTCTCTGGAAGAGCAGTCAGTACTCTTAACCACTAAGCATTTCTCAAGCTCCCAAGAAAATATTTTTAAAAGAATGATATAATTAACAAGCCTAGGGCTGGAGAGATGGCTCAGAGGGTAAGGGCACTGCCTGCTCTTCCAAAGGTCCTGAGTTCAATTCCCAGCAACCACATGGTGGCTCACAACCATCTATAGTGAGATCTGGCGCCCTCTTCTGGCCTGCGGGCATATATGAAGGTGAAACACTGTATACTTAAATAAATAAATATAAAATTAAAAAAAAAAAACAAGCCTAATAAATTAATTAGTGTTTATAGACTTTCTAGCAACGCCTTTCCTGATTTTTTTTTTCTTCAGATAGCCTTAAAAGACATGAAAATGGGTTGGGCATGGTGGTACATGCCTTTAATCCCAGCACTCGGGAGGCAGAGGCAGGAGCATCGCTGTGAGTTCAAGGCCAGCCTGGTCTACAAAGTGAGTTCAGGACAGCCAAGGCTACACAGAGAAACCCTGTCTCAAAAACAAAAAAAAAACAAAAACAAAAACAAAAAAGGCAAGAAAATGCTCTACTTGTAGACAGCTAGCTTTGGGAGTTTCCTAATTTCCTGAAGCTCAGTGACAGCTCCACAGTCTACAACACACACATCAGAAGTCAGATGGTCATCGCCAGAGACACACACACACACACCAACACACACACACACACACACACACACACACACACACACACACACACGCAAAAACCCCAAAACTGGCTGCCTCAACTGTTTACCCTACTCAAAACCAACACAACACAGATAACCCAAATACACACATACACACATATAAGCCACATACTGCAAACACATACTGTCAGCACTGTGAAAGGTATGAGGCAGCTGGCTTGACACAAGTAGGAAATACCACAGACACTGCCCACGCTGTGCCTGACAGGCAGCTCAGCACTTAGCAGTTACACAAGCCACCTCCAGGGACCGCCTCTGCCTGGGGACTCCTGCTTGGGGACCCACAGTGGGAGGCCAGGGGCTGCTGAAGGGGAGCACCTTGCTATTTCCAGAAGAGTCTGTACTTCCTTTCACCTTCTGGCTTACAAGGCCAGCACAAGCAGGACACATGAACACAACCAGCTCTTAATTCTTTCACGGCCAAGACTGGGCAGTACCAGTCTCCTCCCAGGCAAACACCTCTTGTCAGCAGGGCCTGTGGTAAATGGGAACCCCTAAGCTCCATTTCCTACTAAAAGGCAGAAAACTCAGTTCTTCATCTTACTGTGACTCAGCTACAGGATCTGTGTTCTACCTACACAAGACTGTCGACACAGATTGTAAGGAAGGAAGAATTGAGTCACTGGGTGTCTTCATGGCTCTTCCTAGCCAACAAACACACTGGTCTTCTAGACTTTCTCTTTCAGAATTAACAAAATTTGAGCCGTAGAGGACTTCAGGCTATATTCAAATGATATCTTTTTCTTATAATTTGAAATTTCTTTTTTATTTATTTTTATTTATTATTTTTTGGTTTTTTCGAGACAGGGTCTCTCTATGTTAGCCTTGGCTGTCCTAGACTCACTTTGTAGACCAGGCTGGCCTCGAACTCACAGCAATTCGCCTGCCTCTGCCTCCCGAGTGCTGGGATTAAAGGCGAGCGCCACCACGCCCGGCTAATTGGAAATTTCTTAAAAGGAAAAAAAAAATTATTTTTATTTTTGTGCACTAGTGTTTTGTGTGTGTGTGTGTGTGTGTGTGTGTGTGTGTGTGTGTGTGTGTGTGTATACTGTTAGAGAGTGTCAAATCCCCTAGACTTGAAGTTAGAGTTATGAGCTGCCATGTGGATGCTGGGAATTGGACCAGGGTCCTCTAGAAGAGGAGCTAGTGCTCTTAAATGCCGAGCCATTGAGGCTGGAGAGCTGGCTCAGAGGTTAAGAGCACTGTCTGTTCTTCCAGAGGTCCTGAGTTCAAGTCCCAGCACCCACATGGTGCCTTACAACCATCTATAATGAGATCTAATGCCCTCTTCTGCCATGGAGGCAGAGCACTGTATACATAATAAATAAATCTTAAAAAAAAAAACAAAAACAAAAAACAGACAAAAAAACCGCAGAGCCATTTATCTCCAGACTGAAATCTTTCCTTTTAAGGAAGAAGAAACTGAGGCCCAAGGTCACATAGCGAGAGGGGCAAATGAAGGACACGAACCTGTTTTTGTGGACTTTCAGCCAATGGCTAATTCCAGTGAACCACTGGTGCTCTCAGCACGGTTCTGAGCACTAGTCCCTTTCGGTTTTTTCCCCACCTGTGACCCCCCTCACCCCATCCTCACCTACCCAACCCTTCTAGCCTCCAATTCCGCAAAGCCCCGCGCCGCGCCGCGCCGCACCACGCCGCGCTCTTGGAGGCAAGGGTTTCTGCGGACACGCTTCAAACCTCCCACCCACCCAATTCTCCGGAGCTCCTCCCGGCTCGCCCGCCCCGCTCTCAGGCTGCACCCCCGCCCTCGTCCGGCCCGCCTGCCGCAGGCCCCGCCCCTCGCCGGCCCCGCTTCCCCGCCGCGGCTGCACACACGCCCCGGCCCTGCCTCTCACCGGTAGAGCCGCTTGGTGTGGAGGACCTTTGCTTCAGGCTCGCCGCTCTCCACTGGAGGGGGGCCTTGGCTCATGGTGCCTGGGCCCGGGGGCACCTCCTGGTCACAGGCCCCCGCCACCCACCATTGGCTCCTCCACTGCCGTCTCCAGCCGTACCGGGAGCCGCCACCGCCGCCGGCCCTGCTCGGCCGCCATCGCTGTGAGGCGGCTACCTGAGATGGCTCCTCCTCCACCTATCAAATCTCGCGATAGCTGCCGCAAAAACCCCGGCCGAGTGACCAATCCACCAAGTCTCGCGAAAATGTGTTTTCGCTCCGGGAAGTTACCCGAACTCCCTCTGGGCGGCATGGCTTCTTCTGCTGGGCTTTTCTTAAGTGGTTGAGGCAAAGTTTATTGTCAAAGATGTCAGAGAAACCGGGCGTACTAGTGCAGGCTTATCTTCCTATCACTTAAGAAGCTGAGGCAGCCTGCGGCAAGTTCCCAGCCCGGCTACATAGCGGCGACCCTGTCTCGAAAAATTAAGTAAATTTAAAAAGAGCGCGCTGGCGAGATGACTCAGCTGATAAAGGCTTGCCGCCAACCTGAGCGCGACCCCTGGAACCCACATGGTGTAAGGTGAATCGACTCGAGGAAGTCACCCTGATCACACACGCGCGCCCCATGGCACGCCCCCACCCCCAAGTTAAGTGAAAAATTTAAAGTTTCCAGGAGAGAGAGAGAGAGAGAGAGAGAGAAACAAACCAACCGAGACTGTACAGTGCTCAGCTATAAATGGGACAACTTGGGGCTGGAGAAATGGCCTCTCGGTTAAGAGGAGTGGCTCCTCTTCCAGAGGACCCCGCTTCAGTTCCCGGCACCCACCTGACAGCTCACAAGGACTTAGCTCTAGTTCCAGAGGATTCGACACTCTCACACAGACATACTTGCAGGCAAAACACCAATGCACATAAAATGAGACTAAATAAATGGGACGGCTACTCCCAACACTCAGAAATCGTTGCAGAAGAGGGGCAGCAAAGATTTTTAAGAACCGGAGGTAATGGAGATCTGCTTGGAAGAAGTATTTGCCAGAAGCAGCAGTGCTGTTGCACACTGGAACTCACTTGTCACTGCAGGCACAAGATCAAATCAGCCAAAATTCCAGCATGGATCTGGGAAGGGTTCCTCAAGTCCGACTCCTAACTGAGGAGCCACAGGAAGTTGATGGCTGCTGGGGAAGGTGTTTGTTTGTTTCTTAAAGGAATTCCTCCCCAGAGACTACATTTGTTTGTTTGGTTTTGGTTTTTCAAGACAGGGTTTCTCAGTGTAGCCTTGGCTGTCCTGGACTCGCTTTGTAGACCAGGCTGGCCTCGAACTCACGGAGATCTGCCTGCCTCTGCCTCCCTCCCGAGTGCTGGGATTAAAGGCGTGCGCCACCACCCCTGGCTCCTATTGCTTTCTTAAGTAAACCTAAGCAGAAGGGTATTTGGGTCCTGTCTGTATACACATTATAATGGCTGTGTATATACACACACTATGCTCCTGGCTCCAGCCACCATACCGCCTTTCTATTCCTAAAACAGCCTGAAGTGTTTCCCATCTGTTGGCCTCTGACTTGCAGTTCTTCTACAAGGAACTCCCTCCCTTTGGGTTTCAGCTTTAATGTCACCTTAGGAGGCTTTCCCTGCTGAAATTATTTTACTGATTTAGTGTTAAGTTTTAATGTCTGTTACTCCAATAGCTAAAAACCCTGATTGTCACTTTGTTCTCTTTTGTACCTGTGTCTAGAACAGCACTTTTTTTTTTTTTTTTTTTTTTTTTGGTTTTTCAAGACAAGGTTTCTCTGTGTAGCCTTGACTGTCCTGGACTCACTTTGTAGTCCAGGCTGGCCTCGAACTCACAGAGATCCACCTGCCTCTGCCTCCCGAGTGTTGTTGTTGTTAATGTTTTTGTTTTTGAGACCAGGTCTATCTGTGGAGTTCTGGCTGTCCTAAACTTTGGCTGCTAGACCAGCCTGCTTCAGACTCAGAGACTACCTGCCTCTGCCTCCTGAGCTGGGATTAAAGGCATGTACCACTACAAAATAGCACGTTATTAAGAATAGATACTAGCCTGGGCATGGTGGAGCACCCCTTTAATCCCAGCACCAGGGAGGCAGAGGCAGGAGGATCAATGTGAGTTTCAGGACAGCCTGGTCTACAAAGCGAGTCAAGGACAGCCAAGGCTACACAGAGAGACTCTGTCTGGAAAAACAAACAAACAAAAAATAGATACTCAAGCCAGGGAGTGGTGGTGCAGCCTTTAATCCCTGCATTTAGGAGGCAGAGGCGGGTGGATCTCTCTGTGAGTTCCAGAACAGACAGGGCTACACACAGAAAAACCAAAATCTTGAAAAAAAAAAAAAAAAACAAAATCAGAAAAAGATAAAAAAAAGATACTCAATAAACATTTACTGAACAATTTTGCAGATGTCATTTCCCCAATTTTTGCTTCATTTGTTTGTTGGCTTGAAGACAAGGTTTCTCTGTGCAATAACCCAGGCTGTCCTGGAATCACTCTGTATACCAGGCTGGCCTAGAATTCATAGGTGATCCATGTGCCTCTGCCTCTTGAGCTATCACCAGCCCAGCATCTCTTTTTCCCATTTTAAGCACCCTTTTGGAACACAAACCCAATTTTATGCTGATGCATTCCTGAGCTGGGAGCTCTTACACATGCCATCCCAGAATACCTACAGTCCACACCTCTATGTCCAGCTGCACCCTTAACTTTCAAAAAGGATGACGTCGCCCTCCTGTAGAGTTCTTCCAGTAGGCAGATTCTGTAGGGCGGGGCCTGCGCCTTTAATCTGGGCCCCACCTGCTCTGGTCAGACAGGTTTGGAGACACAGGTAAGGGGAGGGAGACTGGGAAATACTTGCAGAGCCAGCCACGAGAGCTAGGCAGTTCCTTTCTGGGGGATCCTCCGCCTCTCTGCAGATGTGAAGTAAGAGGGTATCATGGGTCCAAAGGGCAGGGGTAGGAGGGGCCCTAGAGGTGAAGGAAGAAAAAGAGCCCCATCCAGAAGCTGTGAGCTGGACAGTGGAAGGGAGGAAAGACAGACAAGATGAAGGCGTGCGAACAGCCACACACTAGAACTGAAGGTCTGGGTGAAGCCCAGCCAGGTTGAATTGCTTGAGACTGGCAGGGATGGGGTCGGGTGGGTAGGGGGACATTTAGAAATGGCTGGCTCCTGGAATGGAGACTAAGGAACTGAGTGTCAGTTGCCAAGAGTTCCAGGCAGAGATCTGCAGGGCAAAGGGCAGGTGGAAGGGCGAGGGGACGGTTTCTCTATAGGATGAGCCTCGGCTGTAAAGAAGCTCTCAGCTCAGCTCGGGTGGCCACGAATTCAGGGGTTTGAGTGGAAAGGGTGGAAGGCAGTGTGGGCGTAGACCGATTCACCCTTGATTCACCCTTGTCCTGCTGGGTGACACTTATTTTGAAAGTAGCCCTCCATTTTAGTCCTGCGCTGCCTGCCTCTCTGTTTCAAAACCTTCCTCCACACTGTGTTCTTCCGGAGAGTCCCATGAGGCCTGCTGCTCTGGGGAGGTCTAGGTCTGAGAAACTTTCCTGGGCCAGAAGACAAGGTATTTTCACAGAACTTTTCGCCCCCACTCCTTTTAGGATGACATCGCCTTCTGGTAGACTTGAGAACTGAAGCCTCACAATGACAGAACCGGAGACACTGGCCCTCCTGGAAATGAAGGAACCAGAAGAGGCTCCGGAGAAGAGCCCACCACAGGCTTTAGTCCCCACTGGCCAGCAGCCAGAGGAAGAAGGTGGCACAGAGTCCCCTGGAGCCGAGTCCCTCACAGTGGGGTCTTCGTTTGGGTCTCCTGTTGTTAGAGAGGGGCCCGAGAATGGTCCAGACAGCACAGTAAGTGAGGCCGCCACTTTGCCCTGGGGAACTGACCCTCATCCCAGCGCCCCACTTCCGGATCCCCCGGGCTGGCGAGATATTCACCCAGAACCCCTCGAGTCGGAAGCACCTACTAAGTCGGAGGAACCATTCAAAGATGATGCCATCCTGCTCCCTGAGAAGGCAGTTAGGGCCTTCGTGCCCATCGACTTACAGTGCATCGAGCGGAAATGCCAGGAAGAGCGCATCGTGCGTCGTGAGACCAGCCAGGGTGATCGCAGGAATTTCCTGCCAGCCCGACTCAGCCACCCTGAGCCCCTAGAGCGCAAGTGGGCTGAGGCCGTTGTGAGACCCCCTAGCCGGTCCTGCGGGGCCTGTGAAAGCTGTGGAGGCCGTGAGGCGCTGAGAGCTGTAGCCTCGGTGGTGGCTGCCCTCATCTTCTTCCCCTGCCTGCTGTACGGAGCGTATGCCTTCCTGCCCTTCGATGCTCCGAGGCTGCCCACCATGAGCTCCCGCTTGGTCTACACCCTCCGCTGTGGGGTCTTCGCCACCTTCCCCATCGTGCTAGGTGAGTCTGGCTCGTGGAGAAGGGGCTATGTAGGAAATGGACTAGGAAGGCTTGGATTGGAGTGGCTTCTCTTCATTCTGCCGGGACCACTCAAGGGCATCCGGAACCTGCCACCTTCTGCCCCCTCACCTCCAGGGAGCACTTGGGTCTTCTCTGTAGCCCTGACCCAAGAGCCAACTTCTGAGAGACACACCCAGCCCTCCTGCCTTCTCTAACCCATGTGCTTCCCCCCCACCCCCCCTGCTAGGGCTCCTGGTGTATGGGCTGAGCCTGTTGTGTTTTTCCGCCCTCCGGCCCTTTGGAGAGCCCCGGCGGGAAGTGGAGATCCACCGGCAGTATGTGGCCCAGTCGGTGCAGCTTTTCATCCTCTACTTCTTTAACCTGGCCGTGCTTTCCACCTATCTGCCCCAGGACACCCTTAAGCTGCTGCCCCTGCTCACGGGTCTGTTTGCCATATCTCGGTGAGTAGGGGCTAGGGTGGCCATGGCTAGGGTAGGGGTGAGAGAAGTGATGAGCCTAGAGCCTCCAGGGAGACTTGAGGTCTGGGATGGGGGTGGGAGGAGGGGTGGGGCAGGGATGTTTCTGGATGTGTACCATACAGCGATGAATCCCCTGTCTCTTGAGCTTCACTGGGCAGCAGGTAGTCAGCTCCTCTCTTCCTGTCTTTCAGAAGTTGGTCTCAGAGGCATGCCAATGGAGAACTTTTGACTGTTACTTTAGTATAGAGGATGGAATTAATTGCCTCACACATCTAAGCACAGCACTGAGCAGCCAACACCCTAGCCTGGTTTGTCATTTAGTGTGCCCACTGAAGCTATACCTTTAGTCTCCATTCACATAGCTTTAAAAATTGCTCAACACCCTGGGCAGTGGTGGTACACACCTATAATCCCAGCACTTAGGGAGGCAGAGGCAGGTGGATCTCTGTTAGTTTGAGGCCAGCCTGATCTACAAAGTGAGTCCAGGACAGCCAAGCAAACACAAAGAAACCCTGTCTTGAAAAAAAAAAAGTGCTGAACACAAAATGTGGAGCCTTTTCTGTTTTATTTGATTTGAGAATCACCATCTCACCATGTCGCCTGGACAGAAACTCTTAGCAATCCTCCTGTCTCAGCCTCAAATGCTGGGATTCCCACATCCTTTTCCAGTTTTAAGAGTTCTAACGGCACTTGGGAGGCGGAGGCAGAGGCAGGCAGAACTTTGAGTTCAAGGCCAGCCTGGTCTACAGGGCAAGTTCAAGACAGCCAGGGCTACATAAAGAAACCCTGTCTTGAAAACCAAAAAAAAAAAAAAGCGTTCTAATGGCTAGGACGTTCTTCCTTAGACAGTGCTAAAAACTGTCCTAGAGCTGATGTAGTGGCTCTCAATACTCGGGAAGCTGAACAAAAAAGAGGGCTGCCAAGAGTTCACGGCGGACTTGCACAGTGAGTTTTGAGCCAGGCAGCACCATGTAACAATGACCTTGTCCCAGAAACCAAAATGAGACCAATAAACGAACTGCCCTGACACTGACCTTCATGATTGGACACTGGACACCACAGATCAGTTCCTGCTCTTGAGACAGCCTCCTCTAATGCTTGAATGGCTCTGATCCCTTTGCTCTCTGGGAAGGAAATCTGCTAGTCAGTGAGCGGATCTCTGTAAGAGCACTGACTTCTTCCCCGAGGCCAGTTGCCTCCCACGGCAGGCAGGCTCATTACATTTGGAGTCACCAGTGAATATTATTTTTATTTCTTTTTTTTTTTTAAGATTTATTTATTGTATATGAGTGCTTTGTCTGCAGAAGAGGGCATCAGATCACATTATAGATGGGTTTTGAGGCACCATGTGGTTGCTGGGAATTGAACTCAGGACCTCTGGAAGAGCAGGCGGCGCTCTTAACCACTGAGCTATCTCTCCAGCCCCGATATTATTTTTATTTCATTGAGACAGGATCTCAATATGTAGCACACCCTGGCCTGAAAATACGTAAATCGGGCTGGCTTCAAACTCTTGGTGATCCTCCTGCCGCAGCTTACTGAATATTGTAAGTGAACTTCTGTTTTGTTTTGTTTTGTTTTGTTTGAGGCAGGGTAAAGACTGGCTGTCCTAGAATGCACTGTGTAGTGAGTGTGTAGTCCAGGATGGCCTCACACTCCCAGATCTGCCTGCCTTTGGCTCCTGAGTGCCTGGATTAGAAGTCTGTGCCACTAAACCGGTCAGGATCTTGGTTTCTTTATCTGCAAAGGGTAAATATGGAACACGGCCGAAGCTAAGAAGGAGAGTTGGAGCCTGGCACGAAGGCCTGTCGTCCCAGGCAGGGCTAGGAAGCTGAGGCAGGAGAATCAGCTCAGGTTGGAGGCCATAGTGAGACTCTGACTCAAAAAGTAACAAACAAGGGAGGCAGAGACAGGCGGATCCCTGTGAGTTCAAGGCCAGCCTGGTTTACAAAGAGAGTCTAGGATAGCCAAGGCTACACACAGAGAGAGAGAGAGACCCTGTCTTGAAAAAACAAAACAAAAAACCAAACCAAACAAACAACACACACACACACACACACACACAAGCCAAAACAACAACAAAAAAGTTGAGTATAAGGAGAGCCATTGGGTTAGGGATGCAGCTCAGCTAACAGAGTGCATGCCTAACATACAGACTCCAGCTTCAGACCCTAGCACCACTGGGGTGTCCCCATAATCTCTTCATTTGAGAGGGTGAAGGCAGGACTGGGGGAGCTGGGGATGCAGTTCAGTAACAGACCACTTGCCTAACTCTGTGAAGCCCTGAGCTACAAAACAGAAG
This sequence comes from Acomys percivali, assembly GCA_907169655.1. Lineage (NCBI taxonomy): Eukaryota > Metazoa > Chordata > Mammalia > Rodentia > Muridae > Acomys > Acomys percivali. The sequence continues at coordinate 119,838,267 of OU015751.1, read as the reverse complement.
TGACTCAAGAAACTGTAGCACTGGATCCCTAGGGTGGGAGCTGGGGAGGATAGGGTGGGAAACAAAAGAGAGGGACACCGTATTCAAGCTGAACTCTTATTTCATTCTCAAGCACATAAATGAATATTTAACTGCCATTTAGTTAAAAATGAAATTATTATTGCTGTCCCATTATTATTATTATTATTATTATTATTATTATTATTATTATTATTATTATTATTATT
>OU015751.1:119801596-119838030 GCA_907169655.1 Acomys percivali | reverse complement strand
TTATTATTATTATTATTATTATTATTATTATTATTATTATTATTATTTTGGTTTTTTTCAAGACAGGGTTTCTCTACGTACCCTTGCCTGTCCTGGACTTACTTTATAGACCAGGCTAGTCTCAAACCCACAGAGATCCGCCTGCCTCTGCCTCCCAAGTGCTGGGATTAAAGGCATGTGCCACCATTGCCTGGCTAAAAATGAAATTATTTTTGCCCACTTAAAATTTAAATAGTATGTAAAGGAAAAGATGGGGCATATTCTCACTTCAGAGAGTTGTGGGAAGGTAGACATTGCAAACACACGTATAAACTGGGCGTTTAGAGTATAGAACCAGCCTTGGCTACCGTCCCATCTAAGTCTCCCACTGTCTGCTCCTGACCGATTGGCTGTGTCGTTCTGTTTCCACAGGCTGATATACTGGTTGACCTTTGCTGTGGGCCGCTCCTTCCGTGGCTTTGGCTATGGGCTGACTTTCCTGCCACTGTTGGCCATGCTGATGTGGAACCTCTACTACATGTTCGTGGTGGAGCCAGAGCGCATGCTCACTGCCTCTGAGAGCCGCTTGGACTACCCGGACCATGTCCGATCTGTCTCCGACTACAGGCCTCGCTCATGGGGCTGAGCCACCCCTAGGCTTATGCAGGGGTGCTTTTAGCGCTTCCCCAAAACGGTCGCAGGCCTGCCCTTTGCCCAGGCAATAGACTTTTGATATGAGGAACCCTGCTACTTCCCTATAGGGGCCCTGTCCAAGGGGGCCCAGATACCCCTATTCTCTCCTAGTTGCTGCCTAGGGGAGAGAGACTGGAGAAGCACACTTCCTTCTTTGGCAGCCTCCCACCATGCCACTGGAGCTAAGGCCTGATGGTTAGCTCACTCCTCAGCTTCCTGTGGGTAGGGTGCAGAGTCGCAGCCACACACCTGATCTGTCCATGCCTGCTATCTAGGGGAGAGTCGAGGAGATGGAAAAACTGCCCAAGCCCAAGGGTGGAGGTTGGTATCACTTCAGACTTTGGCATTTGGTGAAAACTTTCCTAAGGGCTTGGGTTCAAGACCCTCTACCACTGGCCTCAAGACTCTTTCGCCTCCGCCAAGCCTATTACAGCTGCTGTCCTCCTGTCCTCCTTCTCACAGCCTTACGGGTCCCTGTAACCTTCCACTTCTCAAACTTCCAAGAAGTCCCACTGTCCCACCGTAAAGGGCGGGGGGCGGGGGGGGGGGAAGGGGCAGAGATGAATCCTCCAAAAGAAGTGTGTTTGTACTCACATGGTGGCTGGGATGGCGGAGTGGCTGTTAGCCCAATATATACATATATATATGACCATGTAATAAATCACTGCCAGCCTCTTGTGGCTCGTTCTTTCTGCCCCGCCCCCCCTCACCTCCTAGCATATCAAGGTGGAGGGGTGGTTGACAGGAGCCTTGGACAGAGAACACTAGGACTGGTGAGAAAACGGGCCCTCAGAGGGAAACCGCCTTCCATCCGAGCTCTGTCTTCCCATTTGCTGAAAGCGTCCCATACCAGGCCAGCAGCATCCACACATTAAGAGACTGGAATCTGAGCTAGAGAGATGGCTGGCTCACCCAGTAGGAGCACTTGTTGCTCTTGCAAAGGATTCTGGTTCAATCCCAGCACCCACATGGTGGTTTACAACCATCCGTACTTCCTGCTCAAGGGGATCCAGTGCTTTCTTCTGACCTCCTGAGGCACCACACACACACACACACACTCTGTGCACATCCATACAAGCAAGCAGAACACTCACAAATACAATAAAATACAGAAATCTAATTTAAAAAAAGAGAGAGATTGGAATCTTGTAAGAAAAAAAAAGTCTATTTCATGCCCCTTAGGGCAGTCAACAGTCACTCTCATGTGGGCCTTCAAGTTTCAACCAAGGGAAATGGGAGCGGTGAACAACAGGAGGAGAAAACACCAGCAGGGGGGCCTTCCTTTTACTAGTCACCCTAGCCTCTCCGTGGTCATCCTAGCCTCTCCGTGGTCATCCTAGCCTCTCCGTGGTCATCCTAGCCTCTCCGTGGGTTAGGAAGGACGACGTAACTCGGAGGCCCCGGTGAGTTGAGGCTGGCTTCTGAGGGTCTGCAGAAAAGCAGATGACAACCCTGCCCCTCCACCCTCCGACAGTGTCAGGCACAGCATGGCAGATGTGGTCCTGGCCTTTTCCTCTGGAGAGTCAGGTCTCAGTTTATGGACTGGTACTCAGAATACTGCTTGTGGTGCAGCAGCAGAAACAGGCCTCCCCCCAGCAACATGAGGCCCGGAGCTCCCAGGGCCACTGCCATGACTCCAAGGACTAGTGGAGATAAGGTATCCACTGGAGGGAAGCCCACGCCCAGGAGCATTGACCTAGAGAAAGAAGGTTAAAAATAAAAAGGTGAACAAGCTTAGGAAAGAAGGCTGAGAGGCCTGGTCTTTCTCCACTTGGACCTCCCCAAACCCTCGGTTCTTACCAGCAGAGGTAGTGTTGGTCCCAGTAGCCAGGGCCTGTGGGGGCCCCAAATGTCAGATTGAAGGCACAGAAGTTGTTCTGGGATCCAAAGAAGGCTTGGACGATTGGTGAGTGAGGGAGAGAATATGCCAAGGTAGGGTGAAGAGAGGAAATCTGGCAGGGGAGGGCCGATTCTCGGGCCCGTTGCTGCTGAGAGAAAGCCACTGGTCGCCACTGCATGAAGCCCGATGGGGAGGAGCCCCACAGCAACTCATTCAACTAGAGAGAGAGGCAAAGGAGGCAGGGTGAGACGGAGCGACTGTGCCAACCTTTCTGTCTCACCGCCTCTCCCACGCTGCGCGTCATGAACAGCAGGGGCAATCAGGCCAGCAAAGGCGCCCCCACACCCACCCCCTGCCCATACTGAGTGTAGCTGTAGACCTGACATGCTACTTGTAGCAAGGTGGTCTCACTCTAGAGAGAGAGATGAGCAGAGCTGCATCCCTGCCACTCTGCCCCTGGTTAGGGGCAGGTTAGGGAGGATCCCAGCTGAAGATCATGAAGCCCTGCACTGGTTTTGTCTGTTTCCTTGGAAGGCAGAGATGTCAGGTTACAGAAAGTTAGTACAACCAACACTAAAGGGAGCCAGAGAAAGTGTTTTTGTTTTTATTTTTGTTTTTCAAGACAGGGTTTCTCTGTGTAGCTAGCCCTGGCTGTCCTGGACTGTTGTAGACCAGGCTGGCTTTGAACTCACAGCGATCCGCCTGCCTCTGCCTCCTGAGTGCTGGGATTAAAGGCATGTACTACCACTCCCCAGCAAGAAAGTGTTGTTTGGGGCTGGAGAGATGGCTCAGTGGTTAAGAGCACTGCCTGCTCTTCCAAAGGACCCGGGTTCAATTCCCAGCACCCACATGGGAGCTCACAACTGTCTGTAACTCCAAGATCTGACACTTTCACACCAATGCACATAGATTAAAACTAAATAAAATATTAAAAAAAAAAAAAAGAAAGTGTTGTTAAATAAAAAACCGGGGACCATATGTGCTGGTACATGCATTTAATCCCAGCTCTCAGGAGGTGGAAGCAGAAAATATTTGTGAGCTCAAGGTCAGCCTATTCCACATAGTAAGAGTTCTAGGCCAGTTACAGATACATAGAGACCCTGTTTCAAAAAACAAACAGCTGGGTGTGGTGGCTCACACCTTCAATCCCAGCACTCAGGAGGCAGAGGTAGGTGGATCGCTGTGAGTTTGAGGCCAGCCTGGTCTACAAAGCAAGTCCAGGACAGCCAAGGCAAACACAGAAAGACCCTGTCTCAAAAACAAACAAACAAAAAAACCCCAAACAAACAGAAATACCTTTTAAAAATAGGTGCTGGGGGGGGAGGGGGGCTGGAGAGCTGGCTCAGAGGGTAAGAGCACTGGCTGCTCTTCCAAAGGTCCTGAGTTCAATTCCCAGCAACCACATGGTGGCTCACAATCATCTGTAATAAGATCTAGCGCCCTCTGTACATGCAGACAGAACACTGTATACATAATAAATAAATAAATCTTAAAAAAAAGACAGGTGGTGGTAGCTGGGCATGGTGGTAGCTGGGCGTGGTGGCACACACCTTTAATCTCAGCACTCGGGAGGCAGAGGCAGGATAGCCAGAGCTACACACAGAGAAACCCTGTCTTGGAAAAAAAAAAAAAAAAAGATGGTTGGGAGCTGGAGAGATAGCTCAGAGGTTAAGGGCACTGACTGCTCTTCCAAAGGTCCTGAGTTCAATTCCCAGCAACCACATGGTGGCTCACAATTATCTATACTGTGATCTGATGCCCTCTTCTGGGGGTGTAGGTGTACATGCAGGCAGAGCACTGTATACATAATAATAATTAATAAATAAATCTTTAAAAAAAGAAAAAAAAAAAAAAAGATGGTGTTAGTAGCTGGAGAGATGGCTCAGTGGCCATGAGCTTACTGCTATTGCGGAAAACCCAAGTTCACTTCCTAGCACCTATGTCAGGAAGCTTGCAACCATCCAGGATACCTGATGCCTTCTTCTTGCCTCCATAGGAACCTATACACACATGTACACAAACACACCCACACACATGAAAAACAAATATTTTGGGGCTGGAGTCATGGCTGAGAGGTTAAGAGCACTCCCAGAGGACCAGGGTTCAATTCCCAGCACCCACATGGCGGCTTACAACTGTCTGTAGCTCCAGTTCCGAGGGATCTGGCACCTTCACATACATGCTAGCAAAACACCAATGCATATAAAATTAAATAAATCTAAAAAAAGAAAAAAACAAACCAAAAACCAACCCATGTCTGTAACCCCACTTTGTACTCCCAGCCATTGACCTGGAAGACAGTAGGTGAATACTCATCGTCCATGGAGAGCTGCTCTTTCAAGGAGGGGCAGTCAGGGCCAGGACCCAAGGTGGCTACCTCTAGGCCAAATAAGGAGTGCTTCCCCCGAGGAGCCGCTCCAACCAGGGCCACTTCTAGCTGGCAGACATCCGCCGTGTGCAGGAGGCGAGGGGGCTGAGCGGGTCGGCTAGATCTAGCAAAGGCCTGGACCTAGGAAGGAGGAAGAAGCCATGTGGGGTGTGTGGGGGGGGAGAGTGGAGCTGGAGTGATAACCCCCATGCTCAGTAAATCAGCTTTTTAAATTCCTTCCCCCACAGCCTTACCTTGAAGGCCAGGCTGCCATTGACAAATGCTCCAGTAGGGTCATCTACAGGGTGGCCTTGAAAAACAGCGCTCAGGGTGGCAAGGTCCAGCGAGTCGGTGATGTTGTTCCAGGAGAACTCAGCCAAGGAGTAAGGGGGATATGCTTTTCCTGGGGGCTGTGTCCCCTCCGACACCTTGGTGCTGTTAAACTCAAGCAGCTGGGGAGAGGGCAGAGTGGAACAAGGCTTGCCCCACCTCTGGCTTTCTCTTGCCCATCCCTCCCACTCACCCTACCCAAAAGTGCATCCATTTCCCCCATCCTGTCTTTTTTTTTTTTTTTTTAATTTATATGCATTGGTGTGAGGGTGTCAGATCTTGGAGTTACAGACAGTGGTGAGTTGCCATGTGGGTGCTGGGAGTTGAACCCGGGTCCTTTAGAAGAGCAGGCAGTGCTCTTAAACACTGAGCCAGCTCTCCAGCCCCACTCATCCTGTCTTAAACCCTTCCCTCTCCCTTGGGGGTAGGATGGACTCTCTTCTTGTGCAACTCTCCCTGAGCTCCTCCAGACCCTCACCCTGGTGAAGACAAGAGCGGAAGAAAACTGGATGCTGTTCTTGGGGAGCACCACCAGGCCCCCAACAGGATCAGGAGACAGCAGGAGACTCCAGTTGACACTCAGGACACTCTGAGTGGTGTTGGTGGCCACCAGCACCACGGCTGGGGGCCCTAGGCTGCTCCACACATAGTGCAGGGTAGAGTTGTTGCCCACTGCCCGGATATGAAGCAGGTTTTGGGGATTCGGCCAGCTGGAAATAACTTCCATAGACACCTGAAAACACGGGGGAGTGGGATGGAGAGAGCAAGCTCAGGGACAGTCACAGGCACAGAGGCAGCTTATGGATGGAGGACAGGACCTGGGCAATACCAGGGATGGCAAGGGCTCTTGAGGCTTAGGCCAGAGGGATGTGTAGAAATTGAGGGGGGCGGGTCTTGAAACTCTATTTGTAGCGAGGCTGGCCCCGAACTCAGAGATCCATCTGCCTCTGCCTGGGATTAGAGGTGTGCACCACCATGAAGTGCTCAGACATGCCTGTCCCTGGGCTACAATCTCTGAGGCGAGGTTCAGACACCATCAGAAAAGAGGAAGAAGACATGCCTGCCCTCCTCCACAATCCTTCCCGTCACATGGCTCCACACTGGGCACACTGGGTTAACACTTCTCCTGCACCCACCTTCCACCCCTCTGTTGCCCCAGATTCCAGTCATCCTAGAAAGGTAATATTTCCGGAAACACCAATGACTTTAGTTCCAGAGCCCTTACCTGGCGAGTCTCCTCTCCCAGCAGGCCAAACGGAGCTGCACACACAAGCAGACTCAAAAGGAGCCATGGGGTAGGGGCACAGGGGACCCAGCCCCAGCGAGGTCCCCAACAGCAGAACATACAGCTGCCAACAAGTTTAACACAGCGGAAGAGCCTGTCACGTGACTCCCTTCCTGCTGATCCCTTTAAAGGGCGGGCCACCAAGCCAGTTCTTAAAGAGACAGCTACCATTAGCCCAGATCTCAGTACAAATTGAATAGTATCAGGAAGGATGAAGGAATGTAGCTGTGTAAACATACTCCAGTCTGTCCTCACACACCCTGCCAGTCCCACCCAAGTTACCTCTAGTGAGTGTGCCCTGAGTTAAACTCCAAGTGGCTTCTGTACATTACTGCTCTGTGGTAGCAAAGTATAGAGAGGAACTGGAGTATTGATATAAAAAGATGGCTCAGTGGGTAAATGTTTGCCCCAAGCTCGACATGAGTTCAATATTCAGGACAAACATGATGGAAGGAGAAAAATAATTCCTAGAAGCTATACCTGTGGCATGCATCACCCACTGCCAACATACAATGAGTAAAATAAAATGTGTAAAATAATAATTAAAGAATGCTCAGGTGTGGTGGTCTCAAAAAACACAACCAAGCCAGAAGTAGTGGCTTGCTTCTGTAATCCCAGTTTTTCTTTCTTTCTTTTTTTTTTAAAGATCTATTTATTATTATATATACAGTGTTCTGTCTGCATGTACACCTGCAGGCCAGAAGACGGCATCAGAGCTCATTATAGGTGGTTGTGAGCCACCATGTTGTTGCTGGGAATTGAACTCAGGACCTTTGGAAGAACAGGCGGTGCTCTTAACCACTGAGCCATCTCTCCAGCCCCATAATCCCAGTTTTTCAAAGACTGAGGTAGGAAGAACACCATGAGTTTAAGGCCAGCCTGGATTGGAGGCAGCTCCAGCTAGAATGAACTTTAAAAAAATTTTTTTTTAAATTAAAGATTTATTTATGTATACAACATTCTGCCTGCATGAGCCTGCCTGCCAGAAGAGGGCAGTGGATCTCATTGTAAATGGTTGTGAGGCACCATGTGGGTGCTGGGAATTGAACTCAGGGCCTCTAGAAGAGCAGACAGCACTCCTTACCTCTGAGCCATCTCTCCTGGCCCGAATGAACTTTTTTTAAAAGGGAGGAGGTGTGTGTTGTCACAGAGATTAAGAACACTGGCTGCTCTTCCAAAGGTCCTGAGTTCAATTCCCAGCAATGACATGGTGGCTCACAACCATCCATAATGAGATCTGATGCCGCCTTCTGGTGTGCAGGTGTGCATGCAGACAGAGCACTGTATACATGATAAATATAAAAAAGGGGGAGGGGCCAGAGATGTAGCTCAGTTGGTGGGGTGCTTGCTTAGCAAACATGAAATCCTGGGCTCAATCTACAGAACAGCAGCATATAAAAACTGGGTATGGGAGCCAAGACAGCCTAACCTTGGCCAGCAGGTGGAAGGAGGAGGGTCCAATCCAAGGTCTGGAGCCTGCGAGATGCTCAGCAGATCCACATGGTGGAGAGAGAACCAACTCCTCAAAGTTGTTCTCTGGCTACGGTGTGCGCACCCACGAGTGCGCATGCGCGCACACAAACACACACAAATGAAACATCTCAAGAGACTTTCTTTTGATGGAGAGAACTCCTCAAAGTTGTTCTCTGGCTGTACACACACACACACACAAATGAAAACATCTCAGAGAGTTCCTTTCGATGATGTAGTATTTATTGGATTCTCAGGTACGAAGGTTTTCTTACTGTAAGAGCTCACAAAGCTACCACAGATAAAAAGCAATACAGTTAGTCAACCACGTGAATAAATACATGCTTTTTTTCTTAAATCTTAGGTTGTGTGTTTGAGGCAGGGTCTCTCTATATAGCCCTGGCTGTACTGAAACTTTTTTTTAAATTTATTTAATTTTATGTGCATTGGTGTGGGGTGTTAGGTCCCTTGGAATTGGAATTACAGACAGTTGTGAGCTGCCATGTGGGTGCTGGGAATTGAAACAGGGTCCTTTGGAAGAGCAGACAGTGCTCTTAACCACTGAGCCATCTCTCCAGCCCCTGTACTGAAACTTTTTATATATACTAGGCTGGCCTTGAACTAACAAAGACTGGCCTGTGTGTCTGCCTCTTGTGTGATGGAATTAAAGGCAATGAACACGTCAAGCCATTTTTTCCTTAAACTTTTTTATTTTTGTTTTCTGAGACAGGATTTCTGTGTAGCCTTGGCTGTCCTGGACTCTTTGTAGACCAGGCTGGCCTTGAACTCGTAGAGATCCCTCTGCCTCTGCCTCCCAAATGCTGGAATTAGAGGCAGACACCATTTTGCCTGGCTTTCCTGTATATTTTTATCCAGAACCTTGCTAGATCAAGTTTATCTTTATGAGGTTTGTCAATTTACATGTGTTTGAGAACCCATCTCTATATCCTTGCAAGTGTCTACCAAACTGGGGTCGTAGGTCCCTATGAAAAACAAAGTTGCCCTGGCTAGCCTAGAACTTGCTATGTAGACCATTTGTCATCTCTTGTTTTAAAGACTAACTTATTTTTTACTTACGTGCATATGCCACATGGGTGCAGGGGCATCTGAGGAGGCTTAGAAGAGGGACTTGGATCCCATAAGCCAGCCAATGTAGATGTTAAGATTGAACTTACTTCCTCTGAGAGAGCAGCAAGCTCTTACCCACTGAGACAGGGCATTACTCTATGGTCTAGACTGGCCTTAGACCCAGGAGAATCCCCCCCCCCCCCCCCCGCATCCCCCTACCCCAGTCTCAGCTTACTGAATGTCCAGACTTTTAAGTTAGTGTGATATCTGTGACTGTAGGTGACATGTGCCACACTGTGCAATATTGTTTTGTCTTTGAGACAAGTGCAGCACTTGCTGGTCTCCTACTTGTTATGTAGCTGTGATGGTCAGTGTGGATGGTCAACTTGACAGGATCTGGAATGAGCTAGGAGGCAAGTCAAGGCACACCTGTGAGAAATTAGCTTAAGAAAACCCACGCAAACCCTGTTGCCAAAAAAGAAAAAAGAAAAAGAAAAACTACCTAAACCAGGTGTGGTGGAGCCCTTTTAAAAAAAAATCTCTGATACCAGCCCTCAGAGTATTGCAGGAAGAGGCAGGTCTACACAGTGAACAGTCTTTTTTTTTTTTTTTTTTAATATTTTTTAAAATTTTTTATTTTATTTCATGTGCATTGGTGTGAGAGTGTCAGAATCCCTGGAACTGGAATTACAGACAGTTGTGAGCTGCCATGTGGTTGCTGGGAATTGAAACAGGGTCCTTTGGAAGAGCAGACAGTGCTTTTAACCACTGAGCAATCTCTCCAGCCCATGAACAGTCTTTTTTGTTTGTTTTTCCAGACAATGTTTCCTTGTGTAGCCTTGGCTACCCTAGACTTGCTTTGTAGACTAGGCTGGCCTCGAACTCACAGCAATACGCCTGTCTCTGCCTCCCAAGTGCTGGAATTAAAGGTGTGCGCCACCAAGCCCAGCTACAGTCTTTAAGAAAAATAAAATAAAATAAAAAGTCAGAAAATAGTTTTTTGTCTCCTCTGCTCCCAGTAAGGTTTTCTGCCTCCTCTTGCATTGCTAGGAGCTAGAGATGTGACCCAAGGTTGAAAAACACATGACAACTGTCTCAAATGACTTAGATTTAATCATTGGAAGCAAACTAAGTGGAAAGCTTACAATAGAGAAGAGATACATGTCAGTGCTTTTTGCAAACTGAGATGGGACAGACTGGGGACTGCCCCTCAACCTGATCCTTTGCAAACAAAGATGCCCACAGTGTTCCTGGAACTCTGGCTCAGGACAGGGGAGACTGGTGGTTCTGTGCAGTGAAGGCACCTTGCTCCCCGCTCACTCCTGGCCCGCATCTGGAGCGCTGCTTTGCCGGCCCTGGTCATCACCCTTCTTCTTGTGGCCAGAGACAATGTCATCAATCCGCAGAAGTAGAACTGCAGTCTAAGAGAAAAACAGTTCCAAAGAGGTCAGCAGAGAAGGGAAAGACACTGCTTTCTTTTAGCAGTCCTAGCTCCTCCCACAGAATTACCATTTTATCTGGAATCTTCCTTTTTAGAGTCTTGAATGAACAATGCAGTTCTCCCTAAGCAAGGGATACAGCTTGCCCCTGTTACACTGCTTTTGTATATGAGCTGGTATCTTACCTCCACTGCTGTTTTGTATGTTTGTAGCTTCACAGCCAATGGCTCCCATATACCCAGCTCTTTCATGTCCACCAAGGTCCCAGTCTCCCCATTCACACCCCAGGTCTCACAATTCTCCTGTGTGTGCTTGGCCTGAAGAGGGAAGAACAATGAAGCATGCTAGTGTCAGAAAACAGACAAACCAAACAAAAACACTAAAAAAATTGACAACAAACAGGGCAAAGACTAAAAAATTTTAAAGAAATGACCTGTAAAAAAAAAAAATCTTGGGGTGCAAAGTTAAGGTTGATGGCTGAGGAAGGATACCTAAGGTTGACCTCTGGCCTACACCCCTCAACACACACACAAATGTGTGCATAAACATAAGCATATGTGTGCTTATGAGCATATAAGCCAATTGACAGGAAGCCCTCCTCCCTCCCTCAAAAAACAAAACAAAACAAAAGCCATTGCCTTAGGCCAAACATAGCTTGCCTTACCTCACTGAGGAAAGATCACAGAAAAGAACTCACCCGAAGGGAGGTAAGTAGACGAATGGTGCTCGCCCCACAGTTCTGGATCAAGGTCCGAGGGATGACTTCTAAAGCCTGGGCCACAGCTCTATATGGCCACTGTTCCACACCAGTCATGGCCTTAGATTTTTCTGTCAAGGCATGGGCCACAGCCATCTCTGAGGCTCCACCACCAGGCACCAGCTGAGGGTCCAGGAGAACGTTGCGGCACACTTGCATGGCATCCTGAAGGTTGCGTTCTACTTCCTTGGGGAAATAGAAAAATGTATAGTCAACTCAATGTTTCATGGAGATATCAGAGGCATCAAGATTTCCTGAATGTCAAGCTTTTAGCGAACACTAAAGAGGGCAAGTAGAAGAACCTTGTGCCACTATTGGTGAGGGGCACAAATACGTTCTTATGAAGCACAACTCAGGAGGGGCTGAAAGAGGATTAAATGTTACATCTCAACTATGAGGTGAGGTCTTGCTTTATGTACTGCACCAGAGAAACACACTGCATCCCTCCCTCCCTAGTTGTGCCCTCTAGAGGCTGTGTGGTGTACTACAAACTGTCTGCTGCTCAATGGCTATGTGTCATGGGAAAGTTACTCTCCCTGGAAGTAGGGACGAGATTATAATCTCAATTTAAAAATTAAAGATGGGACCAGGCAGTGGTGGCTCACACCTTTAATTCCAGCACTTGGAGGCAGAAGCAGGCGTTTTGCTGTGAGTTCGAGGCCAGCCTGGTCTACAAAGTGAGTCCAGGACAGCCAAGGCTACACAGAGAAACCCTATCTCGAAAAACAAACAAACAAAAAAGGATGTGGGAGATGGAGAGATGGCCTAGTGGTTCAAGCCTGACCACCTAAGTTTGATTGCTGGGACTCATACATTAGAGAAAGAGAACAAAAGTAGGAAAGAGCAGTAATGGTGGGTCAATGGCTCAACTGCTAACTTTAGCACAATGGAGGCCGAGGCAGGGCTGCCACAAGCATGAGTCTACTGAGCTACAAAGTGAGTAGGACTGTAGCTCAGTGGGTAGAATACCTGCCTAGCAGGTACAAAGCACTCTGTTTTTGTTTTTTTGTTTTTTGTTTTGGTCTTTTGAGACAGGGTTTCTCTGTGTAGCCTTGGCTGTCCTGGACTCGCTTTGTAGACCAGGCTGGCTTCGAACTCACAGCGATCCACCTGCCTCTGCCTCCCGAGTGCTGCCACCACGCCCGGCTATACAAAGCACTCTGGGTTTAGTCCTTAGTATGACATAAAAGTATGGTGGAACATGCCTATAATTCTTACATCAAAGAGATGGATACAGGAGGACCAAAGTATCAGTCATCCTCAGCCACACAGTGAGGTCAAAGCCAGCTAAGACCTCCTCTCCACATACACACACAGGAGTGTTAAGGGTAGGAATTTACAGTCATAGATCTATTAAGTCGGAATATTTTATTTGTAGACAGGGTCTGTGTTACCTTTGCTAGCCTAATTAAGTAAACTAGGATGGCTTCTAACGAACCCCCAGAGTGCTGCAATGAAAACAGTGTCCCACTACAGCTGGCCTTTGTCACTTTCAGGCATGGTAAAACACCTTTAATCCCAGTAGGTAGAGGCAGACAGATCTCTTTTAGTTCCAGGACAGCCACAGCTAGTCACAGAGAAACCCTGTCTTGAAAACAAACACACACACACACACACACACACACACACACACACACACACACACGAAAGAAAAACAAACACAAAACGAACCAGCAAAAAGAAATCCGCCGGGCGTGGTAGCGCATCCTGTAATCCCAGCACTCGGGAGGCAGAGGCAGGCGGACCACTGTGAGTTCGAGCCTGGTCTACAAAGCGAGTCCAGGACAGCCAAGGCTAACACAGAGAGACCTTGTCTCGAAAAACCAAAAAGAAAAAAGAAAAAAGAAAAAAGAAAAAATCCGTATGTGTCTGCTGAGTTTATGTGCACCATGTGTGTTGTTTAGTGCCCTTGGAGGCCAGATGAACTCCTGGAGAGCAGTGAGCACTCTCAACCACTGAGCCTCTCTCCAGCTCCAGCTGCTTTCATTTTGTTTTAAGACAGGGCCTCTCTATTTATCCTCTGCTGCCCTACAACTCCTCATAGAGATCCACCTGTCTCTGCCTCCAGAGTGCTGGATTAGAGCATTCACTGCCACATCCAGCCTGTTTTTATGTCTTGTTGTAGACAAGTATATAGTCTCTCTATAGAGCCCTGGCTGGTCTTGACCTCAGAGACCTGTCTGCTTATTGCAATGCGAGCACTGGGACCACCCTGCTCAAGTTTTCATGTTCTAGCTCAGGCTGGATTTTCAAACTTGCAGTCATCCTTCTGCCTCAGCTGAGATCACAGATATGAGCCATACCAGGCTTCCAGCTTCCAGCAGTTTGTTTGTTTGCTTATTTTGTTTTTTTGAGACAGGGTTTCTCTGTGTAGTCCTGGCTGTCCTAGACTCACTCTGTAGACCAGGCTGGCCTCGAACTCACAGAGATCTGCCACCATGCCCCACTCACAGCTGTTTCTAGACTGTGCCTGTCTCCAAACCCCTAAAGCTGAGGCTAGCCTCACACTCTGCATGTAGACAGGTCTCTCCTCCTGATCTACCACCATGCTTGATGACGTGGGGCTAGGGGCAGAACCCAGCACTTTGTGCTCTCTTGATCATGGTCTGAAATAGAAAAACACTAAATCTTTTTTCTTTTAAAGTTGACACATCAAGTTTGTTACTGAGTGAAAGTTTGACAATACTCGGACGGAGCTATGTCCTTTCCCTGGTCATACAGCCAAGGCTTACTTACCGAGAGTATCTCTTTGCTGGCTCCTCTGAGAAGAACGGTGCATGCCTTTGGGTCTTTGCAGTCAGTGATGAATGTGAAGTATTCATCTCCAATCTTCTTGATTTCTAAAAGGCCTGCCCCTGTACCAACATCATCTTCTCTCAGTTCCTCAGGCCGGCTGACTATCCTTGCTCCGCAGGCTCTATTGGGTGGAGAAGGTGGAGAGGATGTAACTTCTGAAGGTTTTACACATCTAGTAATATAGTCTGTGCTTAAAGCTTAGACTAGAATCACTCCAGAGGTCTGCATTGACTATTTTTTGTATTCCTATGTATTCTTGACAGTCCTAAAGTTCATCATGTAGACTGCAGCCCAGGCTCACAGAGATCCCATCTGCCTCTGTCTTCCAAGTGCTGGGAATAAAAGCCCAGGGCATTATACCCAACTCAGGATGGCACTTCTTTGTCATCTTTTTTTGTTGTTGTTTGTTTGATTTTTGGAGGCAGGGTTCCTCTGTGTAGCCCTGGCTGTCCTGGAACTTGTTTTGTAGACCAGGCTGGCCTTGAACTCACAGCAAAACACCTGCCTCTGCCCCTCCGAGTGCTGGGATTAAAGGCATGTGCCACCACACTAGGCTCAGGTTAGCTCCTTAATTAATTAATTTGATTTTTCTTTCTTTTTTCTTTTTTTTTGGGGGGGGGGGTTTTCGAGACAGGGTTTCTCTGTGTAGCCTTGGCTGTCCTGGACTCACTTTGTAGACCAGGCTGGCCTCGAACTCACAGCGATCCGCCTGCCTCTGCCTCCCGAGTGCTGGGATCAAAGGCGTGCGCCACCACACCCGGCATTTATTTGGTTTTTCAAGACAGGGTTTCTCTGTGTAGCCTTGACTATCCTGGACTCACTTTGTAGACCAGGCTGGCCTTGAACTTATAGAGATCTGCCTGCCTCTGCCTCCCAAGTGCTGGGATTAAAAGGGTGCGCCACCATCGCCCGGCATCAAGTTAGCTTTTAAAAAAGAATTACATTATTCACTCCGTGCATGTGTGGAGGACAGCTTGTTGCAGTTCTATCCACCAGGTGGACACCAGGCATAAAACTCAGGTCTTCAGGATTAATTAACAGTAGGTGCCTTTACTCACGGAGCCAGCAGATGGTGTTTTTTCTGAGACAGTCTCATCAGATGCAAAGGATGGCCTAGAACTAAGCTGCCAGGTTGGCTTCAAATTTAAGGCAATTCATTGTCCCCTGAAGTCTTCTAGAGCTGAGGTTAATTTTGAACCCTGAGCCTTGTTTCATTTTGAGATGCCTCATAGAGCTCAAGCTCCCTGGAAACTCACGGTGTAATTAAAAATAACCTTCAGCTCTTGATAGCCTTTTGCTTTGGCCTCCACAAGTGAGGGCATGGCAGGTACATATCCCAAGCCAATTTAGGAAAAAAAAAGAGCCGGGTGTGGTGGCACACACCTTTAATCCCAGCACTCAGGAGGCAGAGACCAGCCTGGTCTACAAAGTCTAGGTCAGCCATACACAGAGAAACCCTGTCTCGAAAAACAAAACAAACAAAAAACAAAAATAAAAGCACATACACATGCACCACATGCATGGTCAGAGATGAACACTCAGTGTGCACATGTGGAACCAGAGGACAACTTAATGGAGTCTGTTCTCTTTTTCCACCTTTACATAGGTTCTGGGGATAGAATTCCGTTCTTCAGGCTCTAATGACAAGTTGGCAAGTACCTTTGCCAGGTGAGTCACTTTGTGCCTGCCCAGATCCACCAGGGTTTTCACTTTTATTTCAGGTTGCCTTTACTTCACTGTGCATCAAAAGCTGGCCTCAAACTCAGGGATCTCCTCTTGCTTTAGCCATTTCCAGTGCTGGGATTATATGTGCATGCCATCACACTGGTTCTCACATACCCTCTACAATAGCAGTTAGTGCTCTTAACTGCAGCCCTTGTATTGACTTTTTAAAAGAGTTACAGCCAGGCGGTAGTGGCGCACGCCTTTAATCCCAGCACACAGAGAAACCCTGTCTCAAAACAAACAAAAAACAAAACCAAAAAATTTCCCCCATTTAAAAAATTTTTGAGACAAGATCTCACACAGGCTCTAGGGATCACGTTCAACTCGATTCAGCAGAGTGCTGGAGTTATAGGCAGGCATCACCACAGCCAGCAATAAAACAGCAATAGAATTAGATACCCTGAATGTAGATATCAGTGTAGAAACAACTACTGACATTTATAGAGCTGAATCCACTAGCAGAAAACTAATGCTTCTACTGTATTCAGAGCCAGTTAGTATAGATGACCAGCCCTGAGTGGTAAGCCACATCTGTAAGCCTAGAACTCGGGAGGGAGAGGCAGGAGAATTACTGCAAATTCCACTGGTCTGCAGAATGAGCAAGATCTTGTCTTAAAAAACAAAACAAGGGCTGGAGAGATGGCTCAGAGGTTAGGGGCACTGGTGTTCTTCCAGAGGTCCTGAGTTCAATTCCCAGTAACCACATGGTGGCTCACAACCATCTATAATGAAATATGATGCCCTCTTCTGGCCTGTGGGTGTACACGGAAATAGAGCACTATATACATAGTAAATAAATACACCTTAAAAAAAAAGAAGAAAGCCGGGCGTGGTGGCGCATGCCTTTAATCCCAGCACTCGGGAGGCAGAGGCAGGCGGATCGCTGTGAGTTCAAGGACAGCCTGGTCTACAAAGCGAGTCCAGGACAGCCAAGGCTACATAGGGAGACCCTGTCTCAAAAAAAAAACCAAAAAAAAAAAAAAAAAAAAAGAAGAAAACAACAAGAAAAAACAAACAAAACATAAGATAAAATAAAACAGAACCATCACCTTTAGCTGGCTTACTTACCTAGCAATTCGATTATTGTCTGTCTTCCGGACTCTACGAATGGCTGTGACATTGGCCCGCATGAGGTAGTGCTGAGCTAAATCTGAAATTCAAGAGTGGCCGTGTCAGCTGTATGCCCAAACTCCTGGCCTCGGAACTGGTTTTATCCCATAAGTATGTTAAATACCACATGATTGTATCTTTGTCAACCCGTGGGCCAAACCACACCGCACCATTCACTGCCTTCTACTCAAAGGCAGGCCTGGAAACAGCTGGAGCCCTACCTGAGATGCCCTTCTCCGTGATGACCACGTCAGGCTTCACCTGGATAATGTCCTCACACAGCTGCTGGATGTACTCCTCTTCCATCTGCAGGATTCGGGTGAAGTCCTCCTCTCGTGTAATCTCAATGTCAGTCTGTGAATGAAGAAAGGCACTGACTAAGGCTGGCTAACAGATGGCTCAGCAGTCAAGAGCAGCTCACAGTTGCCAGGAAGTCCAGCTCCAGGGGATCCAAACCTCTTCTGGGCTGCACACAAACCACACAATGTTCCCCAGACCTCCACATGCACGTCTAGGTACACACACAATACACATTAACAAAAACAACTTAAGGGCTGGAGAGATGGCTCAGAGGTTAAGAGCACTGTCCACTCTTCCAAAGGTTCTGAGCTCAATTCCCAGCAAAGACATGGTGGCTCACAACCATTTTTAATGAGATCTGGTGCCCTCTTCCTGCCTGCAGGTGTTACATGTAGGCAGGACATTGTTGGGGGATGGTCTGATGTATTTTGATGCTAATTACTGCTTGCTATCTCTGTGACCCTTTTGCTTAATAAAAAGCAATCCCATTTGGGCAGGGCAAAGGTGGTGGGAGAGAGAGGGGGAGAGAGAGGGAGAGAGAGAGGGAGAGAGGGAGAGAGAGAGAGAGAAGGGGGATCCTGAGAAGAAGGAAAGAGAGACCACCAGGAGGAGAGAGACCTGAAGTGAAGAGAGGAAGGCTGTCATGGGTTAGATGGAGAAGCACATGGCCGGCGTGGATGGAGAATCCGGCCCAGATGAAGAACATGAGCAAGTTTTGGGGATTATGGATGGGAGGTAGCTTGATAGAGGTTACTGGAAGCAGATGGCTGGGGTTGAGGCAGGGATCCCATGCCTGAGGCCCCACTATAGAAAGTAGTTTAGAGGACTGATATCTGCCCTGTCCCATGTTAACTAAGGCTATTTTTAAATATAACAAGCGCCCGTGTCTTCATTGATTGCTAACTGGGCCTACAGATAATTTAAAAAAATAGGACAAAACACAAACAAACAACAACACAATAGGACATTGTATACATAATAGATGAAAGAAAGGAGAGAGAAAACAACTTAAAAATCCCCAGGGTAGGCCGGGCATGGTGGTGCACGCCTTTAATCCCAGCACTCGGGAGGCAGAGGCAGGTGGATCACCGTGAGTTCGAGGCCAGCCTGTCTACAAAGCGAGTCCAGGACAGCCATGGCTAACACAGAGAGACCCTGTCTCGAAACACCCCCCCCCCAAAAAAATCCTCAGGCTAGCTGGGCATGGTAGTGCATGCATGTAATCCCAGGCACATCTCTGTGAGTTTGAGGCCAGGCTGGACTTCGAAGCAGAGTCCAGGACAGGCTACACAGAGAAACCCGTCTCAAAAACAAAAACAACAAAACAAAACAAAACCCCACCACACACACACACACACACACACACACACACACACACACACACACACACACACACACACAGTTACTCCACCAGCCCTCTCATGTATTCCAGAAAGTATGAATCTGAGTGTCAAAACTTCACACTTCTGGGCTGGAGAGATGGCTCAGTGGTTAAGAGCACTGCCTGCTTGTCTAAAGGTCCTGAGTTCAATTCCCAGCAACCACATGGTGGCTCACAACCATCTGTAATGTAATCTGATGCCCTCTTCTGGCCTGCAGGTGTACATGCAGACAACACTGTATACATAATAAAT
This sequence comes from Acomys percivali, assembly GCA_907169655.1. NCBI lineage: Eukaryota > Metazoa > Chordata > Mammalia > Rodentia > Muridae > Acomys > Acomys percivali. The sequence goes on along the minus strand of OU015751.1, from coordinate 119,819,236 downwards.
AAATCTTAAAAAAAAAGAAAAAAGAAAAAACTTCACACCTCTATAACCCAGTTTAACTTTACTTACCAGCTAGTTTTGAAAATCTGAGTTGGAGCTGGGCATGGTGGCGCATGCACAGCCTTTAATCCCAGCACTTGGGAGGCAGAGGCAGGCAGATCACTGTGAGTTCGAGGCCAGCGTGGTCTACAGAGTGAGTCTAGGACAGCCAAGGCTACATAGAGAGACCGTGAGTTGGTCCTTCTGTAGTAAGGACAAATAGTTTATTCTTAATTTCTCTCCCTTACCTTTGGTTTTCCTACACAGGCTAATCTCTTTCTCAGCCTCCAACATGCTGGGATTACAGGTGTAAAGCAACCATTTCCAGACGAACTAACTTAATTCTGGTTCGCAATCATTTGTAACAGGCTCCACTGGCTCAGCACCTGTAAGCCTCTACACTGCACACAGCCCCTTCCGCAGTAAAGTTGTAGGAACTCAGACTCTAGGTGCTGCTGATACATGAGAAGAGGCGGGCCTTTAATCCCAGCACTTGGGAGGCAGAGGCAGGTGGATCTCTGCTAGTTTGAGGCCAGCCTGGTCTACACAGTGAATTCCAGGACAGCCAAGGCTATATAAAGAGAACCTACCTCATAGAACCAAGAAATCCAAGGCTGGAAGTCTTACCTGGCTTTCTCCTTTCTTGTACTCCAGAGAAGAATCCAGCAGCACAATTCGAGGGTTCTTGATATAGCGGCGCATCCGAGGATGAGTCACATCCTTGTTAATCATGACTCCACGCAAGACTTGTGAGTCTTCAATGATGCCCCCAGGTATCTATGCAAAGTAAGATTTACTTTAATACACAAAAAACAGGAAGTAACTGGGATTGATGTTATATCATACATCACTTGCTTTCTTGAGTCCAAACCAAATCCATCCCCATATGCTTCTTTCTCAACTGACATTTCAAAGTTCCTAAGTGGATCTACCAAATGCTGAGGGTTAAAGGTGCTCACTCAGGCCTGGCTGCAAACATCTGACTCCTTTAGGAAGCATGCTAACCTTGGGCCATGACAATCAGTTTGAAGGATGATTAAGACCACAGAAATGCATTGTCTTGACAAAGGTCTGAAAGGACCTACTTCATTAGGGTATTCCTACAGATCTTTAGACTTGGGCTTCATTTGCTGGCTATATGCTATTACACCGACAAAAACAGGAAAGTTTGTGTGTTTGTATGCACATGCGAGCATGCATTTCTGTGTTTTCCAGCACAAGGTTCCTGTGTAGCCAAAGCTGGCCTGGAATACACATATAACTATCAGCCTCTACCTCGTATGCTGGGATTAAAGGAGTGTGCCACCACCTATGCAAATTTTATTTATTTACTTTTTTTTTTTTTTTTTTTGAGACAGGGTTCCTCTGTGTAGCCTTGGCTGTCCCAGACTTGCTTTGTAGACCAGGCCAGCCTCGAACTCACAGTAATCCACCTGCCTCTGCTGGAATTAAAGACGTGCGCCACTACTGCCTGGCTGCAATTTTAATTTTTACGGTTATGTGATGACTAATCCTGGTTATCACCGTGTGGTTGCTGGGAATTGAACTCAGCAGTCAGTGCTCTTAACGACTGAGCCATCTCTCCAGGCCCCGAAAGATTTTTCTTGGTTGGATACTTTGAGGTCAAGAAAGACCCACCCTAAATCTAGACCACATCTTCTGGTGGCAGCCCGCATAAAAAGACATAGAAAAAGGAAGCTTTCGCTGTTTGCCTGCTCTGATTCTCGCTGGAAAGCCCATCTGTTCTGGTGCTGAGGCATTAGGATTCCAAGCTGACTGAAGACCAGTGGAGACCACCAGACAGTGGACTGAATGAGTACTAGAATCTTCTTTTTCCGTCAGGAGACAGCCACTGTTTGCACATTTTAATATTCATTTGTATCAGTTTTGTTCTATAGGGAACCCTGTAACAGTGTTTTGTCTGCATGTATATTTAATATGTGTACGTGGTGCCCTCAGAGGTCAGAAGAGGGAATTAGGTTATTGGAACAGAAGTCATATGGCTGCGCGACAACATGTGGGTCCTCTACACAAGCAGTAAGTGGTCTTAACTGCTGAGGCATTTCTTCAGCCTCAGCACGTGTAAAATGTATATCCTCACCAGTGCTGGTCAACACCCACAAGCATAGACCAATCTGGTCATTGCAGTGTCTTTCCTCACCCTTGTAAACCTTGTGTATGGAAGGCAGTGACGGCAACAAAAGTTGTTTCAGGAACTCTTCCTTGATAACCTCTTAGGTTTTTGTTTCCCAGGCTCTAAGTAAGTTTAGTTCTCTTTTTAAGTAAGTTTAGTTCTCTTTTCTAGTTCTAAGACACTATACTCTGAGGTGGAAAGACCATGTCAGATAGTTACTCAAGCACACACTGGAGCAGCTTACTTTTTCCACCCTTGCATACTTCTTGATGTCAATTTCCTTTCGGCCATTCTCTTCACACTGCACAGTCTTGACAGCATCCAGGGCAATGCTGCATGCTAAAGAGGACCAGCGACTGATGACTTTTGTAGTAATGGAGCTATTGATGATGTTCAACATCATCTCACGGTTATTGACATCAACAGGCGTACTAGAAAAAGAAACCCAGATAAACATGTTCAGCAGTCACCACAAAATGTTTAACACAGTACCTCATATAAACCTCAGAGAGCACAAGAGCACAAGTGGTACAGTGCTTAGCTATCACATGCATAAGCCCCAGTGGGCTCAATATGAGCCTCCCAACCTCATGTTTTATAATTTATAAAAATAAACTTAAGGTGGGAGATGAAGACATGACTAAGTACTTAAGAGCACTTGCTGCTCCTCTAGAGGACCTGAATCCAGTTCTCAGTCCCCAAATTAGCTCCAGGGAAGCCAATACTTCTGTGCCCTTGCATACCTGCATTAATATGCACATGCATACACGCAGAGGAACCAGAGTAGGAGCATACACACCCCAACATGGCTAGAGAGATGGCTCATCAGTTAAGAGCACTGATGGCTCTTCCAGAGGACCAGGTTCAATTTTCAGCACCCACATGGCAGCTCATAGCTGTCTGTAACATGATGTGACTGACACCCTCATACAGACATACATGGCAGGCAACACAACAATGCACATAAAAAAATTACAAAAACAACAACAAAAAACTAAACATTGAGTCAGGAGTGGTGGGGCATGCCTTTAATCCCAGCACTTGGGAGACAGAGGCAGGTGGATCTCTGAGTTTGAGGCCAGCCTGGTCTACAAAAAGAGTCCAGGACAGCCAGGGCTATTACACAGAGAAACCCTGTCTCAAAAAACCAAAAATCTAAACATTGAAGAGCACACCTTTTAATTCTAGCACTCTGGAGACAGAGGCAGGAAGATCCCTACAAATTTGAGGCCAGCCACTGTTGTACTGAGAGAGACCCTCTCTTAATCTGCTTTTTAAAAGTCTAAAGGAAGCCAGGCATGGTAGTGTACGCCTTTAATCCCAGCACTCAGGGAGGCAGAGGCAGGAGGATCTAGAAAGTCAGTCCAAGACAGCCAAGGCTACACAGAGAAACACTGTAATGAAAACACCAAAAGCAGAAAGAAAGAAGAAAAATAGGGAGAGGCGTGTTTCTGAAGGTACTCTGCATGGGTGGAAAATGCTGCTTGCAGAAGACATGTCAGTATATAAAAATATCAGTACCATGCAAAGGATAATTCCCAATGAGTTATTGGTCAGGGAAGATCCAAAGGCCTCACAAACAGAAACCATTGCTACTGTTCTTGATTGCTTATCACCACTGGATGATAAAACCCTATTACCAAAGACACTGCAGGACCATTACTGTCAACTGCAGGATATAAAAGTACCCCTAGGTCCACAGATTTGTGCCTCTCTCAGTCTTGGTCAGAGAAGCTTCTTTTTGTCCTGGGCAGCAGTTATAGAGAAACTGGTCAAAGTGCTAAGAGTAGCCAAGCACTTGTGAGTGTTCAGCTGTAAATAGGGCATCTGTATCTAACTCCACCCAAGGCCCATGGACATCTCTGAAGATGGGGCACAAAGAATGCAGAACTGGTGGCTGTGAAAGGCTGTCTTCTGGACAAGATAATGCCACTCACTCATGACCTCACAGCAGCTGTGGTTACTTGTTCACAAGCCAGTCAGAATCCCCGCATGGGTTGGGGAGGGCTTCACAGGCTTGGTGGCACTTAGCTGAGGAGCTCCTGGGAGATGCTAGAGGAGGGAGGGTCATTTTCTTTCTTATTTTAAATGATTTATTTATTCTATTTTATGTGCATTGGTGTTTTGCTTGAATGTATAGCTGTGTGAGGCTGTCAGATCCTCAGATCTGAGTTACAGACAGCTGTGAGCTGCCATGTGTGGGCTGAGAATTGAATCCAGGTCCTTTGGAAGAGCAGCCAGTGCTCTTACCCACTGAGCCATCTCTCCAGCCTCAGGGTCATTTTTCTTTGGGATTGTGGCCACTGGTAGATTGCCCATGCTCTGGTGGATGGCCTGAGCACTACTGGAATCAGTAGGTCATTTGGGAGGGTGGGGGGAAGCCAGGTCTTTAATCTAAGCACTCAGGAGGCAGAGGTTTGTTTCCAGAACTGCTGGGGCTGTATGTGAACAGGAACAACAAACAAACAAAATTGACAGAGGGTGACGTTTTGAGGCAGGGTCTACAGAAGAGGGAGGAGAATAAGTAAACTGGGCATTGTGGCATATGCCTTTAATCCTAGCATGGAATGTGGTTGTTTTTGTTTTCTTGTTGCTGGTTTTGGGGACATTCTCATTATGCAGCTCTGGCTGGCCAGGAATTATGTAAATGCTGGCTTCCAAGTCAGAGATCCGCCTGCTTGGCTTTGGTTTTGTTTTTCTTTTCCAGATAGGGTTTTCTCTGTATAGTCCTGTCTGTCCTGGACTCGCTTTGTAGACCAAACTGGTCTCAAACTCACAGAGATTCACCTGCCTCTGCACCACCACCACAGCCACCTAGGTGGCCCTGTTTTTGGGACTTGGATCAAGTGTTGGTATTAAAGGCAATCACTTTCATACTTCCTTCATTACACTGTTAGCAGAAAGCAAATATAAACTAGTAAGGAGTTGTATATATGGACGCAGCATTCTCAGGTGTGGTCCTCTTCATTTTAATGGAAACTGCTGGCAGCTGTCCTCACAGTCCAGAACACGGAATTAGCTATAGTCCTACAGAATGGTAGGATAGTTTTAACACTAAGCCGAGAACAGCTATAGCCACCTCACTCCTTATGCTCCTTACTAGACTTCAGTATCTAAGAAGACAGGCCTCTCTTACTTAGGATACGTTTTCCACGGCAGCATCTAACAGGAAAACTTGCAGATAGTATGTGCATGTGGTGTGTGTGTAAGGGACAGAGGTCAACATCTGGTGCCTTATTAATATTATTTTAAGTTTTTTTTTTTTACTTTCATTAAACCTAGAGTTTTCCAATTCCAACAATTAGGCAGTAAGCCCTAGGAACCCTGTCTCCTCTACCGAACTGGGATCACAGCATATGTTTTGATGACTGTCTTTTTTCCCTCTAAAGCTGTGCTGTGGGTGATGTATGCGTACACAGAGCAAGTGTGTAAGGTTAGAGCACACCTTTACACAGCCCTACCTTTACATGGGTCCCAAGTACTTTGAATTGTTTTCTAAAATGAGAATTTCCCAATTCTCCCCTCTACATTGCTCTCATTTCTCCTTATTAAATAAACCAAAATGGAAAGCAGCGTGCATGGTGTGTGAAGGCCAGAGGTTGATGCAGGGAATCTTCCTCCTAACCCTGTCCTTGGCTTTCTTGTATTAGGAACAGACCAATCCAAGCCTCCCACACTATCCATTTCCACCTGCCTCCATACCTGATTTTCTTCAGCGTGCTGACCATATCATCCAGTGCCATGTGGTAAGCACTGATCACCACTGTTGGGTGCATCTGCTGCTCCAGAAAGTGCTCAGCCACAGATAGCATCTCTCCCGCTGTGAAAAGGACACAGGCACGATAGTAATGAATTTGAAAGTATCAGGATATAAAGGCAATTTAATTTCTGTATGCGTCTAAAAACATTTTTCCTAAAACAGATTTCACTAAAGATATGCATTTGGGCCTGTAATCCTAGTACTTGGGAAGCAGAGTCTGTGAGTTCAAGGCCAGCCTGGTCTACAGAGTCCAGGACAGTCAAGGCTACACAGAGAAACCCTGTCTGGGGGGGGGGGGGGGAAAGCCGGGCGTGGTGGTGCACGCCTTTAATCCCAGCACTCAGGAGGCAGAGGTAGGTAGATCGCTGTGAGTTCGAGGCCAGCCTGGTCTACAAAGCTAGTCCAGGACAGCCAAGGCTACACAGAGAGACCTTGTCTCAAAAGACCAAAAAAACAAACCAAAAACAAACCAAAAAACAACAACAAAAAAAAAACAAAAAAAAAAAAACAAAAACAAACAAACAAACAAAAAACCAACCAAAACCCAAAAAAAAAAAAAAAAAAAAAAAAAAAAACCCAAACCCCAAACCCCAAACCCAAAAAAGCCCACCACCAAAACCCAAAACCAAAAAAAACAAAACACAGAAGCTGGGCTCCCTCTAACTCCAGCACTGGGAGGCAGAGGCAGGAGAAATAGAAACTCAAGGCGAGCCTTGAGACACCTTTTAGCTGCTGTTCTTAACAGACTATAACTCATTTCAAATCATCATATCCAGGCATCATTTTATTTTCCTAGATTTCTGTGTGTGTGTTGTTTACATGTATGTTATGTGTACATGTGCTTGCCTGGTGCCTGCTGGAGGTGAGGAGACAATATGGGATTCCCTGGAATTAGAGGTATTCGGGAGATGGTAACTAAATCTCGGACCTCTTTAAGAACAAGTGGGGCTGGAGACGGCTCAGAGGCTAAGAGCACTAACTGCTCTTACAGAGGGTCTGAATTCATTCCCAGCACCCAAGTGTAACTCCAACTTTAGGAGACCTAATACCCTCTTCTGACTTCTGTGGGTATCTCAACTCCTGAGAACAAACCTTCACACAGACACACACACTTATGCACATAATTTAAAATAAACAACTCCCTACATGCATACAAAGACAAAACCATTCATGTAAACTCATGTCATAAGGGTTCCTTATAAAAAGAGACTGGCTTAAAAACAAAATACTTTGGGGGCTGAAGAGATGGCTTAGCTTGGTTAAAAGCACTGGCTAGTCTTCCAGAGGTCCTGAGTTCAATTCCCAACAACCACATGGTGCCTCATGCCCATCTGTAATGGAATTTGAATCCCTCTTCTGTTGTGCATGAAGACCAAACACTCATATACATAAGATAAATAAATCAATTCATATATAATAAAATATGCACTGCCCCTACCACTAAGTTTGAAATTCACTACTTGTTAGTGGCAACTTTGAGAACGTAACTTATCATTATTAGCTGGATCATAGTTTATTCAAATAAATTTGCACAGTTCATAATACAACCCTAAACATAAAACAGCTCATGCTATCCAACAGATAGTGTGAAAACACATAAGAAAATTAGCAGTAAGTTCTGCAACATACCTCATTTTTTTACCCCTTGGGTTTTGTTTTGAGGTTTTTTTGAGACAGGGTTTCTCTGTGTAAAAGTCTTGGCTATCCTGGACTCGCTTTTGTAGACCAGGCTGGCCTCGAACTCACTGTGATCCACCTGCCTCTGCTTCCCAGGTGCTGGGACTAAAGGTGTGCGCCACCACACCTTTTTTTTTTTTTTTTTGAGACAAAGTTTCTCTGTGTTATCTTGGCTGTCCTAGACTAGCTTGGTAGACCAGGTTGGCCCTGCCTCTGCCTCCTTACTGCTGGGATTAAAGGCACATGCCACCACTACCTCAGTAACACATTTTATTTCTAAATTTTCTTTTTCAATCTTCTACTTTCCTCTTACCAAGAATAATTACTGATGTGGTCCCATCTCCAACCTCCTCATCCTGAGTCCTGCTTATTTCAATCATGGACTTTGCTGCTGGATGCTGGACTTGAATCTGAAATAAAAATGAACCAAGGATACTCAAAGACTTTAAAAAAGAAAACTTCCAAATCCCAAAGACTCCCCCCCCTTTTTTTGTATGTGGTTGCATACACGCCACAACATGACCATAAATAAAGGCAAGAAGACAGCTTGTAGTTACTGGCTGCCCCTTTCACCATGTGGGCACAGGGGACTGAGCTCAGGTTGCTGGGCTTAGCAGCAAACCGAGCCATCTAGTCAGCTCTTGGAACACTTCTGAGCTTAGCACCAACTCTTGAGCCTCTACTTCCATCCACACTCCCTCCCCACTTTGCTTTACTATATCTTTAAACTAAAACCACCCCAAGGCCAGGATGGTAGCTTGTGCTTTTAATCTCAGAAGAGATAGGCAGAGGCTGGTGGATCTAAGTTCTAGTTCGAGGCCATCCGTATATTAAGTGCCTAGACAGCCAAAGTTACACAGTGAGATTTTTTGTCTGGAAAAAAAAAAAAAAAAAAAACAAAAACTCCAGGGGCTGGAGAGTTGCCTCAGTGGTCAAGTACTTGCTGCTCTTTTAGAGCAGTTCAGTTCCTAGCACCAGTACTGCAGGGCTCACAACCGCCTCAAACTGCCTGTACAAGAGCTACATCCTGGCCCACAGTGTCCTCTCCCCAATGATCTTAAGCAGATTACTTTTGTGCAGAAAATGCCACTCAGAACTCAACTATGTTTGTTGAAGCTGGGCGTGGTGCCACAGGCCTTTAATCCTAGCACTTGGGAGACAGAGGCAGGAGGATCTGAGTTCAAGGCCAGCCTGGTCTACAAAGCAAGTCCAGGATAGCCAAAGTTACAAACAAACAAACAAACAAACAAACAAAAAACCCCAAACCAACAACCTTATTGAGAACAAACAGCTTCTTCAGCTTAGTACTACAAGCACCATAGTGATAGATTGTGTCCTCTGAAAACAGACACGAAGGCCTAAGCCCTCAGACCTGTGAATGTGTCTTTACTTGGAAGTACGTCTTTGTAGCTACATTCAAGTTAAACAATGTCATACTGGTTTAAGGTGAGTCATTGTTTTACACATAAAGGACACAGAAGAATTACGATAGCATATGACAAACTGACCCTGGGTTCACAAAACAAAGTAATGAAAAACATTATTCCTTAGTCTTCAGACCCGGGTCCTGGTGATGCCCTGAGTTCAGATTTACAGCCTCAGTTAAAGGGAAAATTCAGTTTCTAGTGCTTCTACTCCCCCTTCTCTTGTGACGCTGGGAACTGAACCTAGGGCCTTCTGAAAGACAGATGTACTCTATCCCTCTCTTGTGACGCTGGGAACTGAACCTAGGGCCTTCTGAAAGAGATGGATGCACTCTATCCTTGCCTCCACTTTATTGTTTGTGAGACAAGTTATTGATATATAGCTCAGGCTGTTTTCCAATCTCAACTTTTCTGCCTCATTGCTAAATGCTGAGATAACAGTATACACCACATCTGGAGTAGACAAACCAGGCATAATGGTCCAGACCTATAATAGCTGCACTCAGCCTTAAACCCCCAAAGTTGATCTCAAACTCCCAATCCTCCTACCTTTACCGCCCTAAATGTTAAGATTAGAGGTACACTGCCATCATGCCTTGATAGCCCTTGGACTTCAGAGACAGGGTCATGTTATATAGCCTAGGATGACTTTGAACTCATGATCCTACTAGCTCTGTCCTCAAAGTGCTGGGATTAGCAGCATAAAACACTATGCCAAGGTTATCGACATGTGTCTCAATAGGCTCTTGGTATTTATAAAACTGTTAGAAAAGGTGGTGAGGGGAAAAAAAAAGACCCCAACAATAAAATGAAAGCCACACACACCTCTCGAAGAATGGCATTGCCATCATTGGTCATCACGATGCCTCCCATTGGGTCCAGAAGCATCTAAGAAAAAGCAAAAGTGTTATAGATAACAAAAAAGGACGACATGGAACCTGAGTTTCAATAAAAGATAGTCCCACCTTCATCATAGATTTAGGTCCCAAACAGGTCCGGATAATGTCTGCAATTGTCTGTTGGTGAGAGAACAGAAAACAAGAAGTACAAATCAGAGATCAATGCGAGTGTTTTGGAGAAGCACGGTTTTGTTATAAACAGGGTTTCACTAGGCAGCTCTGGGTGGCCTTGATTGAACTCAGAGATATCCCTGCTTCTACTCAAGTGATAGGACTAAAGGCATGCTCTTCCATGCTCAGTTCAGAGCCAGTGTTTTAAAGGTTTATTTATATGGGCTTCAGTGTTTTGCACACACGTTTGTACACCAGATGCATGCGTGGTGGCCATACAGGCCTGAAGAGCATGCTGGATCCCCTGGAACTGGAGTTACAGGAGATTGTGAGCCACCACCTTGGATAGCGGAACCAAATCTATGTCTTCTGGCAGAGCAGCAAGTGCTCTTAACTGTCTAGCCATCTCTCCAGCCACAGAGTCAGTGTTAAACAAGGACACCTGACAGTAAGAATGGCAACTACTTTAGACACAATAGTCCAGCCTTAATATTTTTAGACAGAGGTCTCTAAGCCACATGAAATCAAGTCTTATATCACTCATTCAAAAGATATTTACTAAGTTCAGAATGGTTGTGCATGCTTTTAATCGCAGTTTTGCGAGACAAGAGGCAAGCAGATCTCTGTGAGTTTAAAGACAGTCCAGTCTACATATCCTAGGCTAACCAGACAAGTTCCTGTCTCCAAAGAGGGGGTGGGGCTCTTCCTGAGGACCCAGATTCAAGTCCCATCATGCACAGGTAACCTTCAGAATAGTCTGTAACTCCAGTTCTAGGGAGACCCGAAACCTCTTCTAGCCTTCTTGTGCATCAGGCATGCACATGGTGTACACACACACACCTGCATGCAAAACACTCAAACATATAAAGTAAAATAAATAAATCTTAAAACAAAACAAAACAAAAACTTCCTGTACTACCATCAAGGAAATGCCTTGGAAGAGCAATTTTTCCTTTGCTTAAGTGTATACTCTGAAGTACAGATCTATAGGAAGCTCACTATTACAAATATAGAAGTATAGGGAAGTCAGTCAGAACAAACTGCTACTAACACTTAAAATATGTGCTATCAGCTGGGCAAGGTGGCCCACACCTGTAATCCCAGTACTCAGGAGGCACAGGCAGGTGGATCTCTGTGAGTTTGAGGCTAGCATGGTATACAAGAGGAGTCCAGAACAGCCAAGGCTATACAGGGAAAGTCTGCCTCAAAAAAACAAAAACAAAACCTACCTTAGCAGCATTGATATTTCCAGACTGAACTTTTCTTCCAGATTCACGCTTTGTATTCTGACCTAAAATAGATAAGAACACAGGTCAGCAGCCCATATACACAAGCAATTTACTTCCTAACATGTTTATGTGTGTGCACGCGTCAGGTGCTTGGCACATTGGTGAAGATCAGAAGACAACTTTCAGGAGGCGACTCTGTTTCTACCACATGGGTGGCAGCGCTTAACTTGATCATCCAGGTGTGGTGGCGCAAGCCTTTGTCCTGTGCTTAGGAGCAGAGTCAGGAGGCTATCTGTAAGTTGGATGCCAGTCTGGTCTATATAGAGAGAACCTACTTCAAATGGAACAAAACAAACAACAACAAAAAGACACCTCCAGTTATCAGTCTTGGTGGCAGTGCTCTTTTTACCCACCGAGCCATCGCGCCAACCCAATATTTATCAATTTTTGAAAATAAAAACAAATACAAAGCTTTCAGTTTATAACTAGCTGTCAATTACATCTCAGAAAACTCTGTAGGGCTGCACGGCAGCACAGGCTTTGATTGCAGCGCGGGAGAAACAGATGGATCTCTGAGTTCCAGGCCAGCCAGAGCTATAAAGTGAGACCTTGTTTCACAAAAACACGTTTAGGGGCTAGAGAGCTGGCTCAGTAGTTAAAAAGTGTTGGAAGCTCTTGCAGAGAACCCTGGTTCTATTTCCAGCATCAACATGGCAGCTCACAACCATCTGTAACTACAGCTCCATGGGTTCTGATGCCTTCTTCCTGCGTCTGAAAGGAACACAGACATACACACAGGAAAAATACACGTAAAATGAAGAAAAGCATAATAACTAAAAACCAAAACAAACCACCCCAAAAACTGATTACATGTATTCACCATTCCTTTCTGGAATGCTTCAAACTTAGAATCTTGACCAATATTTTCCTTGTATACTCACATACGCCTAGCAAGGATTCATATCCTGAGATCCATGAATGGGCAGGCCTCAGTAGGATATGATTTTTCTCAAGAGTAGGTGAGAAAAATGAGGCTAAGTGCCTATCCCTTACAACCGCCTGGGAAGAGGAAGCCACAGAAGCCTTAAAGATTAGTGACCAAGAAAGTCTGGCTATGAAGCTGGAAAGATGGTTGAGCATTTAACAAAACTGGCTACTCTGTCAGGATCCAGATTAGTCCCCAGGCCCCCATGGCGGCTCACAACTGCCTGTTCCAGGTAACGTGATGCTCCCTTCTGGCCTCAACAGGCCCATAATGTGGTGCACAGACAAACACTCAGGCAAAACACACATACATTACACACAGACTGAAAAACAAAAACCAAAATCCAAGGAATCTCATGCTAGAATAAGAAAAAGACTAAAGCCAGACAATGATGGGACTCCTTATGCCTCTAGCCTGTTAATTTAAGCTAAATCTCATGGACTTGTCTGTGTGTGGACAGGAGGAGTACTGTCACCCAACCCTTTGGTCCCTCCTCCTAGTGTGGCCATACCAAATAATTATCTTTTTCCGTTTTTCTATTTACCATGTCTAACTGTTCGACCTGGCTTACTGAGTTCCCCTTAACAGCTCCAGTAACAGACCAGGAACTAGAGCGCTTTACTCAAGAGATGAGTAGCATTCCCTAAAGGGGAAAGAAAGCCAGGAGAGGAATTTGCGAGAACTTAACTGGCTGGTGGTAAAGATCACATCCAAGATAGGAGAGGCAAGGCGTGTCATTTCTGAACCCACTAATGAAAAGATGCCAATACAGCTTTACTCTTCCACCTCAACTCACCGTCTTTAAACTACTACTACAGCCTCCTCAATACTGACGGTAATTAAGCGATACACCCTAACACACGCCGCTACTAAAGGGCAGACCCAAGGATTTGAACCAAGGCCCAACGTTGAGAACCATTACTAACGACACGCTGGAAATCATGCCGGAAAAGGCCACGGGGGCGTGGAGGGTGGCGGCTAAAGAACGGAACGCGAGTGGGATGAGGCACACGTAAAGACGAGCGACTCCAAGAACGGAAAGGCATTTTGTCAAAGGAAGGCGACGGGTGAAGGTAGGGAAAGAAACGCGGGGAAGGCACTTCCGAGACGAAAAGGCGCCTGGAAGGCATGGGGGCCGCGTCATGGCGGGACACTGGCCAGCCTGGGGAGAGAGGGCAGAGGGATCCATCGCCTCCCTAAACTCACTGAGCACGAGCACAGGACGGTGGCCCATCATGGCGGCACGACGCGGAGCCGACTACCCAGAGCTGAAGGGAACCGGCAGAACCTTCTGGAGAGAAGAGCAGCAAGGGGAGGGGAAAAAAAAAAAACGCTGCCTCCAGGGCTGACACAGAAACGTGCTACCCTCTGAAGTGTCGCCAATCATAAAGCCCACTTCATTGATTGGCACAAACATAGACCAATCGTCAGCATCAGCCCCGCCCCCTACGCAAGAAAGGTAAGGCAAGTTAGATAGAGAGGGCGCGAAGAGGGGGCCTGGGAGACGCAAGCGCCTGCGCAGTAGAGTGGCCGCTCCCGGCCGCGTGCGGACAGGAGGTCTGCGCAAGCGCTGAGGCACGGGCGGTCGGCTAGCTCGCTACAGCGCATGTGTACCAACTACAGGGTGGGTGCTGGGGTTGAGGCTTTGGATTAATGCTGCAGGTGAGGTCATGAAGCTCTATTTTGTCCATCGGGTCTCTTGACCATGAAGGTCAAGTAGGCACAAGTTTTCCAGTTTTTATTCCAGCTTTAGCAGCCGGGAGGAATAGCGACTGTGGCCGGAAGGGTTGAGGCAGGGTGGAAGTGGAAGTTATCCTTCGTGGCCCTCCCCCCAACCCCCGGAGCACGCTGGGATTTGTGGTTTACTTCCTCTAGACCGTTTTTCTTTAAAAAAAAAAGAAAAGAAAAGAAAGAAACTTGATTTTTAGATGCATATTTTTTAAAGTTTTATGTGTCTGGTTGTTTTGCCTATGCGTATGTAGGTGCACCACATGCGTGCCTGGTGCCCAAGGGAGTCAGAAGAGATAGTCTGGTCCCTAGAGTAGAGGATGGCTGTGACCGCCATGTGCGTTCTGGGAACTGAACTCGTGGCCTCTTGGGGGACCATCTAGTGCTCTTGGTTGAGCTATGTCTCCTGCCTTAATTTTTTACTTGTTAGAAAAATACTTTTGCCGGGCGGGGCACGCCTTTAATCCCAGCACTTGGGGAGGCAGAGGCAGAGGCAGGTAGATGTGAGTTCAAAGCCAGCCTGGTCTACAAAGTGAGTCCAGTACAGCCAAGGCTACAACAGAGAAGCCCTGTCTCGAAAAACCAAAAAGAGAGCGAGAAAAGAAGAAAAGAAAAGAAGGGGGCTGGAGAGATGGCTCAGAGGTTAAGAGCATTGGTTGTTCTTCCAAAGGTCCTGAGTTCAATCGCAGCAACCACATGGTGGCTCACAACCATCTATAATGTGATCTGATGCCCTCTTCTGGCCTGTAAGTGTACATTCAGGAAGAACACTGTATAAATAATAAATAAATTTTAAAAAGAAAAGAAATACTTTTAGGCCGGGCGTGGTGGCACACCCTACACAGAGGCTACACAGAGAAACCCTGTCTCGGAGGGGCGGGGGAGAGAGAGAAAGAAAAAAAAATATATTTTAAAGATTTATTTACTTATTAGGTATATAGCGTTCTGCCTGCTTGTACCCCTGCAGGCCAGAAGAGGGCGCCAGATCACATTATATAGATGGTTGTGAGCCGCCATCATGTGGTTGCTTGGACTTGAACTCAGGACCTATGGAAGAGCAGTGCCTTAACCTCTGAGCCATCTCTCCAGCCCCGAAGCTAGAGTCTTTTGATTACTGTATTACCATACTAGAGTACCAAGGCTGGCCTGGGACTCACCATGTAACCCAGGCTGGCCTCAAACTGAAGACAGCCCTCTTGCCAGAGCACCCTATATAGAAAAAGGAAAAGACTAGAAATTAAACACTTAGAAGGCACAATGAGTCATGACATGTTTGTGATAGGTTTTAAAGTTTGGATTTGGTATGTTTTGCTGTCTTCAGTGAAAAGTCAGTAGCAGAAATAACTGCCGAATGGAACTGGAGAAAATAGTTTAGGAACAATCATTTGCCTGGTGTGGTAGCATACTCCTGCAATGAAGAACTCCTGAGGTTGAGTCAGGAGGACTTCTGTTAGCCTGGACCACCTCTAGGAGGGGGCTGGAGGGAGGGCTCAGTGCTTAAGACATAACTTGAGCTCGAGGGCGAATCCACTCATATATGCATATATATGTACACGTAATTAAAAATAAAAATGTAATTTTTTAAAGATTCATTTATTTACTATACATGTATATAGTGCTCTGACTACATTTATGCTTGCACATCAGAAGAGGGCACCAGATCTCACTACAGATGGTTGTGAGCCACCATGTGATTCCTGGGACTTGAACTCAGGACCTCTGGAAGAGCAAACAGTGCTCAACCTCTGAGCCATCTCTCTAGCCCTAAAAATAGAAAATTTAAATTTAAAAACCAGCACCTGTATGAGACAGTATACGCTGTCACACTTCTGCCTTCCCAAATTAGAGCCGCTTAGGCTAGTTTGGACCTGCTGGGAAAAGCTTAGGAAACAAAAGTGTTCTTTGACCCTGTGACCCTGTGATTCTTTCCCAGGCACCATACCTGTTGCTGTTGAGATGGAGCAGCACACTAGTTATACTACTAAGGAAAAAGGTGTGTCACAGGCCCTACTCCCCTTCCCCAAAGGCCAGCCCTCCTGAGTTCCCTAACGTGTGCAGAAATGACTCTGGTTTTGTGTTTATTTTGTCTGCCACTTGCTTACTTAGAAAGTACTTGTGGGACTCTTTTTTTTTTGCGGGGGTGGGGGGTAGGCGTGAAGAAGGAGACAGTTCTCGCTTTGCTGCCATAGTTGGCCTGGAATTCACCATGTAGCTTAGGCTGGTCTCAAACTTGAGGTAGTCCTCTTGCCAAAGTACCCCACATCCCAACCAATGGGGTTACGGTTATGACTGTATCCAGCTTGCTTTTTTTTTTTTTTTAAAGCTGCTATATAGCCCAACATGTCCTCAACTCCAAAGAGCCCTGCCATAGCCTCCAGGGCCTGAGCAGAAAGGCGTGAACTACCCATCTTACTGGCTTTGGTTTTGGTTTGGTTTTGGTTTTTCAAGACAGGGTCTCTCTGTGTTAGCCTTGGCTGTCCTGGACTCACTTTGCAGACTAGGCTGGCCTCGAACTTACGGAGATCCGCCTGCAGCTGCCTCCCAAGTGCTGGTATTAAAGGCATGCATTAGCATGCCCAGCTTGATGTTTTTGTTTGTTTGTTTGTTTGTTTGTTTTGTGGGGTTTTTTGGGGGGTAAGGGTTGTTTTTTTAGAGACAAGGTTTCTCTTGTAGTCCTGGCTGTCCTGAATTGCTCTGTAGACTAGGCTGGCCTTGAACTCACAGAGATCTGCCTGACTACCTCCCAAGTGCTGGGATTAAAGACTGTGTCACCACTGCCTGGCTGGAGACCCTAGTTTAATTCTAGCACTGCCATGTGCCAGCTGTGGACTCCTCACCAAATTCCCCTAACGTGGGATTCCTCAAGTTCAATGCTTCTAATACTACCTACTTCCTAGGGTCATGGTAAAAGATGTATCAGGGGACTAGGGAGATGGCCCAGTGGGTAAAGTCCTTGCTATGCAAATATGAAGACCTAAAAAACAAAACCAAACAAAAAGCCTGGCAGTGGTGGTACAGGCCTTTAATCCCAGCACTGGGGAGACAGAGGCAGGCAGATCTCTAAGAGTTCAAGGCCAACCTGGTAAAAAGCCAGGTGTGGTGGCATAGGTCTGCATCCCCAGTACCTGTGGACGCAGGTAACAGAGTAGACAGGTAGACAGGTATACTGGGCAAACAGTCTAGCTGAATTGATAAGCTTCAAGTTTGGTGAGAGACTCTATCAAAAAAAATTCAACAAAGTGAGGCTGGCTGTGGTGGCACACACAGCCTAGCACCGAGGAAACAGAAGCAGATGCATTCCTGTGACGTTGTGGCTAGCCTGGTCTACATGGTGAGTTCCAGGATAGCAAGGGCTGCGTAGAAAACTGCCTCCCGCCCCCCAAGAAAGTAAAAAGTAAAGTGGAGGGGGCAGGAGACATAGTTCAGCAGTTGGGAGCATTGGCTGCTGTTCCAGAGGACACAGGTTCAGTTCACAGCGCCCACATGAGAGCTCACAACTGTCTGCAACTCTAGTCTCAGAGGATCTGACGCCACCATCTGGCCTCCAACCGCACCATACACATAAGTGTATGAGCAATTGAGAAAGATACCTGATGTAGACCTCTGGCCTACACACACACACACACACACACACACACACACACACACACACACACA
>OU015751.1:119745345-119789657 GCA_907169655.1 Acomys percivali | reverse complement strand
AAAAAACAGGGGCTGGAGAGATGGCTCAGAGGGTAAGAGCACTGTCCTCTCTTCCAAAGGTGCCGAGTTCAATTCCCAGCAACCACATGGTGGCTCATGACCATCTGTAATGAGATCTGGTGCCCTCTTGTGACGGGCAGGTGCACATGCAGGCAGAGCACTATATAAATAATAAATAAATCTTTTAAAAAAGAAAAAAAAAAAAGAAACAACAAATAAGTAAATATATAAGTAAGAAGAGAAGACGTTTAACCTGTAACCTGGCCACCAGGCTACATGACCACCTCAAGGGTGACAAAGTTGGGGCAGGGGCAATAAGGCTACATGCACCGGGACATGCAGGGAACCCAGGGCACCGGGACACCCAGGGCAGGGAAGAAGCAGTCCGTCTAAAGATGAGATTTTCAGGGTTTGGACACACCTTGCTCTGGGCATCTCCCCTAGTCCCACGGCTCCCAGGCCCTACACCTTTTTACATCTCTGAGGGGAAAGGTATCCTGGCTGTTGGGAGCCAAGGAAGACCACAAAGTCACACCACACAACAAACCTCACACAAGAGATTAATTGGGGAAAACTCAAGAGGGCTGTTGCCTCTGTTCAGGTAAGAGGCAGCAGGGAACTGTGTGAGAGGCGGGCTTTATATAAGCTTTCTTGGGGCTGAAGCTTTCCAGGGTGGGGATTTCCAGGGAAGGCAAAGGGGAACTTGAGTGGGTTCAGGAATTGATCAGTTTTTTGAGCTCAGGGACTGGTGGGTTTTCAAAACCCAGAATTGAGCTCAGACTTTTTTTTTTCCCCTCTAAGATTTATTTATTTATTATGTATACAGTATTCTGTTTGCCTGTGTGCCTGCAGGCCAGAAGAGGGCACCAGATCTCATTAGAGATGGCTGTGAGCCACGGTGTGGTTGATAGGAATTGAACTCAGGACCTTTGGAAGAGCAGACAGTGCTTTTAACCTCTGAGCCATCTCCCCAGCCCCAGCTTAGACTTCTTAACCCTACAATGGTAGTGCATGCTTGCGATCTCAACACTTGGGAAGCAGAAAGTTTGATTTTAAAGCTAACTTGAGCTATATATTTGTACCCAGTCTCAAAAAAAGGAGGGAGGGAGGGCAAGATGACTCATCAGACAAGGCTCCTGTGGACAAACCCGATGGCCTGAGTACAATCTCTGGGACACACATGGTGGAAAGAGAGAACCAGCTCCTGAGAGTTGTCATGCAGCCTCCACATGCAGGACATGGCATGCTTGTGCCATCATGGGAACGCATGCGCGCGCGCACACACATGAATAAATAAATGTAAAAAAGTATTTAAAGAAAAAGAAAAGAAAAACTGGGCACAGTGGTGCATGCCTGTAATTCCAGCACTCGGGGAGACAGAGGCAGGGAGATTTCTTTAGTTCAAGGCCAGCCTGAGCTATAAAATGAGTTCAGGACAGCCAAGGCTACACAGAGAAATTCTGTCTTGAAAAAACAAGCAACAAAAAGAAAAAGAAGAAAGAAAAAAAGAGAGAGAGAGAGAAGGCCTTGAACTCACAGAGATTCTTCTGCCTCCCCCTCAAGGGCTGGGACTCCAGGCCTGAGCCACCACGCCCAGCTATTTCGCTCTTTCACTCAGGGCAGGAACGTGGAGGTAAAGAGCTGTACTCTCAGGTTTGACTGGTTTGGCCTGTAGGTGGGCTGGCATGAACAGGCTTCTTAAGAGAGTCGGAGACTTTGGGCCTTTGCTTCCCACAGATTCCAGGGCTTCAAGAGTGAGGCAGGACGGGGTTCCTCTAGACACGTGCTTCTCAGCTTTGGTGATCATAGAGCCATCAGGGTTTTTTGATTCACTGAGACAAGGACAGGGCCCAAATAGGAGAGTCCTGGACCTGCCCTCCAGGGTGGAGGCACAGCTGCCGCCATGGGTTAGTGCTGTGTGTGACTCAGGCTGCACGCTGGAGTTGTCTGAGCAGCCGCAGACTCCTCTTAAACCTCGTCGGTGGAAACTCACAGGGTGGAGTTGGCCTTTTTCCAAGTTCTTCCCCAGGCACAGGTGATGCTCATCTAACGCTCAAGTCTATGGTGCCAAGCCAGAACCCCCCAAGGGGGGTGCTACACCATCAGTCAGGGGGTGGAGTACATGCTTCACCATCAGTGGGGGGTGTGCTACACCATCAGAGGGGGGTGCTACACTATCAGTGGGGGTGTGCTACACCATCATTCGGGGGGTGGGGGGTGCTACACCGTCAGTGGGGGGGGGATGCTACACCATCAGTGTGTGTGTGTGGGTGCTACACCATCAGTGGGGGGGGAGGTGCTACACCCTCAGTGGGGGGTGCTACACCATCAGTGGGGGGCGTGTTACACCATCAGTGTGGGGGGCTGTGCTACACCATCAGTGTGGGGGTGCTATACCAGTGGGGGGATGCTACACCAGTGGGGGGGTGCTACACCATCAGTGGGGGGGTGTGCTACACCATCAGTGGTCCTCATTGTGGGACATTTCAACAATTTCCTGGTGTAGGGCAGTGGCTCTAGACTCTACCCTTGAGGTAAGTTTGAATGAAAATGGTCCCTGTAGACTCATATATTTGGATGCTTGCTTCCCAGTTGGTGGACTCTTGGGAAGGATTGAGGGGTGCAGAGAAGGACCCCCTAATTGTTGGAAGAGTTGTATTGCTGGGAGTGGGCTCTGAGGTTTCAGAAGCCCACGTGGAGGTGCCCCCCGCTCTTCCCCCCATTGCCTGTGGATCAGGATGTCGCTCTCAGCTCCTTCTCCAGCACCACATCTTGCCTTTCGGCCGCCATGCTCCCTGCCATGATGAGGATGGAGTAAGCCTCTGAAACTGTAAACAAGCTCCCAGTTAAATAAATGCTTTCTTTTATAAGAGCTGCCTCGGTCATGGTGTCTCTTCACAGCAGTAGAACAGTGACTGTGACATCACTCTTGTTCAAGGCTTGCCCACTGACAGTTCCAGCTGCAGTCTCTGCCCCAGGAGGCTCTTCCTAGGGCAAGGCCCAGGTCTGACTCCCACCACCCCTTTTCCTAAGCGCTTAGTGAGTGGTGCCCTCCCCGGCTAGGCCTCCCTGCTCTAGACCCTCCGGCAGTCTGCACCTCAGTCAAGTTCTCTGCGTATTGCCACCTCAGATGTGTTGTTGTTAACTGGATCCAGAACTTGGAAGAGAATTAGGCAGAATACTTCAGGGTTCTGGAAGGTTCTCCAGCAAGTTCCAAGGAGCTTTTGTCTGTCTCTTCCTTGACCCAGCCTGTCTTCTCCTTTCTGAAGACAGCTCTTCTAGGATTTTCCATTATCTGCCAGTTGCAAACTACTTGGTAGGAGTTTGGCAAAAAGTCAGATCACTAGTTTCAAGCGGTGATGCATTTTAAAACGCTACAATTACTTTTACTGAGAGAGGAATTCTTGCAGCCCGTGCTGACTTTGACCTCGGTTTGTAGCTGAAAATGACCTTGAGTTCCTGGTCAGCTGGCTTCAACTTCCCAAGGGCTGAGATTACAGGTGTGTGCCCCCACAGCTGGTTGGTGCAGTGTTGCAGATCAAACCCAGAGCTTCACCCATTCTGGGCAAACATTCTACCAAGTGCCCTACACCCCAAACTCCAGTTAATTTTTGTTTTCCGAGACAGGGTCTCACTATGTGATTCTTCCTGTCCTGGAACTCATTATGTAGACCAGACTGGCCTCGAACTCACAGAAATCCTCTTGCCTCTACCTCTGGAGTGCTAGAACTAAACACATGTACCACGATGCCCAGCATAATTATCTTTTAATGACTACATTTTACATTAATGAAAAGTCAGGGTTTGGTGTTTTGGTTTGCTTTGAGACAGTGTCTCACTGTGTAGCTCATGCTGGCTTCCAATGCTTAGTCTGGCTGCTGCCTTGGCCTCCAGAGTATTGGGATTACAGGTGTGCACCGCTGTACGGTGCTGGCATTGTTGTTGTTTCTCTCCAGTTCTTGACAGTGAGGAAGATAATGTTGCATACAAATTTATCTGGCTGGGGAAAAAAAAAAAAGTGAAGCTGGGCACTGTGGTACCGATTTTCCACCACTCAGGAGGCGGAGACAGGAAGGTCGCACAGAGAGTTTTTTGTTGTTTTGTTTGTCTGTCTGTCTTAATTTTTTTGAGACAGGGTCTCTCCATGTAGTACTGGCTGTCCTATGTAGACTACACTGGTGTTGAAATTATACCTGGCCCTTAAAGGTTTATTTTATGTATGTGTGCATGTGTGGCTGCATGTGCATGTGTATGCGTGCATGTATGTGTGCATATGTGTTTGTGTGTATACACTGTATGCCAGTCAGAAGGGGTATCTAATCCCCTGGAGCTGGAGTTACAGTCAGGAAAGGCACTGGTCTGGGCGACAGAGTGAGACTGTGTCTCAAACTGAAACAAACAAACAAATAGAAAAAGAAGGTGATGAAATAGTCATTAAGAGAGTACAGGCCAAGCTGGGTGTGGTGGCGTACGCCTTTAATCCCAGCACTAGGAAGGCAGAGGCAGGCGGATTGCTGTGAGTTCGAGGCCAGCCTGGTCTACAAAGCGAGTCTGATTTATTATTTCATTTCTTTCTTCACTGAATAGGACAGCCCAAGGCTACACAGAGAGACCCTGTCTTGAAAAACAAAACAAAACCAAAACCAAAAGAATTCAAGGTCAATTTGGGCTAGCCTGTGTTACATGAGACCCAGTCTCTCTCTCTGTCTCTCTCTCTCTCTGTCTCTCTCTCTCTCTCTGTCTCTCTCTCTCTCTGTTTCTCTCTCTCTCTGTTTCTCTCTCTGTCTCTCTCTCTCTCTCTCTCTCTCTCTCTCTCTCTCTCTCTCTCTCACACACACACACACACACACACACACACACACACGTGTGTACACATACCACTTCTTAAGTTTAGGGAGAGGCTGGCCTAGGAGAGGGAGCAAAGAATGCCAGGTACAAGAGTCCCTTGCAGAGGAGCCGGGTAAAACAGACCGTGGCTCCTCACATGTTCAGAGTAAGGAGGGTTTGGTGGGTGTGGTGGTGACTGGTCCCTGAAAGGACTGGAGAACCTTGGCTGCTGTTGATGTTCGAAACCAGTAACTAAGCCAGACACAGCCTGTGTTCCAAAACCGTAGTTTTTAAGATTTAAGTAAATATTTAGGAGGGTTCTCAGCACCTATTCCCTACCCTTAAAAAAGTCAAAACAGCTGGGCGTGGTGGCGCACGCCTTTAATCCCAACACTTGGGGAGAGGCAGAGGCAGGTGGATCTCTACAAGTTTAAGGCCAGCCTGGTCTACAAAGCAGGTCTGATTTATTTCTTCACTTCTTTCTTCATTGAATACGCTCCATCCGAGTCACTGCTGTATGTAAGATGATATTCTCCAAACTCAGCACCACTAAACACAACATGCGTTGATCGACAAGAATCAATCAAGCTTCTGCGGCCCAATAGTGGACCTGATTCATTGTTTTAAATGACAGCAAAGGGCCACTGAGACAGCTCAGCAGGTGACAGCATTTGCTGCCAAGCCTGATGGATGACCCAAGTCAATCCCTTGCACTGACTCCCACAAGCTGTCCCCTGATCTCCACAAATCCGCCGCACATACAATAAGTAAATAAATGTAATTTTTTCCTGTAATTTAAAAAAGAATAGCCCCACCTAACCTAAAACCTAAAGGCACGTTAAACATAAAAGCTTTGTGTTCCTGCTGGGGTGGTATAGTTGAGGCCTAGGCAGGTGAAAGGCAGCGGCTGCAGAAGGCAGCAACATAGCCTGAAATGAGACGAACAAGAGACAGAGTCCTACCTGAGAAAAACTTCAGATACTTTACTGCTTTACTTAATATGGTTTGAGCCTTGAGTTGGGCTTGGTGGCACATACCTGTGTGAGTGCCAGCATACATGTAGAGGTCAGGGGACAGCTTTTGAAGGTCTTCTGTCACCTTCTACTTAACTGAGGCCAGTTGTTGTTTCAGTGTGGTCCAGGTCCACTGGCCTGTGAGCTTCCAGATGCTTTTCCTGTCACCATCCCCCACATGCTATAGATTGCTGGCATTACAGATATACACCCCCCACATCTGGCTTTTCCCCAGGACCCAAGGCAAGCGCTTTTACAGGCTAAGCCATCTCCCTAAAGCCCCGTGACAAACCAAAGGCTAACAGGATGCTCCCTAGAGACAAATGGCTGTTTAATTTTTGTCCTGTCTTGTTTTGACATATAATGTGAGCCACCATGTGGTTGCTGAGTCTCGAATTCAGGACCTCTGGAAGAGCAGACAGTGCTCTTAACCACTGAGCCATCTCTCCAGCCCGACACATAATGCGTATGTGTGGTAGCATTCTGTTTGGACAGTGGCATAGTGGCTGCTGGCTTGGATGAGATTAAAGTCTGGGGGTTCAGCCGGTTGGTGATGGTGCCTTTAATCCCAGCACTCAGGAGGCAGAGGTAGGTGGATCTCCGAGTTCGAGGCCAGCCTGGTCTACAGAGCTAGTTCCAAGACAGCCAGAGCTGCACAGAGAAAACTTGTCTTGGAAAAACCTAAAAAACAAAAACAAAAAATCTGGGGGTTCATCCACCTGGGACATGGGAAGAGTTGAGCTCTCTGGCATAGCCGGTTTGCTCTCTCAGGGGAGAGGGCGGGGGTAAAAAGGAACTTCCCTGCAGGTCTCAGCACAGGCATTGCTTCCTCTGGCCAGAGTCCGTGGTTAGGAGTGGCTCTCCATCGGAGCACTTTGCACTATGGTGTGCCTGCTTGCCTTCCCGGATAGACTCTGCCCTGGGCACCCCAAGGTCTAACGCAGTGGCTGGCACATAGTAAGTACTACACCGTGTGTTTGTTGAATGAAAGTTCTTCCTTTGCTTAAATCTGCTTAAGAACTGTGCATAGCTAGCATGTTACTATGCACTGGTAACCCCAGCACCTGGGAAGCTAAGGCAGGAGACTTGCCTCCAGCTTGAGGCCAGCTTAGACTACCTAGTGACAGCCCCGTCTCAAAACTAACAAACAGCAAACAAACAAACATCCAGGTGTGATGTCACAGGCATGCAAGCCTACAGCTGGGGGAGTAGAGGTAAGAGGATCCGAAATTTAAGGCCACCCTTCCCTAAATAGCAAGTTTGAAGCCAGCTTGAGCTACATAAGACCTTGTCTCAAAAGGAAAAAAAAAAAAAAAAAAAAAAAGAGTGGAAACAGGGAAGCATGTTTCCTGAAAATACCTTTCCGAGGCCTCCAAGGCTCCCAGCCCTACTGTCAACACAGGGATGGAATCTATCCTGCACCTATTTTTTTTTTTCCTTTGAGCCTCAGAATGCTGAAGCTGGTAACCCATTTACCGTCCTTGCTTAGCCAATCAGATTTAAAATTATCACCAAAATGCTGGCCATCTGTGTGAATTATTTGGAGTCCTTGTAGGAGATGCTACTATTCTCACCAACTAGGACACGGAGGCTCGGAGAGCACTTGACCACCTCGCCTGAGGTCATTTGGTATAGAAATAAAAAAGGAAGGAAGAGAAGGAGGGAGGGAGGGACGTGGGGAGAGACAGGAGGGGTGGCGGGGTGCCTGTAGGATTGCAGCTTTACTGAGTTTCTTTTTTGCCCCCTAAGCACACTAGAGATGGTCAATGAGGGGGCTGGAGAGATGGCTCAGAGGTTAAGAATACTGCCTGCTCTTCCAAAGGTCCTGAGTTCAATTCCCAGCAACCACATAGTGGCTCATAACCATCTATAATAAAATCTGGTGCTCTCTTCTGGCTTGCAGGTGTACATTCAGGCAAAACATTGTATACGTAATAAATAAATTAATTAATTAAAAAAAAAGAGAGATGGTCAGTGACACTAGCGGGGACAACAGCTCCTAGGACCCTGAACCAAGGCAGCAGGGAGAGGAAGGAGGTGCCCCCCTGACTCCCCCACCACCCCCCATCCCCTGTGGAGAGCGCCCTGGAGCAACACTGAGTTACTCAGTGACCTCAGATACTTGGTTCTCCAGGGACAACCTGCACAGGCCGGGCCAGGGCAGGCAGGAGACATCAACTCTTGTTGGCCCTTTAAATGCTTGGCTGGTCAAGACTGGAAGCCAGAGATGGAAAGTCAAAGATTAGGCAGACCTCAAGAGGAGACAGAAAGGAGACTGGTGGTACAGACGTCCTTCAGAGGCCTGCAGCTGAGAAAGGAGTGAGGGTTGAAGCCCATCACTTGACAGGATCATGGGGGAGGGGGCAGGGAAGGGACGACTAAGGCCCAGACCTCAGCAGGTGATCTTCCTAGGAAGCAGACTGGCAGGGGAGTCACAGGGAAGGCCTTCGGGGTCTTGTTCTATTAGACTAGAAAGAATGCCAGCTGGTGTCTGTCACATATGGTTAATACATTAAGGTCACACCTCACAAGAAAGTGAATGTCTCGTGTGCTGACCATAGACCATATGCTGGCCCGGCTCTCCTGCCCTTCCAAGGAACTTCTGAGGCCTTCTCCTGACTTAGCGACTGAAGAGCTAACATCTGCTAGGCCGGGGCCTCCAGGACTCAAGCCTGTTATATCCTTGCACTGGGAATACCTGGTTACAAGCCCAGGATCTAGTCCAGCATAGACGCTACATGAATATTTATTGAATGAATGAATGAATGAATGAGGAAGAGAAAAGGGGGAAGTCAGGCCCTGGAGGAATTTGAGATGAAGGGAGGCATCCTTAAGACAGAGGAGGTTGGAATCAGACCAGAGGTCTCTCTTCCCTGCTTTCTGCTTCTGAAGGCACAGAAGGACGTTCCCTCCTGCCCAGAGCCTCTCTAGATCTGCTGGAACAACCCAAGCAAGTTCTGACCCCAAGCAGAGCCCAGGAGGCACCCATGAGACAGGAGACGGCCTGGGAGAGGGTCCCAGAGATGCTGAGCCATTATGTAAAGGCTGTCTACCAGGTTATTTTGCTGGTCCCAGGAGGAACCTGAAATTAACCTTCCTGCTGGCTGAGGAGTGCTGGAAAGTCTCTGGATGGGCCCACATGTACCAGCTGAGAGCTGTGCCACCAGAGGCTGGACTGTGGTCCTTCATGTGCCTGGCTGGACCCTTGGGACAGGACACCAGACACCTGGAATCCAGGTGTCCTCCTTTTTTTTTTTTTTTTTTGGTTTTTTGAGACAGGGTCTCTCCTTGGCTGTCCTGGAGTTGCTTTGTAGCCGAGGCTGGCCTCGAACTCACAGCTATCCACCTACCTCTGCCTCCTGGGTGCTGGGATTACAGGAGTGCGCCACCACACCCGGAGGAGGTGGACAAGGGTTGGGATGGGTGGGGCGAGGATGAGCAGAGAGTCAGCAAGCTGTCCTTCTACCGTCCCCGCCCGCCCGTTTCTAAGAAAGGACAACTCCTCTCTAGACTGCAGGTGTGAGAACCAAGAGTGCCAGTGTTCCTGCCGGCCAGAGTCCTTCAGGGACTCAGCACCCAGCGGAGAGCAGAGAGCCCCGCCCATGACTGTGGGCTCTGCAGCGCCGCCTTCCGGAGCCACAATCCCAGCTCAACACCCAGGTGTGTAGAAACAGCGGTTTCTGAGAGGGGCCATCTGGTTTACCTCCACAGCCAAGCAAAGGGAGTTCTCAATGTGAGTCTGATTCCTGTTAGCCAGGACCCCAGTGGACAGCTCTGTAGAAGAGACTCCTATGAGGAACTCCATCCCTCAGAGAAGGCGGATTGGGGCGGGACAGGCAGAGAGATTCTACCGTTGAGGCTCCAGATGGCTGGTTAGTCTTCCCAACCTGGAGAACCCTGTCTCACTTCCACTCTCAAGCTGTGCTTTTCAGTAGGGGAAAAGTCGAATAGCCCTTACCTTTTCAATCTCTTATCCTAACTTTGGAGGGACCAAGTAGGACCTTTAAGGGATATTAGTTTCCTGGGTGCCACTCTGTAACACCTGGTTTGAAAGGGCGAGTCGCTTTTCTCCTCTCACCACCCTTCTGGCAGCTGAGGCACGGATGGGGAAGCTTACACATCACCTAAGCCTCAGCAAGACCATGGGAAACAGGACCTGACCTGCGGGGCTGGCTAGTCCTTGCCAGCTTCGAGCTGCCGGGTGGGGCTGCCCTAGGAGTAGCACGGCCTCCGGGGGCGGGGCTTCACCTGTGCTGCTGCTGTTGGAGTCGTCTTAGCAAGCACAGCCCTGCTGGAGCCCAGGACAGCACAGCCACGTCCATGGCCCGTGCTCCCCGCCACCGGCGCCTGGTCCTGCCGCTGCTGTGCCTGCTCTTCCAGGGCGCCACCGCCCTCCTCTTTGCGGTCTTTGTCCGCTACAACCGCGAAACCGACGCTTCCCTGTGGCACTGGGGCAACCACAGTAATGTGGACAACGAGTTTTACTTTCGCTACCCAAGTGAGTGCGGGTGAGGGCGTGGGAAGCAGAGACTCCAAGTCCGTGTGTGTGTGTGTGTGTGTGTGTGTGTGTGTGTGTGTGTGTGTGTGTAGGAAAAAGGCGTTTGAATGACGTGGGTACGCCAGGGCTTTAAAGTAGCCCCCTTCCTCTAGTGTTCCTCTGTTCCAGGCAGTGCTGGGGATGGCAGGTGCACTAACTCATGCTGAGGAGAAGTAAGGCTCAGTCAGGGTCCACAGTAAGGGGAGCTGGGGTTCCAATGCAGTTGTAAATAGGCCCAGTGTCAGCCACAGTCTCACCTTCTATTGGGGGCTAATTTGGCTTTGTCTAGGCGGCCAGCTTGACCACAGGAAAAAGAATACTGCTGGAACTCCCAGCTAGGTTGCTAGGGACGGTGGCAGAGAGTTAGGTGTGAAACTCCCACATGTGCGGGCATCTAAGATTGGGTTCAGCTCTGGTGTTCAAGGGTCTGAGAGTGAGACTTTGCCGGCTTGCTAGAGTCAAGGCCAGCATGAGGAGGCCTGGGGGGTTGGGGGAGTGCTTGGCAGGGCACAATTTAAGGTGGCTGTAGTGTGCCCGTTACCATGCACCATGGGTCACACGGATGGATGGATAGGGCTGGCACACCACAGACTCCTTGACTACTGACCATTTACCTCCTGACAAGGTTCTGGATGAGGAGGCAACCCCCAGATGAAAACTGCACATCTCCCTCAAGGTTGTAACTGAGGCACTGGACATCTGGGACCAAGCATACCGTCCCTCCCACTAATGCCCTGGTCAACCTCCTCTAATCCCAGTTCCCCACCCAAGGAACAGGAAGAAGCTAGGTGTGGTGGTTCATTCCTATAATCTCAGGTGCTGGAGGCAGGAGGATCTAGAGTTCAAAGCCAGCCTTGGCTACACAGTGAGTTTGAGACTAACTTGAGCTACAGAAAACCCTGTCTCAAACCAACCAACCAACCAACCAACCAACCAACCAACCAACCAACAGAAAAAGACTCCAAAAAGGAATAAGGAAATAAAAAGTCTCAGTTTGAAGGACATACAAATAAAACAACAAGACCATTAGCACCCACTTTCTACAACTGAGCTGGTGGCACGCTGTCCCCACCTCACCCTGTCCTGGTCCCAGCACTGGGGACATAGCGGGCTGAGGGAGATTTTGGACTGTGGCAGGAAACATCTGACCCCGAACCAACCACAGGACCCCCTTCCTTCACCACAGCTATAGCAGGGGGCAGTGCTCAGGCCACGGAAGCTAGGGTCAAAACCGAAGCCCTAAAGCTGGCCATAGGCTGCTGTCCATTAACAGTCCATAGAGGCTGGGAGCTGAGAGGAGCTGAGGGCAGAGAAGTGAAGGAGGTGAGCTTCAGTTCCCTGTCTAAGTGGGTCAGGAACAGCCGCTCTTAGGGCTCTAACCTTGCCGGTTAGTTCCAAAGCCTGCAACCCTGCCTCTTACAGCTGGGGCAGTGCTGGGCTCTTCTTCCCAAGAGGGCAGGGTAGCAAGGACCAAGGCTGAAATACTGCCTCCCTACCCTGGTGTCCTATCTCTGTGGACTCTGACCCTGCTGTTTGGGGAAAGCTAGGCAGGAGGGAGATGTGAGGTTCCTAAAGCCTGGGGCTTTGATGAGCCGGGTCCTCTCACCTGTTCCTGTGTCCAGAGGAAAGGGTCAAGGCCAGAGGGCGGGTGAAAAAACCACCCTTTGATTCGGAAGATGAAAGCGGTTTATGGTGAGTAGTGACTGGCCAAGGCCGTAGGCACGGTTGCCGTAAGGGTGTTGTCTGTCGATGGTGACTATCTACCCTGGATAGATAGGACAGGATGGGCCCTCGGATTCTTGGTCCACCTCTCTAGATCAGACGTAGGCTGAGAGCCAGGAAGGTCACTCACCTACCCAGGGTCACACGGCAGGTTACCAAAAAAAAAAAAAAAAAAGTGGGGCTAGAACCAGGCCTCCTGGCTCCCCTTCTAGAAGCCCCTCACATTACCCAGGCTTTCTCACAGTGTAACCCAGGTTAGTCTCAGACCTCTCATCTTCCTGCCTCAGTTTCCCAAGTACTGGGGAACACAGGTGTGAACCACCGTGCCCGCCCACAAAGCCTCTTATTTTACAAAGCAGGTAACATGGAGTAGAAGAAGGGAAAGAGCCAGAGAGCAGCACAATGGAGAAAGGGTTCTGGAAAGAAAAAATAAGGGAGTCCTCTGGAGAGGCCTGACTCGCTGTGGGGACTTGTCCTAGAGAGAACCAGGGAGGAGGCTGGACTGAGGCCTGCTCTGGGAGGGTTCGGCCTGTTTCCCGGAAGCTGGGGTGGGTGGCAGCTCCCACTCCCCTCCTCCTCATGACTTATATCTGCCCTTTCAGAGGAAGCACCTGAAGTTAGAGAAGTCTCAGGTCATGTCCCAGGTCACAGGGTCAGCCACATTGGATGCCAAAATGGCAGCCCTAACCATGGGCTTGCCCAAATCGTGCCCTGTCAGGGGGAAGCTGGAGAGGGAAGGAGGGCAGTGGTGGCCCCCAGAGGCCTTTGTTTGTTCTTTTGTCCTGTCCTTTGTTTTTTCCTGAGACAGGGTGTCATATAGTTCAGGGTGGCCTCAAACTCATTATGTAGTCAAGTCTGGCCTTGACCTTCTCATCCTCCTGCCTCTACCTCCTGCATGGCGGAATTACAAGTGTGTGCCACCAGGCCTGCCTGGGATTGAGTTTTCAGTGCAAACAGGAGCATTTCAAACAAGCTCAGAGCGGTTGGGAGACGTTGCTGCATGAGTGGCCTTTGAGACGCGCCACCCAGCCCTCTCTGGTTTCTTGCTGACCTTGAACAAGAACAGAAAGAGTTCCTCTTCCATGTTTGAACAAGGCGGAAAGGCAGCCAGAGATGCCTGAAAGACCGTAAGCTATCCCGATGCGATGTCACACGACTTTAATCCCAGCACTTGGGAGGCAGAGGCAGATCTCAGCCTGGTCTACAGAGTGAGTTCCAGGACAGCCCCAACTACATAGTGAGACCCTGTCTCAAAACAAACAAACAAACAACAAAGCAAAACTGCAGGCTTCACCTGAGTTCTAAGTGTGCCTCTCCTCTCTGTTGTGCATATGGGGATGGAAGCCAGAGGCCTCCTGACTCCAAGTTGTGGAGCGAGCAAGGCGCTGATAGAATGGACAGCCCCCAACAACGAAAACTTTAGCTTCTCTCGGGGCTCCTATTTGTACCCCAAAGTTCAGTAGCGGCTTTCAGCTTGCTGTGCCTCTAGAGGGAGATCAAACAACACAAAACATGG
This sequence comes from Acomys percivali, assembly GCA_907169655.1. NCBI lineage: Eukaryota > Metazoa > Chordata > Mammalia > Rodentia > Muridae > Acomys > Acomys percivali. The sequence goes on along the minus strand of OU015751.1, from coordinate 119,776,042 downwards.
GCTAGAATCTGCCTCTTCCTATGAGAAAGTCAAGGTTAACCACGATAAAATGTATGCAAGTTGGGCTGGGTAGTGGTGGTGCACGCCTTTAATCCTAGCGCTTGGGAGGCAGAGGCTGGTGGATTGCTGTGAGTTCAAGGCCAGCCTGGACTACAAAGTGAGTCTAGGACAGCTAAGGCTACCCAGAGAAACCCAGTCTTGAAAAACCAAAAAAAAAAAAAAAAAAAAAAAAGTATGCAAGTTGAATATCATTATGAAAATCCTTAGAGCCAGAAGTGTTTTGGTTTGGGGTGTATTTATATACACATAATGAAGTATCTTCAGGATGGAACTCATGTCTAGACAAGCAACCCACAGATCTCCCATGCACTGTATGACTACAAACCGCCTGAAGGTGATTGCATGCAGCACGTTGAAGTGAGTCTGTGTTTTGAGTAAAGCCCATCGGATGAGGCCCTGGGTGGGTATAGAATTTTCCACTCTGGTATCACACTGATGCTTGAAAACTTTCTGATTCTGGAGCAAGCTGAGGTTGCCAGTTTGGATAGGGAACTTGCAAAAGGAAAGACAAGCAGAGAAGCCAAGTGCGACATCTGAAGTGAGAGTCTCGTGAGTGTAGATGCTCAGCAGCTGAAACTTTACGACAGCTCCGAGCTCCCAAGTGGCCAAGGAAAAAGGTCCGTATGAAAGAGTTCTGCGGTAGCTTCCCCCGGGCAGGCTCTGATTCTCCACCCATCTGACTCCACCCGTGAGAGCAGGAACTGACTTCCTGGGTGGCAGCTGTACTCCAGGAGCCCTGTCTGCAAATGTTTGGCACATCTGTTGCTTGCAGGTGGGAGACAGACATCCCAAGGGAAGTGACATTCCTCAGGCCTAGAGAAGAGAAAGTTCTCATGTGGAGCATGAAAGGAGAATGAAAGTGTGGTGCTCGCATGAAAGTGTGCTGCTCCAATGAAAGTGTGCTGCTCCAATGAAAGTGTGGTACTCCTCGTCCCCAGATATTTACAGGAAGGGCAGTCTTACAAGCTTTCTACTGGGGGATTTTGTGTTTGGTTGTTCATATTTGTTTTGTTTTGTCTGTCTGTTTGAGACAGTCTCATTACGTAGCCATGGCGGTCCTGAAACAAACTATGTAGAACAGGCTGGTCTTGAACTCACAGAGATCTGCCTGCCTCTGCCTCTGCCTCTGCCTCTGCCTCTGCCTCTGCCTCTGCCTCCCTGAGTGCCGAGATTACAGGTGTGCTCCACCACCGCCCAGCTTGTTTATGCGTTTTTGGAGACAGGTTACTCTCTTGGCTGGCCTTGAACTCGGGGCACTCCTTTGGCACCTCTCCAGTGCACAGGCACCGGGCATCAATGCAAACCATCCACCTTGTTTGAAGAAGGACCTTTCCTGTTTCTTTGGCTGTGCTGCTGCAGCAGGCCAGCTGGATTGAGCTTCTAAGCAATTCTCTCATCCCCTCCTCTACCTCACTGTAGGAGTGCTGGCCTTATAGACTTAGCTACCGTATCAGGCCTTTTACGTGGGTCTGTGACCATCAGGCTGGCTTGTGTGGCTAATGCTTTTGCTTTCTATCTGTCTCCCAGATCCCTTAATGCTGGTCCTATAGAACTAATTACTCAATAAATAATTTGCTTAAATCTTATTTTCAAAATAACTGTATATTATTCATTACTGGCGTTTTATGCAGAAAGCAAACAGGAAAGGTCTCATGTCTCCCAGTCTATAGGCCCCACTGATACTCTCCATAGTTCAAGTAAAACTGTCCACATGTGGTCCTCACACTGTGAGCTCAGCACTTGAGCATTTGAGGCAGGAGGTCCAGCATCTGACTCTGTCTCAACAGAGTAAGTGTGATGTTAACATAAAAAAATTCAGTGTATAGGTAAGAGGCAAACGGAAAGGCAGTCCTTTCTGTTAGCATCTAGCAGCCCTGCTGGCCTGCCTGTAGGTGCTTAGCAACCTCTGATGTCATCACTTGCGGTGGCCAGATGTGCACCAGATATTAAAAAAAGACTCTCTCTCTGTCTCTCTGTCTCTCTGTCTCTCTCTCTCTGTCTCTCTCTCTGTCTCTCTCTCTCTCTCTCACACACACACACACACACAGTCTCTTTGGCTTTCTCTCTGTCCCCCTGGGGCACCCCTCCTTTTTTCTCTCCCCACACCTCTACAATAAACGTCTCCATATCAGATCTGTTATGTCTCTATTATATTTTAATGATTACACCCTCTCCTGAAGGCACCAAATGACACCCAGGTCATTGCAGGGGAGGGTCACTGCTCTGAGCTGTACAGCACCAGCAGCCTTACCCCTGCCCTTCAGTTCCTTTGGAGGGGGTTGTTAATCCCTGTTAACAATTCAAAGCCATTTCCTTAATTATTTTTCTTTTAAAATCTCTAAACAGGTGGGTATAGACTTTGAAAGAAGAGAGATGGAAGTCTGATGAGACATTTTGGGGCTGGGGGGATGGCTCCGTAGGTAAAGTGCTTGCTGAGTTCAGGTCCTCAGCACCCAAGTGGAAGTCAGGCATAGCAAGGCTCATTCATGACTTCAGAACTGAGAGCGGAGAGGGACAGACTCCAGGGCTACCTGGCTGTCCCCTCTGGTCATGTTGGTGAGGTCCAGGTTCACCAAGGGAGCCTTGGTGTACAAGGCGGAGCATGGTGAAGGAAAACACACCTACCTCTATCTATATGCACACATGTACCCATGTGCGTGCACACACAAACACACGAGACCATGCACACAGTGTGCACAGAGGGAGAGAGGGAAGGTAGAAATCACCCAACGTCTACCTCTGCCCTCTTACACACATACACACCCGTGCACACACTGTACACAGAGGGAGACCAGGGCGGGGGGCGCGGGGGGCAGAGAACCTTGTGTGTAGAGGAGACAGGGGTGTGGCAGCAGAGAGAACTGGCTTAACTTCGTACTCAGGTGAGCAAATGGGTCAGGTAGAAGGTGAGCTGATGCTATAGCAAGAAACCCTAGTTCCTCTTTTGAGGGGGGGGGGGAGAGGCAAGGGGGGCGGGGAAACACAGCAAGGTTGGCCTGGGCCTGCTGCACCATGCTGGGTGTTTTGTTCTATCCGCTCAGGGGTGGGAGGCCTGGGGAATTCTACAAGCACGGTACTGCTTCAAGGCAGTCCTGGCTAAGGGAGCCAGACACTGGCAGGGCATCAGATGCTTGGTGGGTGTGACCAGATCACACTTCCCTCCTCTGCCTCTCCTGTCCCTGCCCTGCTCACTCACAGGCTTCCAGGATGTGCACACCATGATCTTCGTGGGCTTTGGCTTCCTCATGGTCTTCCTGCAGCGCTATGGCTACAGCAGCGTGGGCTTTACCTTCCTCGTGGCCGCCTTCACCCTGCAGTGGGCCACACTGGTCCAGGGCTTCCTCCACTCGTTCCATGGTGGCCACATCCACGTCGGTGTGGAGAGGTGGGCAGTAGTAAACCCCTAGTTCCCCCAAAGACCGTACTCTCCGAAGGGTACCAGCTCAAGCCCTGACCCCTACTTTGCCTTCTCCAGGCCACTGTCTGTCCTCACTGTCTGACCTCTGTGCCCGCTACACTCACACACCCTCCCATCAGGCCTCTGAAGCCAGTGAAGGCTCCTCCTGCCTGCTGCATCTTCAACCTAGTGTGTTTAGCCCATCACTTCAGGGGCTTCCTCCCTCTTCTCCAAGGGTGGGTGGCACTCATCTGATACCCAGGGAGAGGTGCCCTAGGTTTATCTCTCCTCACCTTACCCTGCGTGCCCCCACCGCGCCCCTCTGCTTGATGGGGCCCCGGGAGCCATTTTGGAACCCCTTTCCTGTCCTTCCGCTCCTCCTACCCTGCAGCTTGATCAACGCTGACTTCTGTGCGGGCGCTGTGCTCATCTCCTTCGGGGCTGTTCTGGGCAGGATTGGGCCAGCCCAGCTGCTGCTAATGGCCCTATTGGAGGCAGTGCTGTTTAGTGTCAATGAGTTTATATTACTCAGTCTCCTGGAGGTAAGTCTGGCCAGGCTAGGAGTGAGGCCTGCGTCCAGCTCTGAGATGGGGGTGGGGGCGCGGTGGGGGCTGCCTCACCACCTCTATCCTTCTCCCCAGGTGAGGGATGCTGGAGGGTCCATGACCATACACACATTTGGGGCCTACTTTGGGCTGTTCCTTTCACGGGTCCTCTACAGGTCCCAGCTGGAGAAGAGCAAGCAACTCCAGAGCTCTGTCTACCACTCTGACCTCTTTGCCATGATTGGTAAGGCCTGCTGAAGCAAAGTGGCACGGGGCTGTAAGGCCCCATGCCTTAGGAAGGTCTCCTGGCACTGCCAGCCATCCTTAGGGGCCTGAGGAGCCTGAGATCCACGCTCATCATGGCCCCTAACTTATGACTCAATGTTGGGGTGCATATGCCCACACCAAGCCCTGGGGCCTTTCTAAATCCATCTCAGTCCTATTTGAAACCTTCCCGGGCTACGCAGTTCATGTGGGTGGAGCCATCCCTCATCACCCTGCACAGTCCCTAATCTTCTTCCTGTGTCCCGGCTAGCTCTGGCCACTATGCTTGAGTTGACTTCCTTAGCCTAAGGACTCCTCCACCCCCTGCAACCAGCCCCCACCCCCAAAGCCCTGTCAGACAAAGAAGCCAGGGCCCTGGATCACTCCAGGCAACAGTAGGGCCTGTTTCCTCCAGGTTCCCACCTCTGCTGTCCTCTGTCCTCTCTACCCTCATGGCCTGCCATCTGGAGCCCCGTGTTTCTTACGGGGTGTTGAATAGGGCCTTTAGTCCCCACTCTTGCCTAAGCAAAGCTGGATGGCTGGCTTGATTTTCTTACCCACTTTAGGCTCACTGTGAAACAACTGACCCCTCCTTGGCCTTAGCAACCCTTCCTGTATGGGGAGGGGAGGGAGGGGCTCAGGGAGGGAGGGACACCTCCCCACACTTCTGAAGCCTGAGAATGGGGCACAGCACACTGAGAAGGCCCTTGTCTTGAGGTAGCATTAGGACTTGAAACCAAAGCGAAGGGTACAGGTTACACACACAGGCTCCTGCCCACTCCACAAAGTCCTAGTCTCTCCTTCCCCCTCTGAGATTAGTCGGTAAAACTAAAAGCAAGGGGCTGGAGAGTTGGCTCAGTGGTTAAGAGCACCACCTGCTCTTCCAGAGGACCCGGGTTCGATTCCTAGCACCCACATGGCAGCTCACAACTGTCTATAACTCCAAGATCTGACACCCTCACACCAACGCACATAAATTAAAAAATTTAAATAAAAATATTAAAAAAAAAAAAAAAAAAAAAACTAAAAGCAAGGCCTGGTGGTGGTGGCGTGCACCTTTAATCTCAGCATTAGGGAGGCAGAGGCAGCTGGATCTCTGAGTTCAAGCCGGGTCTACAGAGTGAGTTTCAGGACAGCCAGGACTACATAGAAAAACCCTGTCTCAAAAAAAAAAAAAACAACAAAAAAAAAAAATAAAACACAAAAAACAAAAAACAAAAAAACCAAAAAATGAATACACACACACACACACACACACACACACACACACACACACACACACACACACACTTGAAATAGGGATCTGCTTTTTGCCCAAGTGCCGAGCAGGTGCCCCGCCCCCAGCCCAGGTTTGGTGAACAGGCTCCTGAGGTCTGTAGGGACCACCTTCTCGAGGATGTAGCTGAATTGCTACAGCACCCCCCACCCCCCCAGCCCCCGCAGTATATCAGTGCCCATATCTGCTGTCCTGTAACAGCCTCTCCCCCCCTGCGCCCCTCCCCCCTCCCCTCCCCTCCCCCTGCCCTGGCCGAGACAGGGTCTCTCTGTGTAGCCTTGGCTGTCCTGCACTCGCTTTGTAGACCGGGCTGGCCTGGAACTCACAGCGATCCACCTGACCGGGCTGGCCTGGAACTCAGCGATCTACCTGCCTCTGCCTCCCGAGTGCTGGGATTAAAGGCACGCGCCCTCCCCCGCCCCTTCTTTTTCTGGTTCTTAAGAGAGGGAGTATGTGAGAGATGGAAGCCAGAGGGTAGTGTGCGCTAGACGAGCGCTGTTCCACTGAGCTCCACCCCAGCCCCCTTCTTGAGCAGTCAGGCCTGCTGAGCCTTGACGCAGGCATTTATAGGCATCATACCCTCGACTCTCACCACAGGAAGACACTGTTTTATCAGTTCCAGGGACTGGTGAGGAAGCAGATCAGTAAGAACCCCGATCTGCAGTGCAGCGCCCCCTGGTGACAGATGCTCACTTCGGCTACCCACTGTTTAGGGACCATCTTCCTGTGGATTTTCTGGCCCAGCTTCAACTCTGCGCCCACGGCGCTGGGGGATGGGCAGCATCGGACCGCACTCAACACGTACTACTCGCTCACTGCGAGCACCCTCAGCACCTTCGCCCTGTCAGCCCTTGTCAGTGGGGACGGACGGCTAGACATGGTATGGGGAGATGTCTAAGAGCTTACATGGAGGTCCCCAGGGGCAAGCTCTGAACCATCGCCTGCAATCAGGGGAGTGGTGTTAGAGCAGGGGCAGGAGAGGAAATTAGAGCTGGAGAGTTGGTGGCCAGACGACTGAAGGAAAGAAACAATAGATGCCACGGTTGTGAGTGGGGCTAGGATGTGTATGGGTGTGATGACCTAATAAGATACTTTGCCCCCTTTTTTTTTTGTCCCCTTAGGTCCACGTCCAAAATGCAGCACTGGCTGGAGGTGTTGTGGTCGGGACATCAAGTGAAATGATGCTGACACCCTTTGGGGCTCTGGCAGCTGGCTTCCTGGCTGGGACTGTCTCCACGTTGGGGTATAAATTCTTTACGGTATGGTTGCTTCTCGGGACCTGGGTAAAACATGAGAGGGAAGGAGCCTGGACCGGGGACACAGGATTCCCAGCCCTTCTGCCACTTCCCACCAGGTTCTGGGTAGGGATAGGTGGATTCTCTGAGCTTGTTATTCATCCTGTCCTCCAGCCTGTCCTTGAATCCAGATTCAAAATGCAAGACACGTGTGGTGTCCACAACCTCCACGGAATGCCAGGCATACTGGGGGGTATCCTGGGAGTCCTGGTGGCTGCGCTGGCCACCCATGAAGTTTACGGAGATGGGTGAGTCCTCCCTAAGCCACTCCCTTCTCCTCTGGGAGCCAAGGGGGAAAAAAAAGTCCCCCATCTGTTCTCATCCATCCATTTGGCCATTCACCCAACCATCTGGTGAGAGTGGAGGACCTGCCCAGGCCTGGTCTCCCGGTGGTCAGTGCTGCGGATGGTCACTAAGAAAACAATTTCAAGAACATCAAGCGTTCTTTCAGGACCAGTAAGAGATAGTGACCTTTGGGATCTACGGTTCACACCGTGAGCTAGGAGTAGAGCAGGCAAAAGGGACCTTGGATCGGGTTCTGAAAGGTATGTGTGTGGGATTGGCTGGCTTAGGAGAGGAGGCTGCTTGAAGTGAATTCTGGCTGAGCAAAGACTTGGCTGAGAGACACTGGGGGATCCCTGGACAGCCTCTGACTGCCTACAGGCATGAGTGCCACAGTGACTAACCCTGGCTCTGGCCGTTCCTTACCCATCTTTCCCTGTCTGGTCTCCCGTCAGCCTGCAGGGTGTATTTCCACTCATGGCCAAGGGCCAGCGCAGCGCCACATCTCAGGCCATGTATCAGCTCTTCGGAATGTTTGTCACACTGGTGCTTGCCTCTGTGGGTGGCAGCCTTGGAGGTGAGTGGCTTTAGCTGGGCAGGGTGTCAGGTGAGCGCTCTGAGGAAGGGCACCCAGGAGGAGGGGCAAAGGATACCGTGCCTTTCATGCAGGTTCACTTCTGCTAGGGTCCTTTCAGAACACCTGTCTGGGCCAGTGAGGTGGGCAGCATGATCTCTGAGTGGAGAGGTCTGGTGTGAGACTGCACCCTCCCAATGGAAGGAAGGGTTATGTGCTGACTTTCTTGTGCCACTAGAGGGCACTCCAACCCCAGCTGCCAGTTCAGCCACCTCCTCTGGGCAGTGGCAAACCTAGTTCATCCTGGACAGGACCACAAAGTCTTCTGCAGAAGCTATCTGCTAACCCGGCCCTTGGTGGGGCAGCCCCTCCTGATATCTGGCTTTAAGAACAAAACCTAATGCTGTAACACCGCCCCCCCCAAGCCTTCTGAAAATTTTATTCTCTATGGTTGGTCTAGTTCCCCAGGTCATGTTTTATGCAGTAAAGATCCCCTGGGTCCCTCCACTGTGGGAGTCCACAAAAAGATCAGCAACTAGCTGGGCACACCTTTAATCCCAGCACTCGGGAGGCAGACGCAGGCAGATCGCTGTGAGTTCAAGGCCAGCCTGGTCTACAAAGTGAGTCTAGGACAGCCAAGGTTACACAGAGAAACCCTGTCTCGGAAAAAGAAACAAACAAACAAACAAACAAGATGAGTAACTATGCTTTGTGATAGAATCATAATACGGCTGCAAACAGCTTTTACCAGCTGGTTTCTTTGTGGGTCACTTGGGGTGGAGCCTCCTTGCAGGGCTGTACCTTCTCAGAAAGGTGACACTCCAACAGCCCTTGGCATAGGCTTGGCTCGGTGTTGGCCTCAAGCTTACCTAACCTGTGGTCCTAGGTAGCAACCTCCCGCCTGGCCCTGGGTAGGGACAGAGGAAATTTACACATCTTTCCTAATGGCCACCAGGGCTGCTGCTGAGGCTGCCCTTTCTGGACTCCCCTCCAGACTCCCAGTGCTTTGAGGACCGGATTTACTGGGAGGTATGGCTTCCTGACCCTCCCTCTCCGCTACCTTGCCTTACCTCTGGCCGACCACTTGCCTTTTCCCTTGTCTGTGGGCTCCTTCTCAGGCCTCCTGGAACTTTCCTTCTCCCCTCCCTGCCTTGCAGGTCCCTGGAGAAGAAGAGGCCGAGGTCCAGATGCCTCTGAGGGCCGAAGAGCCAGAGACCCAGGCCTAACTGCTGCCAGCGTGACCCTGTCTTCAGAAGAGATGAAGGCTCCCACCAGGTGTGACACTGTCTTCTAGGAAGACAACGTCTTCTGCCAAGAGCTCTTGCTCGGCTCACTCTTGTTCCTGCTGAGCAAGGAAGTCCGGAGCCAGAAGGAGCCTGCCGCCCCTAGGCAGATCCCCATTAGCTTACACCCGTGGCCACGAAATCACAAAGCCAGCCCCAGGTGACTGCTGCCCCTCTGGCCACTGTTACCCGGTTCCAGTAACACCTGGACTAGGCCCGCTCTGGGTGGTAAGCTGGGCAATAAATAGCACCATCACCTAGCCTGGCGGTGGTGGCACACGCCTTTAATCCCAGCACTCAGGAGGCAGAGGCAGGTGGATGGCTGTGAGTTCGAGGCCAGCCTGGTCTACAAAGTGAGTCCAGGACAAGCAAAGCTACACAGAGAAACCCTGTCTCGGAAAAAAAACAAACAAACCAAAAAACAAAACCCAGTTTCTGTTTGTGCCTCTTCCCTTTGACTCCTGAGGCCACAGTCTTGTGGCAATCAAAGGCCTTAGTGTTGGACAAACCCTTCTCAGGTCCACAGAAGGCCAAGGCCCTGTATCCTATTGCGTATGCCCCAACTGGTTCCAACCTTTCCAGGAGAGGTCGGTGTCTATTTTAGCCATTTGATGCTGCCCCTTCCTGGACCGCTGCTGCCCTGACTCTCAGCTGGCGGCTCTCTACTGCTGAGCAGCATACGAAGAGACTCAAGAAGGGCATGATAAGGAGCGGTCTGTCACTGAACCTCAGCAGCTGGAGGCAGTTGTCACCTGATGCCAGTTCACCGGAAGGGGTCTGGGCCACCCCCTTACCCCACCCCCGCCCTCGCCCCCGCCTCCGGCTCATGAGAAGGGCAGCGGGGCTCCTGTTGCTCTGAATCGCTTGGCCACAAGAGGGCGCTCTAAAACCAGACAAAGATGCCAACTTCAAGCCTCACCCAGGTCCTTCTTGCTGCATCAGTGTTGGTCCTCCAGCACTTGTGCTCTAAGCCGTCTAGAGCGGCACCACGTATACATGTTAGGTGATGCCAGGAACTTCATATCTAATCCCCCTCACAGAGACTTCATGCCTTCAGCAGGTGGGAATCCCCTTCCCAACAAGGGACTGCGACCACCCCCTTCCTTCCCTCACTTGATCTGCCAGGGGGCTTCCTGGCCCTTCAGAGCTAGGAACCCAAAGAGGAAGTATCCGTCTGGCCCCAGCCCTCAGAGAAAAGCAAAGCTGCCCAGTGTGTTCCTGGTCTCCCTGGTACAGCAGGAGGTGGCCGTGGGACAAGCTCTCTAGGGAGCTGTCCTCTTGTTCCCCTCAGCCCATTGCTGGCTGGGTTAGGTGGCCTGGAGGATCCCAGGATGGAAGCAGAAGGCTCCCAGTCACTGGGGTGGGGGTGGGGGTGGGGTAAAGCACGAGGTGGAGGGGGGAGGGGTGTGGAGGGGGGAGGGCTTTCTTCCAAGACTGGGAGAAACCATCTCAATCCAGGAGACTTCCTGGCCAAGGGACGTTTGAGCCGTTTTCCCCATACAGCAATCGCTCAGTCAGTTTCCAGTGGGCAAAAGGCTGCCAGTCCCAGGATGGTCTGAGTTCTAAGCTCATCACTGCCACAAAACCCCCGTGTGCACAATGACTCCACCACGGGGGGTGGGGCCGGCACCCTGGTCCGATGCTTTAGCTTAAGCCTTTAAAACCACAACTTTGGGTTTTCTTCTCTCTCTCTCTCTCTCTCTCTCTCTCTCTCTCTCTCTCTCTCTCTCGTTTTTTGTTTTGTTTTGTTTTGTTTTGTTTGTTTTTTCAGACAGTTTCTCTGTGTAACAGCCCTGGCTGTGCTGGCCTCAAACTCACAGAGATCCGCCTGCCTCTGCCTCCTGAGTGAGTGCTGGGATTAAAAGCGTGCTCCACCGTGCCCTGCTACAACTTTGGTTTTTCACTGTGTATGTTTTTTCTTTCCCCTATTTGCCTTAAATACAGGGGCACACGGTGGGTCCTACCGAGTGTTCCTTTTCACCCACTGTAGATTCATTCCAGTGAGGGGTTGAAAAGGCAGCAAAGTCCGGTCTCTCTGGAGCCCCTTCCTCTTGCCAGGAGCCCCAACCTCATCATCACCTCGTGGTGGCCTATCTATTCAGGATGGGTCAACAGAGTGACAATGAGGAAGTCGGGGGGGGGGGGGATGCCAAGGACAGGAGCATGTCATCCCTCAGGACAATGAGGCCTCTGCTTCTCAGGCGCAGCCCCTCTGATCAGTATACTATCCCTCTCAATGAAGGACAAGGGTACCCTCGCCTGCTCATGAACTCTGTCCAGCCCTAGTGCCTGAGCCCTGGGAACAATGATGGATCCTCACCTCATGCCTGCTTCTGGAAACTGGATTGAGGTGTTGCAGAGAGTCCCTCACTGAGGAACGCCCCTATTCTGGCTTGGCACACTCTGTGTGCACTCACAGCAAGGACATGTCCAAGGACACCAAGCAGGAGGCCGGGACCTTAGGGTGCTCTAGCAGCTGCCCTCTTTGGTGTCCGGTGGGAAGCTACCTGGCCCGGAGGGACCTGGGACAGGCCCGTCGAATTGGAATTCGCGTCACGGCGCGGGGCGCTCCTTGGAAGAATTAGACACGGCGCGGCATCCGAGGTGCGGCCCCGGTGGCCGCCGTCGCCCTCCCTCCCCCGGCGGCTTTGTCTGGCGCGCTGCGCCCACCGCCCGGCGCCCCCTTGCGAAGCCAACAAAGCGGGCTACTGTCCCCGGGCCGTATGCAAATGCTCCAGGAGGCCAGCGCCCCGCCGCCGGCTTCCAGCTTGAAAGGGTCGGCCGGGCAGGGGGCGGTCGCGTTCCCGGGATAGAGCACCATTGTCTGTGCGGTCCTTGGCGAGGGGACCTGCACTGGCTTCGGGAGCTTCGTCTTTGGGGGGTCAGATCGAATAGGCTCGCACTGCCCCTCCTCCCCTCCTCCCCCGACCCCCCACGCAAGCCTCCGTGGGCAGCTCAGACGTCTGAGCCACAGTGGCTGGGGTTCAAACCAGCAGCCATCGGTTCTCATTGCTAGCCCAACTTAACCCACCTCTGCCCTTCTTTCCCACACATCACGTTGGTCCAAGGGGAGTCTGGGGCCAGTTCTCTTTCTGTACTCAAGGTGAGCCCAAAGCAGAGCAAGTTACAAGGCTAGATGCCCCGGTGGCGCTTCTGTGATAGGGGAGCCCCACAACTGCTCAGGCCGCCTTCTTGCCAGCCACCCCTTTAGCCGGCCTTTTTTTTTTTTTACTGGAGGACCGACCAGCTAAGGCAAAATTTAGGTAAACTCCAGTGATACTGGAGGTGGGAGAAGGGAGCCTGCAGCCCTCCACCCAAGGCCAAGAGAGATGTTCAGCCCAAGGGACATCCTTAGCGAGCAGCTAGAACAGCCGCCACCTACCTCCCGGTCTGCAGACTCAGGCTCAAGATTCCTGATGCAGGCAGGGCCAGAGTCCACCTTTCTTTTAAAAAGCTCCCATCAAAGACTTACCCAGGTGAGAGCCACTGAGCTAAGGGGCAATTTGGAGAGAATCCTCCGCTTCTCAAGTATAAACACTTCAAGATATGTTAATAGCGTCAGGCAGAGTTAATCAGAATAACCCCAAAGTGAAAAGTGTCCCAGGTGTGTCGGCTTGTACCTTTGATCCCAGCGTTTGGGAGGTAGAGGCAGGTGGGTCTCTGTGAGTTCGGGGACAGCCTGGTCTACAGAGTGAGTTTCGGGTAACCTCCCCCCCCCCAAAAGAGAGAAAGAAAGGAAAGAAGAAAGGAAGGAAGAAAAGTGTGTCAGGTGTAGTGGCAGATATCTGCAATCTCAGCACTTGAGGCACTGACAACAAAGCATGTTTCAGGGCAATGTGGGATAGGGGATTCTATCAAATGAAAAAGAGGAACATCTGGGATTTCTACAGCACTGAGCAGACAAGCCCTGGCCCCTACTGAGGAGAGAGGAAGAAGGTGCTGGTCTCCCAGGAAATCTTGGGGGTGGGGTGCTGGAAGCACCCTCAGTTACTACTGGACTCAGACTGTTCCTTCCTGCACTGCCTGTTTCTGGGGGTAGCATTTCAGGCACTCCAGAATGGGTGGAAAGTTGGCCAGGGGACCAGGGGTAGAGGCTGTAGCATTTCCTGGTGTCAGTGGGGCAGGCAGAGAGCTGCACTCTAGTGCCTTGGAAAACCAGTCCCCCTGTACAGATCTCTGACCAAACTCAACCGGCTCCAAAGTTAGCCCCGTGGAGGCTGCTCTGAGGCCCCTCAGCAGCTACCTTTGGAAGAGGCTCAAAAGCACAGAGGAAAAGGTCCCCCAGGGCCCTGCCCCTGACAGACAGGTGCTTCCCAGAGGCCCCGTGGCGCACACAGCCCCAGAGGAACTACCAGGTAGTTTCTAAGACCCCTTGTCCTGCAGGCCCTCTCTCTCTCTCCCCCCGGTCGGCAGTTCCAGGGCTTTCTGGGCAGGACCCAAGGAGGCCCCTCTTGGCGCTGAGGCTGAGGGGAAACAGCCTTTGTTGTGCAGCCCCCCCCACCCTGAAGTTTCACTTTCCCACCCTGCTTTGGCTAGAGAAGTGCACCCCCCCAGCCCCGCCTCAGCACCCCTCCTTCCCTGCTCAGCACCATCCATCTCCCCAGTCTCCCCAGAGCAAGGAATGTGGCTCGGGACACTGTGGGATTTGTTCCCAATTCCCCTTCTAGTTCATTTCACCCGAGCTTTTTACAAACTGCCCTCCATCCCGCGGCTGCTGTCTGGGGTTTGGTTCTAAAGGAGCAGACAGAGGCCCCTCCTCCCCACAATTCCTCAAGCTTTGCTTTGCCCCCAACACCACAGAGGAGGCTGCTGCATCAGGGAAGGTCAGGGAACCCTGGGGGTGGGGGCAGGGTCCCTCAGACCCCAGCTCTACGCAGACACCCAGCACTATGGTGATGTCTGCCTATGTTATGACCCAGACTATGTCCTGTCCTTTCTGTTCACACTAACCCAAGCCCAGCGCTTCCTTTGGCAGTCATGGGCCTCAGCGGTGCTGAAGCAGCCCACTGCTAGTGTACCACCTATTACTCTATTGGCCAGGGGCTGAGCATGGAGCACTACCCACCTGCTGTCCTATGACTGCTCTCTCCAGGATTGCCCAGGGCCTCCTTCAGGCCTTGCTAGCTGAAGGTTGGCAGGTACAGTCTTAGAAAGCATTTAGTGAACTTCCCTTAGAAGTGGAGGGGACAAGCTGTATTTCCAGAAGCCTCCCCCAACTCTCATCCTAGAGGGTCCGCAGAGGTCAGTGTGTGGATCTTTCTTCCCTAGGATAGCCAGGAGTGAGCAGGCTGTACATGGTGGAGACTCTGGTTTGGAGGGGCCTTGGGTGTGTATCCTAATGTCCCCCACTGATCTTGGCGACTCTAACGCTCTGTGCCACCTACTCTGGGGTCCTCATGCTGGCTTTCTTCCCTGGGAGACACATGTTTGTATTTCAACAGTGGATTTTCAGCCCCTGGCCTAGGAAACCATCTCAGTGGGACGGGCGAGATAGATTGTAATGGACTTGGTGACACACCCTACAGCTGCCTGTTACCTGATGACCACCAAGCCCCGACGATGTGTAGAAAGGAGACTTCCAAGGGACCATCCTTCTTGTCCCCAAAACGGAGGAGGCCTGCCTGCTCTGCACTCCTCCTCCTGCACATTTGCACATCCCTTTCACCTTCACGTGGAGTGGCTTGCACTGCTGCACTGCTGCACTGTGCTGGGCCAGGACTCACTGCCGACAGACAGTGGCTTTTCCTGCAGGGCCTTCCTTAACCTCCAGCCTCTGGCTAGCACGGGAAAGAGTAGTGGAGCCCTCCGGCTTGAGTGATGGGGCAGAGAGGCTGCCTGCCCTCAGCTGGAGCCCAAGGGCGTGGGAGAGGCCTGCCAGACAGGGCTGAGCCCTGGGTGGGGGGGTCTCTGGAGGCTCCCAGTGGGCCTGTCTGGGTTTCCCTGAGGGATCCCTTGGCCTCTGCACCTCTCTGCAACCCCCCTGCGCCCGCTCCCCACTTCCCTGAGGAGCTTCAGGGCAGTGCAGGGGAGGCTGCCCACACCTGCTCGCCCCACTCTTCTGGCCAACTGAACATAACTAGAGGATCTTGATTTCTTGCAGCTTTGAGGAGAGGATCCACCCGAGGGCCTCCGTCTCCTTCCAACCCAGGGGAAAAGTCCTGAAAACAAACTCCTGCAAGAATCTTCAAGGAGGAGCGACCTGTTAGAAGGCCTTTAATCCTATAATCCCTGTCAAATGGGCCTTGAGACGCTAATGACTTTCATAATTATTCCCTCCTGTTTTCCCATAGCCATGAGGACTTCTCTCTGAGGACTTTTGAGCAGAGAAAAAAATTCTGAGTGGGGTGTGTGGAATGAATGTCTCTCCCCCCCCAACTCCCACCACATCAGCTCTGAGGCCCCAAGTGGCTGGAGAGGTGGGGGAAGGGCCAGGAATGCCCCAGCTGGGGTGTTAGGCTTCTCATGGCTGACAAGCTGGGGTATAAGGCACAGTGGCGGTGGCGGGTTTAGGACAATGAGGCAGTTGGGGTCTGCTCAAGAGAGCCAGGTGTGGGACCGGGGTTCCCCTCAACGTGAATGGCCCATTATCCTGCCAGAGGACAGGAGTTGAGGGTCTTTTTGTGTCCTTCCTCCCTATAATCACCCTGGGAGGGAGGTGATGGTGAGGAGTGTCTTTAATGCTTCCTTAGAGAACAGTCAGCCATTCAGGCCTTTGGCCTTTCTTGTTTCCAGCACTCTAGGATTCAGGGGTCTCTTTAAGTGGGGGCTGAAGAGCAGCAGACACGGCCAAGATCTTGGCTTAGCCACATCCCCCCCCAGTGTGGCCTTTTTGGAAGACAGAACACTTTCCCAGCTACCTGCCACCTT
The DNA here is from genome assembly GCA_907169655.1 of Acomys percivali. NCBI lineage: Eukaryota > Metazoa > Chordata > Mammalia > Rodentia > Muridae > Acomys > Acomys percivali. Next base: position 119,760,199 of record OU015751.1, on the reverse strand, counting down.
AACCTGGGCACCCAGGGGCCTCCTCTCACCTCTTCAGTCACAGTTCCTAGTCGGGGTGACATGGGGTGGGAGTGGGGGTCAGCTCTACCTGGGAGCTGACACTTGACTCTAGCCTTGGTCTGCTTTAAAGCAACACTCTCCTAACAATCTCCCTGTGGTGGGATAAGGCTGCGCCCTGCCTTCTAGAGCATACCCTGTCAGACAGGGTGGAGGGCCTGAGCCTCCAAACACCAAGGAAGGCATTTACAGCGCCTTTGTCCTGTTCCTTCACCCCAAATCACTGCCCAGTCTCCTTCCTGAGATCACTTGGGCTTTGTTGTAATCACACCTCCATGAGAGGAGAGAGACCTAGGGATGTGCTTGGAAAGCAGAGGGGGGGAAGAGGGGTACAAAGGCGGCTGTGGGCGCTAGCCAGCGGATAAGTGGGTACACAGAGGTACCTGCACTATTCTGGTTTTCTTGTGACTCACCAAAAGTTTCCTCAAGAAAAAGCTAGATAAAATCCAACTTCCCTTAGGTATCTCGCTTTAAACTACAGCTCTCCAGCCGCCCCCCCCCCCGCCCTGCCCTCCTCTCCCCTGCACTGTTTTCATCTGGTGTTCACTGCCTGTGTCATTTTGATCATAAGTCAGAGGTCACGGGGTCTGGTGGCACAATCCTGTACAAGCCACTACCCACCCCCACCCCCACACACCTGCCACTCTGGGGGATTAGGGAGGCCTGGCTGACCTGCTGACTGAAGGCTCTTGCAGAATTGCTTCTGAGCAGGGACGGGGCTGTGAGTCCTTCACATTCTTGGCCTGTGGGCTCCATAAGCACTTGCCTGCCTCCCCCTGCCCCCCCTGCAAGCTGGAGGGCCCTTCTCCGTGATTCTGTCTGGGCTGGGCCCCTAAGTGTCCCATTTTGCACAACTTCTCACTCTGTCAGGCATCCACAGCCACCGCGTCCTGTCCAGGGTGGGGGTGGGGGCGCTGGGCGTGAGGGCTGGTGCCACAAGGCTTCTTTATTCTTTGCAAGAGTGATGGAGAGGCGTTCCTGACCTGGCTCAGCACGCTGTGTAGGGTTGCTCCTGCTTAATAACAATCATAAGAGCCACCATTTGTGTAAGTCCTCAGTTCCCGCCCTGCACTGGATCAAATGATTCACCGACATTAGCTTAGTCTGTTCTAGGAGCTCTGAGAAATATGTACCATTTTTGTTCCCATTTTTCAGATGAGAAAGGTAAGGCGGCCTCCCCGGTGGCGATTCTTTGTCTTCAGCTCAGCTGTGTAGACAGAGGAAGGGAAGACAGCAGTGGGTCTTGAATGGAGGTTCAGAAGGGGGGAGTGGCACAGCAGCTTACTGTCCCAGGCAGCTAGCTTCCTTCTACAAGGCTTACTCCCCGTTACCCAGGTAGGGGCTCACACACCCCTCTATCTGTTGTCTGCCCCTTAGGCTGGTACTGGGTGCTTCTTCAGAGACTCGCCTGGAGAGGATCTGGGTGCCCACCCACAGTGCCTGCTAGAGAGGTTGGCTTGGGGCCGGGCCTGAAAACTCACAGGAAGATGTGGGAAGGTCTGTGATCAGGGCTGAGGCCTAGGATGAGGCAGGTGCAAGGTGATGAAGGGGGGGAGGGGCAGGAAGAGAAAGGCTAGAAACACTCAGGTTCCTGCCTCTCCGCACCTCCCCATTCCCCCCCCCCCAAAGCCAGAACAATAATGAGATATATTCCTCTTCTCTTCCTCCCCTCTCCTCCTCCTCTTTTTTTTTTTTTTTTGTAGGAGAGCAAGTGTAAGTTTATTAAGGAAAAGTGCAAACCGAGCATGGGAGGGGCTCCGAATGAAGAGGCCCTTACTGGACCTCACTGGTTCCTTTCAAATCTGAGGGGTCTCTGTCTGATGCCCTGACCTTCACAGCTAAACTCTAACTTTCCCTTCAAAAAAAAAAAAGTTTTTATTTTTGTGTATTTATCTTGAGTCAGGGTCTCACTATGTAGCCTTGGGTGGCCTGGAAATTCTTAGATAAACCAGACTGGTATCAAACTCACAGAGCTCTGCCTGCCTCTGCTTCCTGAGTGCTGGGATTAAAGGTGTGCGCAACCAACCCCAGACCGCTTTCCTTAATCTTAAAAACAAAAACAAAAACAAAAACAAAACATATTTTAAATTAAACTGAGGCTGGAGTGTAGCTCACTGTTAGAACACTCGACTGCCATGCTTAAGACACAGGGTTCCATCCCCAGGACAAAAGAACAACAACAACAACAAAAAAAAACCCAAAACCCATATATATTCCCGATTGATCAACATTTCACATGGAACAGAAGAGAACACTATGCTCCCGATTCTCACAGAGCCCCCAGAACTCCTGCTCACAGCCTCTTAGTTATAAAAGTAAGCGGTCACCCCATGACCAGTTCACCCACGTGTGACCTGGACGTGTGGGAAGTGGTCACTAGTGCTCAACTCTCAGGCAGAGAACCCAGCAGGCACAGAGAAGACTCCACATGAGTCACCGGAGCAGGGGCTGCGCAAGCTTGTTAGTGGGCAGAGAGATGACTGTCCCATCTCCACCTCTGTGTGTGCAGAGGTCTTCAGGACTCAAGTGTCCTTTTGGTGTGTGGAATAGAGGGGGCATGGAGACTGGCTGAGGCGGACTCCCACGGCCGCGCTCTGCTCTCTCAGCACCTAGAAGAGGATTTGACTAGCTGTCCCTTCCTAGGAAGAAGGAAGGCTCTGAAAGGGGCCAGCCCTGCTCAGAAAGACCCCTGGTATCTACTTGGCTAGAGGGTTGGGCTAGGTTTGGGGTAGGGGGTCCTCTCACTCTTGTATATGTGTTTGGGAGACTTGGATAAACCGATAAGGCTTAGGGCAATGCTGACACTGAGCACGTGCCGAGTCAATGCTGCAGGTACAAAGAACTCTCCCCTGCCTCACTACATACTTGGTGGGGACCTAGACTCCCACACAGCCTTGCCTCCCATTGGGCTCCCATAGGCACAAGGTGTGTGTGGGGGGATGCTAGAGTCTCTTCGAGTGAGGAAACAAACCCTCCTGACTGGCCCCTCGCTTCTGCACCTTCTCACTCACCTCCCTTGAAAAAACACCCCCCCCCCACACTCATTACAGCCGGGGGCCCTAGCTTACACCCTGCTAAAGGCAGCAAGCAATTAGATCGTTAGCACGTTAGCACCGGGGCCCCAGCCCACCTGCTCCAGCCCCGTCACTTTGTTTCAACTCTAATCCCTTAATCTCCACGGCAGGCTGGCTCTGGGTTTTTGCCCTGCAGAAGAACCCCTTCCCTCTTTCTCTTTCCCCAATTAGGGGCCCCTCTCTTCGCAGAAAGCCCTTCTCAGCTAAAGACCTGCAAAAATTAAGATGCTGTGCTGTCTCTGGTCCTGAAACGGATCCCAGTAACCACTTTAGTCCACCTAGAAGTCTTTCTACAGGAGAAGCGGCCAGCCTGTGACCTCCTGACCCCGGCACAATAGTTAGGATGTCTACTATAGCTCTTTCCTTTGTCCCTTCTTGTCCCAGTTTCTCTGAGTTCTCTGGAACTCTCTTTCCTTGGCCTTTTCCATAATGACTTCTATTCTCCTTTTACCTCACCCACACTGCCTGGGCCAGGAGCTATCAAGACCTGTCTGTCACAGTGGAACTTAGTCCAGAGTTCTGATTGCATAGATACCTCCTAATAGTGGCCCCATACTGACCCCTGTGGCCTTCAGCCACAGAAAAGTCGGCAGACGGGTCCATGTTCCACGGCTTTTTTTTTTTTTTTTTTTTTTTTTTTTTGGGTCCCTGGAGTTGCAAACAAAGCAGAGTTGGGTGGAGGGTCAAGGTGACCCGGTCAGTGTATATCCCTGTCAGAAGATTTCCTGGGAAAGGCCCGTTACTAACCAGCTTACACATGCCTTGTTTGCCTCCAGATTCATAGTCAGTGCTGGGGGCTTCCAGGGCCCCGGGGCAGGAGTGCCTTCTCTAAGATGGGTGGGCTGAGGTTGGGCAGAGCCGGGCACCAATGCCCAGCTGCTGTCCGGCGTTCCCACAGCTCTGGTGCCAGTGTGTGAATGAGGAGGTACGGGGAGGGTGTAGGAGATGGGACTCCCCACCATCTTTTGGCTGGGATTACAGCCAAAACCCTGAGGCTCCAGGAAGTGCTGGGACTGGGGGAGCAGCCACGAGGGTAGGTGGGGGGTTGGCTGGCACCTCCCAGGAAGGAGAGAGAGTCCAGAGGGTCTGGCATGGGCCAAGCCTCCTGCAGGATGAATGGATCACAAGGGCCCTCTCTTCCCCAGGGCCTCTCCACAAAGGCCTTGGCTCCACCGTTGAATGGAAGCGGGTGGAAAAGGGAACTCGGTCGGGGAGGGGGGCGGGGGCACCAGAGGAAAAGCGAGGTTGTTCCCAAAGACCTCTGCACTTCTAGGAGAAGGCCTTCAGCTCAAGGCCAACTTGGCTTGGATCTGATGAATGAAGAGGCAACTTTCTTACCAGCCCTGGGTGTTTCCTCTCCTCTTGGTGTCCCTGCCCCTACCCCCTGACAGAAGTTTTCAGGACCACACAGGAGTGACCACTCCATTCTGGCCACCATGGCCAAGGAAGCTTCTACATTGCTGCAAATCAGTGACAAGGGACCTGCTACTTGGGAGCTGTGTAGCGTGCAGGAGCCCCTTGGCTTCTCCAGGCCTGTCTGCCAAGGGCCTGAGGCCATCATCGGGATCCAGTGACCTGTGGGAGACCAAGGTGAGGCCTGGCCAGCACAGCTGCTGTCCGAGGTCCTTTTCCTCTGCTGGCCCGTGTGTCCCACAGAGCTTTCTGCCAGTCTGTGAATTTTGAGCACGGGGTGTTCTTTCACAGGGAGCATGGCTTTTGTCTTACCTTTCCAGGAAGCTCTCTCTATTCTCTTTCACCTCTAATTCCTTCCCAAACTGACTATTTTTCTTTGGTCAGTCCTTCCTGAAGTCTAACTTTTTTTTTTTTTTTTTTTTTTTGGTACATTGCCCCTCCCCAGGGGCTGGCCTCTTTCCCAAGCTACCCTGCAGCTGGTACCCAAGGGGAAAGGGAGGGGGTGGCAGGCTCTATGGTAACCCTGAGAAGAGAATGCCTTCTCTTCTCATCTGCATATAGACAGACTCATCTGCATACAGACAGGCTCATCTGCATATACTCAGTGGGACTCTGAGAGCGGATACTTAAGTGAGTGGCTGCCTGGCTCCTCCCACGTCAGTTGTCAGGTCAGTAGTGGCGGAATCCCTGTTCAGGGAGGAACTCCTCCCTGCCCCCTCGCCCTCCTGACCCCAGTCTGGGTCTGGCTAGGTCTTTTAGTTACTAAAAGGCAGTTACACTTTAGTTACCTCTTGTCTCTGCTTGCTGCCATCCCAACCCCTTTCCTGGTCTATGCTGAGACCAGCACACTCCACCCCACCCAATCCTCTGCAGAGCTCATGAGCTCCCTAGGGAGCTGCTGGTGCAGGCACAGGATTGACTCAGCAGTGGCCACTTGTCACCCCTAGGCCCCTGAAGACTAGTGCTCCAGCCTTCTGCTAAGGGGAGGGGACAGCTAGCTTTCCCTTGCCCATACAGGGGCCACAGTGGGTCCTCTCAAGGACGGCCTTGGGATGAGGCCCTGCAATGAAGGCTAGGACACTCACAAGCAATATTTAGGCCTGACAAACTCCTTAAACAGACCAGTAGCACCCATAGCCCTAGTCAGATCCCAGGCCCTAATCCTTATAAGGGACCCTAAGTGGGGCTTTCCTGACCCTGTGGCTGGTCCTCTCGCTCCACAGCCTCAGTTCCTTCGTAAACTGAGGACACTCTTCGTTTTACTGAACCACGCATAACCGGGACATGCGAAACAGACTCTTCGCCTTCAGCTGGTTGAGGTTAAGAGAACTCTGGCACATCCTCTTCGGACAGCATCAGGGGTATGTGTGTGTGTGTGTGTGTGTGTGTGTGTGTGTGTGTGTGTGTGTGTGTGAGAGAGTGGGAGCCCGCTGGTGGAGGGACGCTGCAGTGCTGGGTGCAGCAGCAGCCTCTCGGGAGGTAGGCAGATGGTTGAGGACACCCTCTCTCCTACTTGTGGTGTTAGAATCGTGCCACGTGTAAGACTATATATACTTTTTCCCTTTGTTGAGACAAATGCTGGGATTCAAACTGAAGTTTTAGGGAGGGGTTGTGTTCAGACAGGAAGGACTCCACGGGTCTTGAAGGGTAAAGTCTGGGCTCTTCTTGGGCTCCCAGCAACGCTTTCAGGAGCACACTAGGTGTGAGTGTTGTTACAAGGGAAATGAGACCGTTAGAACACAGTCCCTTGCTGTGGCCCCGCCCCTGCTGCCTTGAGCTCTGTGTCAGGTCCTGAGGCTGGGTAGTCTTGCCTACTGCCTGATGCGATAGCCCTATTCACTTCCTTCTGCGTCACTGAGAGGATAGAGACAAGAATGGGAGTGTGGAGCCTACAGGACAGGGCTGTGCCTCCTCTCTGGACTCTCAGGCTAGGACACCATTTCCGAGAAAGAGCTTTTGCTAAGGAGGGCAACAGCCCCTGCCCCTTGACTAAAGAGCAGCCCCACTCTGGTTCTTGCCTGGTGACCCCCCTGGCTGGGAGAGGAGCACATTGCTCTGGTGGTCTTGGAACCCCCCCCCCCCGAATCGATGGAGTTCTCATGAAGCTGGAGGCTAGCAGAAAGGGTGGGGAGCAGCACACTGTCCTCACACCATTCCAGGCCTGCAGGGAGGCTTCAGGGAGCCTGGCCTGGTGTGGCCATGTTGTTCTGCAGTGCTGCTGTGTTATGGAGAACCCAGCCCACCCCAGCCCCTGCCCAGCACAACCATAGACAACTACTGCTGTTCAATATGCAACACTCTTTATTGGTGATGGGGTGGGTCTCAGGGACCCAGCCGAGAGGCACCATGGGAAATAGATGGACCAGGCTGGACAGGTTGCTGGAAGTGACCAAGCAAGCAAGGCCCTCACTCCGTGGTTCTGGGAAGAAGCTGCCAGGCTGCACCTCTGCCTCTGTCTACTTCTGCTTGCAGGAGCCAGCCCATTGGCAATCGGGGGGTGGGTGGGGGGGACGCTCTGCCTGGCAGGGGAGCACAGGGTGAGGTCAGGTCTTCTCTTTGGTCTGCAAAGAGAAAGTGTCAAGAGTGGGGGAAAAGGCCTATTATCCCTGCACAGGGGGACCAAAGGCAGCGGGATTGCTCTGAGTTCTAGGCCAGCCTGAACTACATAACAGGACCCCATGCCAACTCTCTCTCTCTCTCTCTCTCTCTGTCTCTGTCTCTCTCTCTCTCTCTCTCTGTCTCTCTCTCTCTCTCTCTGTCTCTCTCTCTCTCTCTCTGATATACACAGTCAAACACATGAACATTTACAGTCACAACACACACACACACATGAATAAAAGTGCTCTTTGAATGGAGACCTCAGTTAGGAGTGGACAGAAGAAAAGCGGCCTGCGACCTGGAAAGTGTGTCTTTCCCCTCCACCAGCAGACAAGGAGGCAAGTCTCCAGATCTCCTGTAGGCCATCCCAGAGCATGGAGCCCAGGGAGCCCAGGATCTGTGGCCCGAGCCCAGGATCTGTGGCCAGAGCCCAGGAGACTTTGTTATAAAGGCAGAAGTGCAGTGCGCTAGGGAACATTTGGTTCTGCAGCTGGCTGGCCTCTCCTCCTGCCTTCCACCCCTGGCTTCCCTGGGAGACCTCCTGTGCCTCCCCTGTGGATCTGGGCCTCTGCGCTCTGGCCCTGAGGCGCTGTGCTGGGAATCTGAGCTGCAGGAAATCAGCTTTTGTGGGGAGGAGAGCTGTGTGGAGCACAGCACACTTTGCAGCCTAGTACTCTGGGGCCCCAGGATGGGGTCACTTGGGTTTCAGCCCAGGGCAAGTCAACTGAGATAAAGCCACGCAGCAGCCAAGTCAAGGCCAGTGCTAAGAAGCACGAGTGGCCAGGTGGCCCTGGCCTGCAGCTTGAGAAGCCTTCACAGAATCTCTTGCTCACCTTCTCCTTAGCCTTAACTTCTAACAAGAGAACTCCCGAGGGAGGAGGGGATCTCATGCACATCTAGGTGCCACCCAACTGTACTTACTGTCACCTTCTTATGCCTGGCCTCTCCTCAGCTTCTCTTGCCCCACTTTTGCCAGGCCTTAAACTTTGACCTTGACTGGAGAAGTCTGCATTTGCATCGCTCTGCTGAAAGGTCCCATCCCCCTAAGATTAAGGATTGCATTTATAAATTTGGGGGTCCTCCTGTAGGCCCCAGTATTGCTTAGCTCCCTCCACATTCCCTTGTCCGTCTCTCAGTCTGTCAGGTAGTCCCACTCCCAGGCTGACTGACCCCGGACAGATCCACAGGAGAGACTTAGCAGGGCCTGATGTGACTTGGGGGGCGTCTACCCTGGCTGGGGAGGAGCGCTCCACATGACAAGGCCAGCCAGGATCTCCTAGCAACAGTCAAGTGGCAGGGGGCTGGGAAGAGGGGTGGAAACAATGATACCATAAATTACCCGGCCCTCCCACCCAGCCCACTCTTAAGCAGGGTCTTCCCCTTCCACCTGCTTCTCAACCAGCTGGCTCCGCACAGCACCATGCATCCACCCTTCCAGCAAGGCAGCCATTCCTCACCTTCTGTTGAGTGATAGAAGAAACTGGAGCTCTCGGGGGACCAGTTGGAGCTTTCCCAGGAGTCCTAAGGCGCCACCAACCAGCCCAGGGAATGGCGCCTCTGTAGCAGACTCATTCCTGCCTCCTCTGTGCCTATAGGGAGCAAGGAAAGGAAGTGTGAAAACATTTGGGGACACTGAATGGAAGCCTCATGTCTTTACATTTTTTAAAATTGCATTTGTGTGTGTGTGTGTGTGTGTGTGTGTGTGTGTGTGTGTGCAGACCGTGGTGGTGCATGTGTGGAGGTCAGAGGACAACTTTTCGAAATCAGTTGTCTCCTTCCACATATGGGTTGAGGATATCAACTTAGGTTGCCAGGCTTAGTGGCCAGTGTCTCCACCCATTGAGCCATCTCACCATCCCCGAAGCCTGTTTTGTTTTGTTTGTTTGTTTGTTGGTTGGTTGGTTGGTTTTGAGACAAGGTTTCTCTGTGTAGCCCTATCCACCCTAGAACTCACTCTGTAGACCAGGCTGGCTTCAAACTCACAGAAATTCTCCTGCCTCTGTCTCCCAAGTGCTGGGATTAAAGGTGTGCACCACAGCTGCTGCCACCACCCAGCACAAACCCCAAGTCTTTCAGGGACATTTAAACTTCATACCAAGTTAACTGCATCTCAGTTTCCATTTCCCAATGTCTAGGGACAGGCCTTGCTTTAAACGGGTTAAAGCAAGGTGGCAGTTCCTGTCTCCCCTCTCACCTCATCCATGCAAGCTAAGAGCTGGTATGACAGCAATAGAGATCTTGACTAGGTGTTTGGGGAAGGCTCCGGAGACAAACTGCGGGACCTCCTGACCAGAGTGAGAAAAGGTCTGTTACAGAAGCAGGAAACAGGGTCTGCTCCCCTCTCCAGCTCCCACCTTCACCCCAGTGGGACTGGAGATTGATCCAACACATGTTAGGCAAGCGCCCTATCACTGAGCTACAGCTCCAACCCAGGAACAGGACTTCAACTTCTTGGATTTCACTAATTCTTTCTTAGACACACTGAATTGACTAGGTCCAGCATAGCCCAGAGCTGGATCTAGTGGCCTGTTTTGGCCATTGCCATTTTTGTTGTTGTTGTTGTTGTTGTTTTTTCCAAGATAGGGTTTCTCTCTGTAGCCTTGGCTGTCCTGGACTAACTTTGTAGATCAGGCTGGCCTCAAACTCACAGTGTCTGCCTGCCTCTGCCTCCTGAGTCCTGGGATTAAAGGTGTGCACCACCACTGCCTGACTGTTTCTTTCTTTTTTTAAATATTTATTTATTATGTATATAGTATTTTGCCTATGTGCCTGCACACTGGAAGAAGACATCAGATCACATTATAGATGGTTGTGAGCCACCATGTGTTTTCTGGGAATTGAACTCAGGACCTTTGGAAGAACAGCCAGCGCTCTTGACCTCTGAGCCATCTCTCCAGCCCCATGTTTGTTTGTTTCCTTGAGATGAAGTCTTACATTATAGCCTAGGATGTCCTGGAACTCATAATATAGCTCAAGCAGGCCTCAGAATCGTAGCAATTCTTCTGCCTCAGTATCCTGAGTGCTGGGATTACAAGTGTGTGCTACCACATACAGTCTATGTGATACTCGTGTGGAAGCCAGTGTCTTATGCATGCTAGACCAGCACTCTACCAACTGAGCTATACCCTTAGTCCTGGCCGTGATCATTAATTCATTTGGTTTGGTTTGGTTTGAGACTGGGTCTCACTATAGAGCCCTGGCTGGCCTGAAAGTTGCTATATGTAGACCAGGCTGGCCTCGAACTCACCATTCTTCTTGCGTAGCCTTACAGATTCTGAGGTTACAGGTGTGAGGCACCATGTCTGGCTCACCGGGACATGTGCAAAAACCAGATACTGATATGAATTTTTTGTTGTTGTTTTCAAGACGGGGTTTTTCTGTGTGGCCCTGGCTCTCCTGGAACTTTCTCTCTCTGTAGACTAGGGTGGCCTGGAACTCACAAAGATCCTCCTGCCTCTGCCTCCCAAGCGCCGGGATTAAAAAGTGTGCGTCATTACTGGCCAGCTCTGATATGAAATTTTAAGTATCGCTAGGAGCCCCACAGGAAAATTCAGAGAGAAGGTAGTGCCCAGAGTACAAAATGGCAGCCAATTGCCATAGCAACAGCAGAAGGAGTCTGGTTGGCTGTGGGGGCAGAGCTGGTATGCCAGCTGGTGCCAGATGGACAGCCCAGCAGAGACACCATGCTCAGGCTCTCTTCCATATGCCCACTTCAGCCTGGGCCTGCCCTCCAGTCTTGGGGCCCTGGAGCTGCTGGTGGGGGGCTAATGCCAGTGTCATTCCTCCCCTGACCCTTGCTTGCTCAATAAGGGACAACTATGTCAAGACAAAAGATCCACCTCCCCCTTCCACTGTTGAAAGTCTCCCTGGACTATGGGCCCAGGGATTCCAATAGATCCAAAAAGCAGCTCACTGTTGACCAGGCCAAGGGCCAGATAATCAGAGGCTGGACAGCTGTGAGGCAGAGCTTGCAGGTTCTCATACACTTCAGGGAGATTCCACAGCACCTGGCTTATGCTGCTCTGGAGAACAAGGAGAGGCCTGAGGGAAGGAATAGGGAAGGAAGCAATCTGGGAGAGAACCTTGCAGTGGACTAGAACACCAGCAGCAACATGATGTTACCCTTTAAGGACCTCAGACACGAGACCCAGACAGCTCTGGTCGCTAGTCAGGCATCTAGAGTAACTCTACTCTCCCCAGCTGGCATCCCAAGGCCCAGGCTTCTGGGAAACTGTCCTTGCACTTCCTTTTCCTGTGTCCCCTAAGCATTCAGGATGGAACACTGGACATTTGTACACTACCCTGCGGGGCTGGAAAAGTTAGGACCCAAAAGCATTAATGACCCACCTCCCTATTCCTCCAGCTAGCAAGTGAAGGGAGCCAGACTCTTTTTTTTTTTTAATTTATTTATTTAATTTTTAATTTATGTGTGTTGGTGTGAGGGTGTCAGATCTTAGAGTTACAGACAGTTGTGAGCTGCCATGTGGGTGCTGGGAATTGAACCCGGGTCCTTTGGAAGAGCAGGCATTGCTCTTAACCACTGAGCCATCTCTCCAGCCCCAGGGAGCCAGACTCTTATCCTGTCGGTCTGTCCAAGCCTGACCCTGTCTCTTGTTGTCCTTCCTGCAGACTGAGCCTTGACCTTTAGTCATGCCATCGTTTGAAATGTCCCAAACGCAAAGAGTTAGGCAGCAAGGGCCTGAGGATGAGGGAGATGGTTTCTCTTCACTGCTGAAAAGCAGGGAGGGACCCGGAAGTGGGGCCAGGAAAGAACTTATGCCAAGGAAGACAAAATGATGGAGACACTGAAAGTGCCTGAGACTCCTTTTTGCCTCTGGTCAGTGCTGTTTTTCCATCTTCCCAATACAGTCTTCACTGTAAGAAGTCCCTTGTGATAGTTCCTGTGGGGCCCAGTGGGACTAGGCCCAAAGCCTGGGAGGGCATGTGTGGGCTGGAAAGGCTCAGGAGGCACAGCTAGAAGAATGGGAGGTGGGCGGGGGCAGAGCTAGCTTCTTGCTCCTGCTGCAGACCTGCTGGAAGCCTGAGGCCACCTCCAGCTCTACCCTGAGTGCCCTGAAGGCCCTAGGAGCTAAGTCCTCTCACCTGACAGCCACTGCCAAGGCCACTTACAATGTAGCCTTTGTGTAAAGACTGGCATCTTGCTCACACCGCAGCCTGGGACCAGCAGCACTTTCTTTTCTCCCTACCCCATTTGCTCTCATAGAATCCCCTCAGACTAAGCCCTGGACCCCTCTCCCCACTCTCATTACCCCTTTACTTCCTCCAGGAAGTGCTGAGTAGAACTCCCTCCTTGTCTGCATGTCCCCGCGCTGGCACTTGCTGGCCTTGCAGTCCTTGACTTCCTAACTCTTTTTGTTTTTAATGTGAGACCTCTGAAAGCAGCAGATTGTATGCATGTAAACCTCACAAGCGTTATGCACCACCTCCCGGCCAGGTGCTATGACCTAGCATCTCTGAGCCCACGGATGACTTCCTTGAACCCCCACTATTAAGCCAGTTTCCCTGTTTCAGCATCTAAGGCTCCACTTCCTTGAGGGACAGGCAAGTCCCCAAATATACGATGCTCTTTCTTTCTACCTTGGTACCTTCCCACCATCTATCTTCCCAAAGTCTTGACTACTTTGTCTTGCTGCTTTCCTCCAGGGAGCCCTTGGGTTTTGTTGCAGGAAACCATTGGCCTGGGGTGGGTTGTGTCTGCTTTTCCACTAGACCGTCTCCTCTGCAGGGCCAGGGGAGTCTCCTCCAGCCACACCTGGCATGAACTAGGCATTTAAAGAGCCTGCAAGGAGTCAACATGGAGGCGTAATGGAAAGAAAAGCTTGGACACAGAGCTGGCACAAGGAGGGAATGGCAGGGTTTGGTGAGACTGATCTGGGTACAGAGCAAGTCCAGACAGTGCTCAAGATTTGAACCTGGGGCTGGAGAGATGGCTCAGGGGTTAAGAGCATACGTTGCTCCTCCAGAGGACCCAGGTTTAGTTCTCAGCACCCACACACCAGCTCACAACCACCTGTAACTCCTGTTTTGGGGGCTTCAATGCTTTCTTCTGACTCCCATGGGCACCAGGCATGCACGTGCTCCACATACAAACATGAAGTAAAATATTACATAAAATAAAATAAATCCAACAAACTAAGAATTACAAATGGGAACCCAAGGGGCTACAAGCTTAGAGGAAAGAAAACAAGATGGTGTCCCAACTCACACCAGTGAGCATCTCAGCTCCCTAGGAAGGACCTCCTCCTGAGCACTGCCACCTCAGAGGATGGAAGGCTAGAAGAACAGGCCCCTTCCCAGTGTTCTCTGTAGCATGGCCTGGGGCATGTGACTACTCCAGGCTCCAGGCTCTGATCTGGGAGACAATGACAGGACATTGGGCAGTAGATAAGGTTTAACTCTGTGGGCTTTTTTTCAAGACAGGGTTTCTCTGTGTAGCCTTGGCTGTCTTGGAACTTATTTTGTAGACTAGACTGGCCTTGAACTCACAGAGATCTTCCTGCCTTTGCCTCCCAAGTGCTGGGATTAAAATCATGCCACCACTGCTTTGGAAGAGACTAGGTGCTGCTGGTGGTGGTGCATGCCTTTAATTTCAGCACTTAAGAGGCAGAGGCAGAGGCAGAGGCAGATGGATCTCTAAGTTCAAGGCCAGCCTGGTCCACAGAGTGTGTTACAAGACAGTCAGGGCTACACAGAGAAACCTGTTTTGAAACAAAATTATAAACAACAACAGAGAGAGAGAGAGAGAGAGAGAGAGAGAGAGAGAGAGAGAGAGGAGAAAACAAGTGAGTTTCGATCAGTGGATGGCTGAAGTGAAAAAGTGACTAGTGACTAAGAGGGAGACATCAAAAGGCTGACACTTCTGTGTGGAGCTCGCTGACCCCTAGGACCAACAAGTTACTTAAGCTAAAACACAAGAAGCAAGGCCAATGCAGAGGTTGGGAAGATCAAATTGGCATGACATTATCCACAAAGGGCAAGGAAAGCTGCTGGCCCAGTTGAGAGTTGAATGGCCTTAAAGAAGGGACAGTTTCATACAAGTTGTGAAGATACTAGTGGCCAGCTGGGCTGAAGGCTATACTGCTAGTCTCCAGTGGCTTTCCACAGCCCGGAATCCCTCCACCGGAAGGATGATCCTGCCCGCCACACCCAACCCTGCCCCTCTCCTTCTGGTCCTTCCAACCTTGATTCTCCTGCACCTTTGGTGTTACCCATAGTCTTGAGTCCTCCGGGTGTGTATCCAGGGATAAGGCTTCTCTACCACCCTGCTAGGATGCTGAAGGCCGCAGATCTTCTTGGAAACAGCATCATTCCTCACCTCCCCCCCCCCCTTTCTCCCTTTCTAATTTCGCTGATAGTGATATTCATGTTTTTTCTGGACCAGCCAGGAAGTCCTTCCCTGTGATGTTGTTCTCCTTCACGTCCACTACCCAGGCTGGCTCGTGGCCCACAGCGCTCAGAGACGGCCATTTTATACTCGCCTGCTACCTAAGATGGCGGCTTCCCTCTTCCTATGTTAGCATTCCCACAGCCTACCCGGCTTTCTTTCTGAAGCCCAATTCCAACAAGGTGGCCTCCCCCCCCCCCCCCCCCCCCCCCCCCCCCCGCCGGCGCCAGCCAACAAAAAAAAAAAAAAAAAAAAAAAAACCCCCCCCCCCCCCACAACCTCTTTTTTTCCTGGCTTCTACCATGAG
>OU015751.1:119733310-119745245 GCA_907169655.1 Acomys percivali | reverse complement strand
AAAAAAAAAAAAAAAAAAAAAAAAAAAAAAAAAAAAGGACAGAAAAGGAAGTCCCTTGGCATCTCTCTCTGGCATTTGAGTCCAGCTCAGGGAGGGAGGGCAAAAGGAAAGAAAGAAAGGAGTATGAGTTTTTTCTACCCTCTTCCTGCCACTTCTCCCCCAGCTCTCCCCCCCTCACTTTGATGAAAACAAAATCTCTCCCTTTTTCTCTTCTCTACCCCCCCCCCCCACAACCTCTTTTTTTCCTGGCTTCTACCATGAGCCTCCTGCAATGCAAATGAACTGTATTATGCAAATATATGCAAATAAGGCTTAACGAGCGGAAGGAGGGGGCAGAATGCCTAATGAGTAATGGCGAGGGTACAGATGGAGGGTGTCAGGAATGGCTCCCTCCTCCTTTCGGTTCCCACAGCCTGGAGGTTTGCTAAAGGTAGCAGGTGTCCCTTATTTCTGGGAAAGTGCATAAGGCCAAGGTCCCAACATAGCCCACTGCACGGGAGAGCTTGAGGGAAAAGGTTAAGTAGCCGGGATGGGTGCCCACTGTTCATCTTTGCCTGAATACTGACTATGCCAGCCTCACTGCCCTATGGGCCTTTGGTTCTGGGTGCTGCATGCATAAAGGTGGCGTGGCTGTGTGTTAGGGAGGAGGGTTCTCAGGGAAGATTCCCAGGCAGACCCAGGTTTCTCCTAGAGGTGGGGGTGAGAGCTATCTTTTTGTGTGCTTTTGGGTTGGGGGTTGGGGTGGTTACCATGGCAACATAGCCTAGAACACCCACCTCCCCAACATTCAGCCCCAGAGGACTTAGGGGTTGGGGGAGGTGGATAATGGATTGACACCCCCTGATGCCCCTGCCACCTGGCACTGCCAGCCGGAGATGGCAGCATCAAATATGAGAGAATGGTCCCTTTGTTTCTAAGCTCACGGTGTTGGGGGAGCAAGCACGGGCACACAGAAGGGCCTTTCCCAGGCCCCGTTCCAGTTTGCATGACTCCTGCTGGCCTCCGGAGACTCCTGGGGCCATCCGCTGGCCTCTCTACCCTGGCAGATGGTGGCCCCCTTGCCTTTTCTGCTAGGTAAACCTTCCCATGCCTTCTGCAGGGCTTTCCCTCCAAAGCCTGGTCAGACAGTGAGAACAGTCAGCTCCACCTCTTCCTAGTTCTCATGGATAACCTCTCATCCCCAGTCCTGCATCCTGTCCTCCTGTGTGTAACATCCCATAGGAAACTTGGCAGGGAGATTCCTAAAAGGGGAATCAGATGCAGAAGAGGCCAGGCTGGATGCAGGAGCCTGCGCCTCCAGGCTTTACTCACCAGCTGGATAACCTGTGTCTCGATTCTTTCCCTCCCTGGGTTATACACAACGGCAGAAGCTTGTTTTAGCTTCATTTGGTCTGTGTGTTCTTTGTCTTGACTCACGGGGGATCCTTCCTGGCCTCTGACTTTCTGCCTTCCTACCACAGCTCCCATCAGTGTCCTCATCAAGTTCCAGCCCAGTGTTCCCGAGGCAGCCATGCCTCATTCCCTCAGCCACCCTCAGACCCAGTAGGTAGCTCTGGACGTCTGCCTGAAGCGCAGACAGGAGGACCTCCCTGCTCTGGAAGGGGTCAACAGGCTCACTCACCGCTGGGAGCTGTCCGCGGTGCTGGATTCACTGACTGGTCCTCTTGCGCTTGTTCACGGGGCAAAGAGAGGGCGGGGGGGTGGAGCACCCACCCGCCCAGGGGAGAAGCTGGAGGGAAGAGAAGCAGAAACATTTGGATACAGTAAGGAAAGAGAAAAGGCAATTTTGAAGGAAGTCTCCCTGCTGTTGGGAGGGGAGCCCAGGAATCCTGAACTTCCTACTTCTTCATCCTAGACCTTCAAGAGCCCCAGATTAGTACAGCTCTCCTCTAGAAGGTGAGCATGTGGCCTCAACACAGAGGTGAGACTGTATCTGTGGTGCAGACTCCAAGGCTCCACTCCCTCTCTGATTTTTCTGGCCTGGGCCAAGCCCAAACATCTGTATGGGGGCTGGGGAGTGGGATGGGGGTGGAGGATGGTTATGATGTGTAATCAAGTCTAGAAGCACTGGCCCAGAAGGAGGCAGATAAGAAAAGGCACCCGCCTGAGCCACTGGAGGAAAAGAGGCCCAGTCAGGTGTCAGGCTCAGCTCTTCCGAGGAGCTCTGGAAACTCACACCATACAAGGCAACGGGGTGAGCAGTGTCTCCACGGGGTGCCCTTGTGTAGACACAGGGAATGGGTGTCACAACCTGAGGGCATGCTGCTCCCCTCAACCAGAAGGTCCCAGGGAGGCAGCTGTGGAAGGTAAACAGCCACAATGGTCCCTTTCAGTGTCCAGACTCCAGCCCTTCAGCCCAATTAGCAGACACAGCAAACAGCAATTCAGGCGCCTTCAGCCGCTGTCATAACAAGCTCAGAGCTGCCCTAATGGGGGATTAGGGCAGGAGGAGGGGGTGTCACTCTAGCTCTGGCAGAGCCTGGGTGGCAAGGAACCTCCCTTTTTTCTCACCTCTCTCCTCGATAAAAGCATACCCACCCACCCTTCCTCCCATAACCCTGTTCTCCATTCTCCTCAAAAGCCCAAGACGCTTTTTCTCAATTTGTTTCCCCTCCTCCGCAATGATTTAAAAACCACGATGAGCCTAAACTCACTTATCTCCTGGGGGAGTTGCCCCATCTTGCCTACTGGTACAACAATCCCACTTCCTCTATTCTGGGGTCTTTAAAAAATTATTTTCTTAGGCAAGGTCTCAGTGTGAACAAGCTGGCTTTGAATTCTGGACCCTCCTGCCTCAGCCTCCTGAGTATTTCGATTATAGACTTGACCCACTAAGCTCAGCTCCTGCTTTTAGAAACTGGATATTTAATGGCCGACGGTTGTAAATATCACTTACACATTATGTGAAGGTCAGTGTTTCAGTTACTTGTGTTTGTAGAAGAAAGTGCACAAAGCTGGGCATGCCTGTAATCCGAGCATTAGAAGGCTGAGGCAAGAGGATAGGATCACCATCAGTTAGAGGCCATCCCAGGGTACCTTGAGAGTTCTAGGCCAATCTGGGCTAAAAGTGAGAAGTGTGCCCTAAAAAAATCTGACAAAGAGAGGCATAGGTGGGGGTGACTATGAATAGTGACATGTCGACCCCAACTCTTCCTCAGGGTATCTTATCCTCCTTGCTCCTCCTTTTAAAGGTTTACAGTTCCTTAGTCACAAACATCCCAAAGAGATCTTTCCAAGCTACAGCCTTCCATCCTCTGCAGTGAAGGACTGCCTCCCAGTGGGTGTCACCACATGGTGTGTAGAGGTCATCCTTTGCTACACAGAACCTGGGAAACTCGAATGCAGTGTGTATGTGGCATGCTTAAGGGAAAACCCCATTTCTTTATTGTTATTGTCGTCATCATCATCATCATCATCATCATCATCATCATCATCATCAAGCTTTAGGTGTCCTGTAGATCAGGATGGCCTCAAACTCACAGAGATCCACCTGCCTCTGTCTCTTTGAGTGCTGGGAGTAAAGGCATCTACCACCATGCCTGGCTCTACAAGACATTGTAGATGCTTGGAAAGGGTGGGACTGTTGGCTCTGGGTTGAATCTAGGGGATCATGTAAAACTGGAGTCAGGTATTTACAAGAAAGTTGTCTTCAGCTGCTCGGGCTTTGAGAGCTCCACAAAAGGGCATAGGGCAAGGGCTTAAAGGAAAATGGGTCAAGAAACTAGCTGAAGGGCACAAGAGATGATGCTCAGTGGTTAAGAGCACTGGCTCTACTTCCAGAGGACCCACAAGACAGCTCACAAACAGCTATAACCCCAATTTCAGGGGATCCAGAACCCTCTTCTTGCCTTCAGGGGCATTACACATATGGTGCATAGACACATATACAGGGAAAACACTTACACACACACACACACACACACACACACACACACACACACTTTCAAAAATTTTTTTAAAGAAAAGAAACCAGATGTGAATTTGGTTTCCAGGAAATCTGGCGGATGTAGCAAACTGAAAAATATAGATGGCAGTTCTTAAACTAAGGAGGTTTCTCAGTTGGGCAGCTGGTAAAATGTGAGTCCTGGGCTGGTGTGGTGGTGCACACCTTTAATCCTAGCACTAGGGAGGCATATGCAGGTGGATCCTTGTAAATTCCAGGACCGCCTGGTCTACAAAGCAAGTCCAGGACAACCAGGGCTACAGAAAAACCCTGTCTCAAAAAAAAAAAAAAAAAGTGAGTCCCCATCAAAGCACTTCTATACAGTTTAACTGGGTAAGGAGGGCTATATGATATAAAGAGGGGAGGGGTGGTGAGCCAGGCATAGTGACTTATGCCTGTAATTAATTTCAGCATTTGGGAGGCTGAGGCAGGAGGATTGCCATGAGCTCCACATAGGCCTGGGCTACAATCTATCTCAAAAACAAAATGGGGGGGGGGGAGAGAGAGAGAGAGAGAGAGAGAGGGAGAGAGAGAAAGCAGGTGGTCACCACCAAACCTGACATTTGATTTCCATGCCCCCAGAACCCCATGTTTGAAGGCGAGAACTGCCTCTCACAAATTGTCCACTGACTTACAGGCGCATGACTACAGACACAAAACAAATGAAAAAATTACAGCAATATTTTTTTTAAACAAAGGAAAGGAGGAGGAGGAGGAGACTATTGATATCTCTGTGATGGTTCCAGCCCTTTTCTGTGGTGCTAGCTGCCCACACCCTAGCACCCCCATCATCCCAGCTCAGTTCCCTAGCTCACCAGAAAGCCTCATACTAAGGCACACACTGCTGTTTTGCTGCTCTCGTCATCAGACACACGTACTTCACAAACAGCACCTGCTGCACTGCTGAGCACCCACCCACACAGCCACAGTGTGCGCCTGAAGAAGACCGTAGCAGCCCAATTGCCCTAGTCTCTGTTCCTCGTCTCCCCGAAAGTCTTCCATTCTCTTCGGAGAGCCTGTAGACTGATGTGCTCGTGGGAGATGACAATACTATGAAACCAATCGAGGATCCAAATCTCCCGGAGATGAGCTGGCAGAGGTGGGGGTACTCCAGGCTGGCCTGGAACTTACTATGTAGACAAGGATGACCTTCTTCAATCAATTCCTGAGCGCCCCCCTCCTCTGCTTCCCAAGTGCTGAGATTATAGGCCTGTGCTGTGATGGAGTGTAGCCCTGGCTGTCCTGGAATTTACTATGTAGACTGGGCTACACGTTTCCAACACCATGCGTGAAGCATTAACAAATGGTAATGATAAGGAAGGTTATTCTACCGATGCTGCTTCTCTGACCATGCAAATCCCTAATGACATCAAGGCTTCTCTTTTCTGCACTACCCTGTCTTCCTTCAGCCCAGTTGGCTTCCTGTGGGGGGGGGGAGGGTGTCGTTTTCTCCAAGATGGAGTTGATGGAAAGGAGCTCTGGGTGTCAAGCCATTGGGTAACGTCAGCTGCTCCCTTCGGTCTCTGTGATGTGGGATAACAGACTTCCCTGGCAGTCTCAGGTGATGGAAAAAGAAGAGAGGCCTGTGTACCTGGAGCTTAGACCTAGCTCCCTTTCTCTTCAATTCGGGCTTCATTCCCCCCTCAAAAAACGAAACAAATTCCAACCTCTCCACCCCACCCCCAGATCGCTGAAGGAGACACACAGGGAAATAGGTTTCTGATGCTCCAAATTTTGAATTTGGATTCTCGAATATTCCCCCCTCCCACACACACATAATACAAAATTGAACGATTATCTTCTAGCTATAAAATCATGTCCTGGGGGAGGGGGGAGTTTTAAATTTACAAAAGACACTGGGGTCTATACAATGACATTTTGCCCAGTTTTTATGCCCCTTATTAGTCCTTACAGCTCTTGTCTCCCAGTACCAGGTGGTCAGGTAGGGACCAGAGCCATATGAATGCGGAAGGGGATTCCTAACCCTGGCCATGTTTGGTAGGCCATCTTCTCAGCTGCAGAAACCCTCTTTTACTAAAATATTTAGGTCAGGCCGGATAAATAGATTCTTTTTTTTTTTTTTTTTTTTTTTTATACAGGAGCCCCAATTAATCTCTCTAATTCTTTGCTTTCTCTGGGCAGCACGGCTACACATTCCTTTGTGTTTGAGCTCCTCAGAGCTCCTTGAGGCCATTTGTCCTTTGGGACATGGGTTTTAAGAGTGAAGCTAGAACTAGTAAGTGGGATGCCCTACAGACCCCCCCCCATCCGCACTCTACACCTGGGGCCATTAATGGCAAAGCAGCCAGAGAGTCTTGTTACACTTCGCTGGGGTCCTGAAGGTACAAAGTGAAAGCAAAGAACCCGCACCCCAGGATCCCAGAAGTCCTGTGGGACAAAAGGGTCTCTGGCCACCCTAGCCCTTGCCCTTGTGTGTTTGGTTCTGCATCCATCGCGCCGCTCTCCCTCAGACGTTCGTTGTGTGTGTTTATTTTTAAGCCTCCCCGACTCCTAACCCTCTTCCCTCCTGGACAATCTTGCCTCCCAGTAAAGCTGAAGGTCTCCAGGGAACCCACCAAAGCAAAAGCCAGCTTCCTAGAGATAGCCCTACGAACCTCGAACTCCACCAGTCGCTGCTTCGCTTCGAAGGCCAGACGAAGCAGTTCACACCAGCCACCCGCAGTTGCTCCTGGGAGGTGTTGAGGCGGGGGAGGGGAGGGAAGGGGCTCGTAAGTCCCCCACAACCCTTCAACCAGATTGCAAGGGCTCCCAGGAGCAGCTTCCCCGGACTGAGGCCTGAGTGCTCGGTTCTGACCAGGCCTCCAACGGCTTCTTGATTTCTTCCCAGCTCAGCGCGTCGCTGGTGGGGACTGAGAGGTGGCTCGGGCTAAGCAACCCTCGAAGGCGACGACTCCCTCTCACCCACCCCCAGCCTTCCAGCCTCGAGGGACCCCTGGAGCGGCTCTCCCTCCTGCATCCCCGCCACCGGCGTCCCGGCCCCTCTGCGCAGTGTATGGGGTTATTTTTACTTTCGGTTATCTAGCTTTATGAAGACTCCACACCACTCATACAGCTAGATAACCAAAGATAACAACCAACCCCGCCTCCTGGCCGCAGCCTCCTCTTCCACGCAGCCTCCCGGCCGCCGCCGCCACGACCTCCGCAGTCTCAAGTCGCTCGACGGCGGGTGGGGGACACGCGTGGTGTGGAGACGAAGAGATGGGGTCCTGGATCTCATGCACTGACATGACGAGACCTCAGAAAAGCGAGGAAAGTGTACAACCGCCGACGTTCTGAGGTCGGGAATCCAGGCTGGCTCCAGGCAACCCCAAGCCTGAAAGCCCATTACCCTACTCCATCCTCCTTGGCGCAGAAGCGGGGGTTCTGCCCGTGCAGGTGGAAAGGACTCAGGGTCTTTCGCGCCACCCGGGAAGACAGCAGGGGCCGAGGTAGTGGCCTCCCCAATCTCCCCTCGGTGTCCACACCCCGCTCTGGAAGGTCGAGTGTGAGCTCCGCGTGGGTGCGGCAGAGCCGAGCTCGCAGAGCTGGTCCGAGCTGCGGACTGCTGGATAGCGGGCCGCGAAGCTCTGGGACGGGAACCCCAGCACTGGGGAACTCCAAGCCCCAGAGGGAAGCCTGTAGCTGGCGGCCGGGTGGAGGGTGATCCCGAGACTCTCCGGCGACTCTACCAAGGGCAAAGACCCCACCCAGAGGCAGATGGACGAGCAGTCAGGACGTGGGGCTTGGGGGGGGGGTGGTTGGAAGCAGGTGCACAGAGCCCTGGACCCACAGAGCCGCGAAAGCCGGTTTTGGGAAAAAAAAAAAAAAAAAAGCAGCCGAAATCACCCAGGGATGTGAAAATTGCCGTGGTGGGGGTGGGAGGGCGGGGGGAGGTCTAAGCGAGAGATGCCCGTAGTGGCTGACAACGGGCGATCTGGACTAAACCGACTGGAAGGAGGTCCAGAGACCGCGCAGAGGGTGTGGAGCTCCGTGGTTGCAGGTGGCGGACGCGCGCGCGCTGGACTCTGAGGCGCTTCCCCACCTCGTGCCCCACGCGGGTCACGCCACTTACATCAAGCCCAAGGTGCCCGGTGGTGCTGTCCTGCGCAGTCTTTCGGCTCGTTCCCACCCGGGCAGCGCCACGGAAGTGGGTCGAGGGTACCGGGGCTTACCAGGTGACGGGGCCGAGCCGGAGCCGGCAGGGTGGAGCAGGGTCTCGAGTCCCAGCTCCCTCCTCAGCCTTGGCCGCTGCTCTGGCGGGGGCGCTCTCAGGCTCCGGACTTTTCATTCATCCCTTCACACTCCTTCCTCAGGCCAGCCTCTGATTGGCTATACCTTGTCTGACGTCACTGCCTCGTTAGCCCCCCCCCCCCACCTCATGCCCGCCCCTTTCCCTCCCCAGGCCAGTCCAAGGCTCGCAACTGGGGTGCCCCTCCCCCAGAGAATGGGATAGAGTGGGAGAACCAATGTCTTCGTTCGGATCATCAGCCTTTTGCTGCCTCATCTACTACTCGCTTGCTACGTCTGTAACCCATTGCCATTTGCGGTTCTGATGGCCACCCTCGCTCTTCTTGTAGAGCCTACATTTTTCCATTTGAGTGCTACGGTACGGTATATTGCACCAGGACCAGTGAGCAAAGGAAAACGGATCAGGCAAAATTCCCTCAAAGAGCAGTGATCGCCTGTAATCTCAGCAACTGGTGAGGTTGAGACAGGAGTACGGATTGGAGACTCTATCCGTCCCCGCCCTCTCCCATCAGGAGAGTTCTAATCCCGCCTAAATTGTGACCCTAATAATTTGGAGAGGCAAGGATCTCTTTTGTCCAGGGTTTTTTCAGCTCTAAACATTGAAGGAAGGATTCTGCAGTTTGAGGTTCCCACTAGGAGACAATGGGCGAGCAAAGGCTGCCTTCTTTTCTGCATCCCGGGAGCCCAATTGCAGCGTCAAATTTCTAGGTGAGGAAGGGCAACCAGAGCTGAGAATTCATTCGGGGCCCCGGCCCCAGAGGCCTGGAATTAGGTCTTTCCCTCCTCCAGGCTCTACTGCACCCTCTAGACCTGGCTTCCAGCAGGAAGACGACTCTCCTGCTCAGTCCCCATCCTCAACTTTCTCCACCCAGCACTCAATCTAGTCCAGCCAGAAGGTCCTTCTCTCTGCTGAAGAAGCACAATCAGAAAAAGAGGTGGGGAGTAGCCAGTTACTGTTGGGCAAGATTTGGGTTCTAGCTAGGGCGAAGTTCTCAATGCAAGCTATGGGCCCCCAAGAGCTGCTGTGGGTGCCTGTGAGCCTTCCCCTTTCATTCCTGCTCACCCTCTGCGAGGTCCCTTCTATAAAACTGGCTCAGATACCTAAATCCTGCCTCTCACATTAAACCAGCCAGCTCCTGTAAACAGGGACCTTTAAACACTACATCACCAGCAGTCCAGTCTCTCTCTCTCTCTCTCTCTCTCTCTCTCTCTCTCTCTCTCTCTCTCTCTCTCTCTCTCTCTCTCTGTGTGTGTGTGTGTGTGATCATTTTGTCTATCGGGCCAGTCCGGATTTTTCTATCTGCAAGTCCCATGAACAGCCCAAAACAAAGCCAGACCTGTGCATTGTCTGCCTTGCTTATATGGAAGGCTGTGGCTAATAGGTTTAACTTAGTGCTTCTCCCCAAAACAGGAGAATGTCTGAATGTTCAGCTGCGTTAATGCTGGCACGTATAGCTGTGGGTGGGGCCAGTCTGAGATGAGATAAATCCCACAAACTGTTCCCTGCCAGAATAGTGATAGCACACTGAAGCAAGTAGCCAGCAGATCTCTCCAAGTCTCAGGACCAGGGTTAGCCAGTATCTTTTGCCAAACTTCTACCAGGTGTCTTAAGGCTAAGTAAATACTGGGAAGGTTAAGCTCAGGGGCTCCTATAGGCCAGGCAGCTCCTCTACCACTGAGCCTTTCCCCAAGCTGGAGTCTCACTAAGTTGCTCAGGACAGCCTTGAGCTTACTTTAGCCCAGATCAGCACTGGACATTTGGATCATCTTGCCTCAGCCTCCCAAGGGCTGAGATTACAAGCTGGTACAACCCAGCAGAAGCGGGGGTGGGGTGGGGGAGGCAGGGGGGGTATTTTAGGAGCTTTGACAGCCTGAATGCTTTCCCATGGCAGAACTAGGTGAGCTCTGGTGAAGATGAAAGGACTGCAGCAGAGAAAAGGGCAACACCCTACACTGTCTCCTCCAGCCCCTCACCGTGACCTTACAGGTCAGAAGGGGTGCCTGGAGGGTTTAGGGGCTTCTGGAGCTCCCTTAAACTTGCAGGAAAAAAAGAGGGGAGCTCTCCAAATACTCTCTAGGCAGCCCTCCTTCTGAGCTTGCTAAATGAAGTCCCAAAACCCATCCCCATAAGGCCCTTCATGTTTCTTCATCATGCCCACAACCCCTTGAATATTTCTCTGTATGCCCCCTCACGCCCTTTCACAGGATACCCACACACACACATACACACACACACACACACACACACACATTGAATGCACACTTCACACAGGCTGGCCAAGCACCCAAGAACACTGGTTTGCTATTCCCACAAAAGGGCTTAAAAGCCCCTGAAGTACCTTTCTGTCACCTCCTCCTGCCTTCCCAACACCTAGAAGTTTGGGGGTTGGGCCAGCTCCCTAGGAGAGAGAGCCTTGTCTGCTTAGCTAAACCTTCCCCTTTCCTTCTCACCAATTTTCGCCTTTTCCTGCCTTCTGCAGGGCGTAACCCGTGCCCTGGAGACCCAGTAAACCCCTTCCTCTCAGACACTGCTGTATTTTTGCTGTATGCAAAGCTTTCCTTGTCTGGTGTACACTCCCTCCCCATACTCCTAATGGCTAAATTCAGACTCAGCTGGACTCTCAAAATCAACCTTAAAGAAGAAATGAGCACATTTAGCTGGGTTCTCAAAGTGTTCTTTGCACCGCAGATACAGAATACAGACCTGCCGCCTCTTCTTATGGCTTTGAGCTTTTTAGGGGCAGAAGCACACGGAGCTGGTCGAGGCTGTCCTGGTCCGCTGCTCATAGGGTGCCCACCTCTGCCCTCTTCCTGAGGAGGCTAGCATTCTGCTGCCTCTTTTCAGGGGTGCAGGTGAATAGCACCTTCAGGCTAACGCAAAAAGGACCCATCTTATGCTTGGAAAGAAGCGTAGGACCCCTCTGCTCCTTTTAACTGCCATCAGTTTGTGTATAAGCCCTGCTCTTTCAGTTTTAAACAAGAAACTCCTTCAAAAGTAGCCCGCAGAAGAAGGAGGGTTTTTTTTTTTTTTTTAAACACATATTCTTTGTTCACAAAGGAAAAAAGTAGGGGAGGTTCATACAGAATATTTGAGAAACATATTTGTTCCAGAGGATCCCATTGGCCCCAACTGGACGCAGCAAGTCTGCAGGTCTCCTGAGCTGGAAGGAGTCCTCTCTATTTCCTCCAGCACAAAACAGTCTTAGTCTCTGGTGCCCCGTGGACCTTGCTGTAAGTACTTCCTTGGGACAACATCTCAACTCCTTGTCGTTCTACTAAGAGTCTGTGAGTGTCCCAGGAGCCTTCATTCTTTGAGGTCCCTGGGATCAAACTCCCCAGGAGTCATTACATACTACGCAAACACCCAAGCAGTGAGCCACAGTCACAACTGAAGCCAATGTCCCCTCTCCGTATAGCTGCCCACCTATTGTCTGTGTGTCTGGAGGGCCCACAGAAAGAGAAACACACAAACACACGGGCTCAGCTATGCTATGCAGTCTGGGTGTTGTCTTTTGAGTCCCTGTGTATACTTAGGCAGTAAAGCACTCTTTTGAAATAGTCAGGTAGTGCAAAAGGGCCCTATGTTGGAAAACATAATAAAATCACAATTTTCCCCCTTGTTTGCAAGGTAGATTTGCTTTAAGGATACATACAAGAGCTTCTTCTGAGGCTGTACTTATCTCTGTGACAGAGGCTTATAATAATAATAATAATAATAATAATAATAATAATAATAATAATAAT
>OU015751.1:119641892-119733300 GCA_907169655.1 Acomys percivali | reverse complement strand
ATAATAATAATAATAATAATAATAATAATAATAATAATAATAATAATAATAATATGTGTGCATGAGGATGGGAGGCCTGGAGACTTGATCTAAAGGCAGTGTCCACAGAAGGCAAAGCCTTTCTCCTCATAAGAGTGGGAGCATTCCCAGCCTGTGGAAATGCTGCCTTCCCAGCTATTTCTGCTCCTCCCACAGACTCACTTACCTATTGCCCTAGAGCTACAGTGGCAGGGAGGTGAGACAAAGTGACAGAGATGACATAGGGTCAGCTTATTCAACCATATGGGGTTCTTTCCATAAGACCTTCTACAGTCATAAGCCCGAGCTCACCCGCATTCAAGCACAGGCATGCACACTCCTATCCAGTAAACTCAGGCAGATTCAATGGTAAATCTATGGACAAGCCTAGCAGTATCACCTCCCAATGTTTAAAGGTACAGGGCCCAGCACACCCACCTGCTTAGCTACTTAACAGCCCCAGGGCTCGATCCATTCCAATCTGCACTCCTCTCCCAGTTTATCTTTTGGTCACATAACTATCTCTGTCCCCTTCTCAAACCCGCCACTTCCATCTCTTCCCCCCAGGAAGCTGTGGAAGAAGAGAGAGAGTGCTTTCCTCTCTGCACAGAACCAGATACAAAGGTGGCCTTTTGTCCCAGGCTATGTGGTTGCATTGCTTCTTAGCTTTGACAATGCAGATCTTACTACAGAACAGATCGAAACCCAAGGACAACCAGTAGGGTGGGGAGCTGGGAGAGATCAGGACTAGCTTTCTTTTTTCCTCCCCCCCCCCGCACCCCCACAGCTCAACCAAAGCAAGGAAGGAAATAAATACCCCAAAGCCAAAGGTGCTGGCCAGTCTATGATGATGTTGGAATGAACAAGGGGCCTGCTTCTGGATAACTGCTCCTGTTGAGAGAAGAACACAGGGGTTAGAGTTCAGTCCTCTTTCCCACCATCAGCAGGCTCCCCAGTTTTTCCGCCTTTGCTCCCCAGTTCAATCTTCAGGGCTCAGGGCTACCCAGCTAGATCAACAAAAGAGTGGGCAGATACCCTGCCATTCTGCAGGGTGACTCTGATCTCACTGCCTGGACCTCACCACCACCCTTTCACGTCTCCACCCAAACCTTCAAGCCCAGTGCCTGAGGTAAGCCCACCTGGAGGGGCCCTCCCATGCTCTCCTCACAGATTTCCTGGGCTACCTCAGTGCATAGGTGGAATGAAAGGCCTGGGATAGGTCTATATTTGTCTGCCCTGCAAACTGTTAAGTGCAGTGTGCATTAAAGATATTCTCAATCATAGCTAGGCATGGTGGTACACACCTGTAATCCCAGCATTCAATAAAATGAGGCAAGAGGATTTAAAAAAAAGTTCAGTACCTTATCTTTAAAAAATAATAATGAAATAAGAGCTTGGCAATCACATTAGCTCCATTACTTAACCTGCCTTCAAATCCTTGTATCTCTCAGGATCCAAAATGACATGCCATGAATGTCAGTTTTCTTCTTTTTGTGTACACAAAGACACGGATACAAAGCAATGCTTATTATTTAATGTTTGGTGTGGGACTCCAAACATATTTCACAGTATTTTTCTAGTTCTTCACATTGAGATTAAATTAAGGTTTGGAGAACAGCATAGGTAACTCCTAGAAACACCCAGATGCAATTCCTTTTTATTTCTAATCCTTTTTATTTCTTTTTTAAGCCAGGAAGGAACCTAAAAGCAGAAGAATTTGGGAGGGAAAACAGGGACCTGGCGAGTAGGCATTAGCTTTATTTCCAGGCTGGTTTTCCTGGAGTGTTCTGTATAGCTCTTCCCCACTTCCCACACTCAGGAGTGCTCAACTGACCCGCTCAGTGGCTCACACGCGCAGTCTGAAACTGTTTTCAAAGAAAACCCTCCACATCCCCTATCTACTGACCTTCCAGAAGGCAGGTGCTCTGACAGGAGCCTCCTACTCCTTTGGCCCAATTCAAAGAGAGCTCAGGGGGTTCCTCTGGTTACCCATTGCTGCCCAGACACTCCAGGCTCACAGTGCCCAGGGCGGCCTTAAGAAGCCACCCCAGTGTACACAGAACATGTGTGTGCACATGTAGGGCAGCTCACAGCCTCAGCCTATCCTGGGAATCTAGCTACTGGGGCACCAGGATTGGTCTTTACTGTTCCAGTCTCTACTGTTCCACATTAATTCCAGACTGTGTAGGTGGGGACCTAGGGCAGGAGAGTGAATGCATCCTGGTCCTCTTTTAAAAAATTTAAAAAATCCATCCATCCATCCAACCAAACAACCAACCAAACAAACAAAAAACAAACAAACAAACAAACAAAAAAGACAAAACAAAACAAAACAGAAGCCACGCCAAGATGGAACAACCCTGTGAGAGTAAATGTGAAGAGGGCTGGATCAGCGCTCCCCCAACCCCAGACCTGGCCCTCACTAATGAAATTAATATATATATTCTGCAAAAGGGGTTGGGATTCCCCCCTCCCCCAATTCTGGCTTTTCATCTTCCTAGAAACATGGCACCTTTTCTCTCACCCTGAAGTCTCCTGAGACTTGTTCTACCCTAAAACCCAGTCTCTGGGACAGAGAAGAATAAGCCAGAACTGGGGAGAGGTCCGGGAGGGGAGTGCAGACACAGAGCCATTCCCCCTTCCCTGCGCCCCTTCTCCACTCTCCTTCCAGCCTCCCTCAGCATTAAGACGTCGGCTAGGTCTAGGGGAGTGAAGGGAGGGGCAGATTAATAGGATCAGTAGCACTGTGACCCTCCCCACCCTCCCACCTCCAATCTCATTGACTAATTTACTGCGCTCTGGGCTGGCAGGGGCTGGGTAGGGAGAGCGGGATCAGGGGCCTCCGGCCTGGGGCAGAGCCCTTGCTCCGGGACAGACGGATACCATGGATTCCCGGGGAAAGGAGTGAAACCTTGTGGGCAAGAGGCCAATTCCACGCACGCCTCCTTGTCGCCTCCCTCCTTTTTATGGAGCACCCCTCTCCGCCTCCCCCCAAATCTTTACCAGCTTTCCTTCTGTGGCACCAGTCTCCATTAGCTAGGAGGAAGGCTAGGTTCGGTTGCCTTGACTCTAGGGCACTACTCCGCAAACCTAGCCCGGATGGGATGACTGCCGGGGCTAGGTCTCTCCCTGGACCCCAGTACCTACTTACCTTCTTCTGGGCAAAGGGGAGAGGCCACTCGCCCCGCAGCCGCTACACCGCTGGTCTCTCTTCGCTCTTCTCTTCTTGTGGAGTGGTGGATGCAGGCTCCAGTACCGCTGACGTAGCATCTCCTATCCATTCAGGAATTTTGTTTGCTTCTTTCTTTCTCTTGCTGCTCTCCCTGGAAAGCCAGGAAAAAGAGGGGATGCTGCCCCAACCTGGGACCATCACTAAAAAAAAAAAAAAGAAACAACAACAACAACAAAAAAACCCCACAAAAAAACAAACAATAACAAAAACAAAAAAACAAATAAAAAACCCAGCCTGCCCTGCCAGAGCCTCCTTCCCTTTCCTTCTCAAGCCTGTGTGTGCATGCGTGTGTGTGTGTGTGTGTGTGTGTGTGTGTGTGTGTGTGTGTCTTTGTCATCTCTACTGCTTTCTGTTGCCTTTTCTAGCCTAACGCAGGAAGAAGGGGCCAGGGGGACACTATTGTTCCTCCAGGCCACCCTTGTCTCCAAGGAAGCAAGGGAAAGAGAATGAGTGACAGAAGTACCCTTGTCACTGTCCCCAGGCTTCTTTGAGTTTTAATTCACTTTTGAACTTGAGGCTGTGACTGAATGTGGGGCGTGTGGAGAGTGGAACTGACAGGAACTCAGGGAGAAGAAGACACCCTTTTGCCACTTGAGGTTAGGTGGGTCAGTCCCTCTCTCCCTCCCCAAAAACAGCCCTGGCCACCTAGCCCCACCGACTGGACTAATCATACATTTAGACCTTGGTTGTGAAGGAGTTAGTAGCCACTGGAAGATAAAGGCTGAGATCTGGACTGGGGGACAGGAGCCACCAGCTCTTGGCTGTCTAGACGGGAGGGGTGGGACCATAGGCTCAAAGTGGAGATAAATTATCTTGTTCTTAGAGGACAAGAACAGTTTGGAGGTTGGTCTCCAGGGAATAGGGTTTAATATTTGGTGGAAGGTGAGGCCCCAATGGTACAATGGTCGGGTCGGGACTCTTTTCTTTCACACCCCCGACTCTCAGGCCCTCCCCTTTTCTCCCTCCCACTCTTCCTGGCCTGCATGGGAACTCAGTCTGAGCTCAGAGTGACAGACAGCAGGCCTGCATGCTAATGAAGTTTGTCTCAAGTTCATTGTCAAAGCCCCCCCTCCCCACAGCCCCCCTTGCCTTCTCTCTCATACACAAATCTCCCTCCAACTTTTGTCCCGCAGATCTGGAGGCCACTTGAGTCTCTTGCTGGCTGGTTCCCCTCTCTCACCCTCCCCCCACGGCTTTCAGTCTCCCTTCCCCTCACTACTTTCCTCAAATGGGGAGCCTGTGAGGGGGCTTTCTTCTCCTGAGCCAGTCCCAGCCACCTTCTGGCCCAGGCATCCCTAAGCCCCAAGGAGGGATTCTGAGGGTTGAAGTGTCCAGAATCTTCTAACAGTAGCCCTTACCCATTCCATAGTAGAAAGCCAGCCCCCCCTCCAAGTCACCCTATCCCCCCAACTCCCAGCCCTGTCTGGACCCAGTCTCCCCATCCTAGTCCAGCGGCCCATCCCCCATCCTTCCCATTATGACTATTTCACTCTCCCTTGATTACATCTGCTTCACTAGCTCAGAAATAAAGATCCTTTGAGACTAATTTTGCACCCCCACCCCTACCCCCCCCCCTTTCCTCTAGCCCAGGCTCCCGTTAGCTCCTTTCTCACCGGCTGGAAGACATTGAGTTCCTTGTCTAGGGAGCTGGGGGGTTGATAGGAGAGGGTGCCAATGGAATGGGGGGGGGGTCTCTCCAACTCCAGGAGGACGTGTCCAGCAATCCAAACCTGTCTTTCTTTTGTTCCTACAATCTCTTCATACTGTCGCCACCCTCTGGAGCTTGCCTCTCCCCCAGTAACCAGGGACAGGGAAGGAAGGGGAGGAGGAACCTGAACTCATCCCACCCTCCTTTCCAGGGAAAGAAGAAGAGAAAGGGGGGAAAATTTAAATCCCCCCTCATTAGCCAGAAAGGAAGCAAAAGGGATAATTATAATTAAAAGCAGACAGCTGTGGATCCGTCTTTTATGTCGCTCCAAGCCTCCGCCCCATTTCTCCCATCACCCAGAAATCTGCCCCCTGTGCATCCTGGCCCCAGTTCCTGCTGGAGTGGGGCTGTGCTGGGGGAGACATAGGCATAGGGGTGGGCCACTCCACTTCCTCTCCCCTGATGGCACTTCCTGGAAAAATCTTATTAGGCCCAAGAAATATTGTCTTCCTCTTCCTGGCTCATAACCTGTACCTCAAAAGGTGGGGGCATTCAGAGGAGAATCGCTAACAGTGTAGGGGTAAATCTTTGCTTTTCCTAAAACTAGACATCATGTTAATAATGGCATTAATACTAAGGATGAAACTATAACTCAGAATATTTTCTCCTTCCTTCTTGCTTGGAATTGCCTTAAAGCGTAGGAAGGGACCACTGAAAGCCAGAAGGGAGCATGTGATAACAAAGGCTAGTGGGCTAGAGTACAGGCTCACGATACATATGTATGCCTGATCATTTTGGGGGTGGAGTTGTAAGGCCTATCCCTGCTATCATATATATTTATAGAACTTGAGCTTAGGCCAGAACAGCAGGGTAATTGTAGCATCATTAGCATATATGCAAATCAGGCAACCTATATACACTGAATGGAGGCAAATTATTATTTATTCTCTTTCTTTTCTCCTCTGCTGGTATAAGCTCTGGTTCCTCTTGTAGCTGCACACCAGCAATTGTCTGACGTTGTGAGAGGAGGGGGCTGAGGTGGGGAAGACAGGGAAAAAGCAAAAATGATGAAAGCCAGCAAGAAGGGTTTACTCACTTTTTCCGGGGAAGAGTAGGGGGAGCATCAGTGTGGAGACCGAATGAACAAAGGGGGTGAGGTGCCAGGAGGGAGAGGCAGGGTCTCAAGACGGTGGTGGGGGTGGTGGTGGTGGTGGTTCACAGGGAGCAAGGAGCCAGGCACAGAGAGTCTTGATTTGGGAAGAACACAAAGATGGGTGTATCTGGACTGAGCTGGGGGTACCTCTACCTTGACAGCCACTGCAGGCCTAGAGACTATTTCCAGAGCCATCCCTTACTAAGTCTTCTCCCCTTCTACACCTGGCAAGCAACCATGATCCCCTAAGCAGCAATTTCTGATGGACTTATTCATTGTCACCAAGGCATCATACAAACAAGGATCAAGGCTGACCTTAGAGGCTTTCTTATGAGCACTGGGGTGGAGAGCTCTCTTTGCTTCAGTTGGAGCTCCAGTCTGGACTCTCTGTGTTCTTCAGTCCCCCAGGAGGTGCTCACTAACCCCCCAACCTTCATATTCTATCCCCCTGTTACTCAGTCTTCCCACCACCCGGTTTTATTGATTTCTCTCTACGTCTTCCTCTGCATTGTAGGCAGGCTGCTGCTGGCCCTGGATGGCTGTGGAGGCTCCAGAGAGGCACAGTCCAGCTTCCACCCTGCTCAGAAGGAACCTCTAACTCCCAAGGGAGTGTTTCTCTTTGACTGATCCCAAAGCTCTTTAATTTTCTTCTATTACATTAATTTTTTTATAGTGGGGGTTGCCACTGCATGCACATGCATAGGGGAGTAGACTATCTGTTCCTGTCCCATGAATCTCAGGGATTGAACTCAGGTCACCAGGCTTGCACAGCAAGTGTTTTACCCACTAAGGCCTCTCCACTCTTTTCTTTGGACATCCCTAGAGGTATCTCTGTCAAATCCCCCCTTCCTTCTCCTTTTCCCCCTCCATCCATCTGGCATCTACAAAGTCTTTGCCAATGAAGTCACACTGTACAAAGGCAGCACTGGTGGGGAGGGGGTAGTGGTCACTGAAGTCACACTGTACAAAGGCAACACTCGGGGGATGGGGGTGGGCGGTCACTGAAATTAGAGTATGGTCTAAAATGTGCCTGAGAGAAATCTATATAAATATTCAAAGAACCAGGAGACAAAATAAAATAAAAAGGAAAGGACAGGAAACAATCTCAGGGCTTTACTCAGATGTCCGTGAAAAAAAAAAAAAAAATCTGTGTTTTCTACAGGGTTTGTCACTCAAGACTTCACAGCCACCTTGGGCATCTTTATCGGCCTTCACTCCCGTGTCCAGCCAGTTTCTTTGTGGCCATGTTGAGTGGAAAGGCTGAAGAAGCAGAACCAGGAAGATGGGATGGGGACTGCTTCCTGTGGGAGGAGGGGAGGATGCTGGAAGGCCTCAGGGAGCCCAGCTAAGGACTCAGCAGCCGGGAGACTGTCAGGCAGCCCCAGGGGCTGAGCCTTCCCACCTGGCAGGAAAGGGCTGGGATGGGGCCTTTTCTTCTGCTTTGTTCTGCCTTCTGAGCAGACTCGCTCAGCCCAGCATAGTCTGTACTTTACTAACCAGGAGTGGCTTGGATGGTGGAAGGATGCCATTGTACACTGGCTCCACACTGGGTATATGTGTGCGCGTGCACGTGTGTGTGTGTGTGTGTGTGTGTGTGTGTGTGTGTGACAGCTCGCTTAGGGTTTATATACTTTCTACCTCTGGAGTTCTTCTGTGTGATAATTAAAACCCCAAACTCCCAGAGCTGTGTACACAAGCAAATATCTTGCGCCCTCAACATCTCTCCCACTGCTCCTCCCAGCAATTAGATTGGACACCAGTAACTGCACATGGCTGATCTTCTGCAGGGCAGACCCTGGGGAGCAGGTGCTCCTATACCTATGGCCACATTTGTATTTTATTCAATGTAGTCTATAAACATCAGACAGACATGCCTAGCTGCCACTTTCACTGACGTTTGGAAGCTGAGATCTGGAGGTACGGTTCAGACAGCCCTTCACCCCAGCGTCTCTCTCTAAAGCAGCCCAAATGCCCTCGGTGAGTGTTATCTCTACAAGAATCAACGATAAACCATCATAACCAACCACACACCCAAAGCACCAGTCACCTCAATCCTGCATCGAGAGAAGCAAAGCCAGCATGCCAGCTTGTTATCAGTGCTCGGAAGCTGGAGAGGAATGTCCTGCTGTCTAATCCCTCGCCTGTGTGTCAGGACCAATACCTCTGTACATATTATTCCTGGAACTATATGCAATCCGTTTGCACATAGAGATCCCCACATGGGGATCCTGGTTAAACACTAGCTCTGTCTTTGATACAGGTAGGATGGCGTCCCTCTTGGCAGGCAAATGGAATGGCTGTCTGTTGACTTGGTGCAGAACTGGTAGGTGGAATTTTCTAGGTCTGATATTCACTTCTGAGAGTTAGGCAGTCTTTTGGGCTTTGGCTGCCCCCTCTCCCTCCCTCCACCCCCCCCCTCCCAGCAGCTCCTCCAAGTTTGGCAGAGGAAATGAATCTAGGTGGGTACATGTGAGTACTCTGTCCCTTTCCCCTACCAAGCTCTGTTCCCAGTGTCATCATGACCACTGAAACTGAAACATGCCCCCTTCCTGGGTGTGAGCAAGTAGGTTTACCTGTCTGTACCTCGCTCATCCTCTCAGTGTGCAGGCTGTGCATACTGACTGGTATATATACATCATGATTAAGTGTACAGCCGGGTTCTGTGTGTGCAGTTTGGGGCTTCAAGTAACATTCTGATCCTCTGTGTGTGTGTGTGTGTGTGTGTGTGTGTGTGTGTGTGTGTGTTGGATAAATCACCACCCCACCCTGAGGAGCCCCAGTCTGTGCTGCCTCTGTTCTAGGCCAGAGCAGCAGGACTA
The DNA here is from genome assembly GCA_907169655.1 of Acomys percivali. Classification (NCBI taxonomy): domain Eukaryota; kingdom Metazoa; phylum Chordata; class Mammalia; order Rodentia; family Muridae; genus Acomys; species Acomys percivali. Next base: position 119,724,430 of record OU015751.1, on the reverse strand, counting down.
GCCTGCAGGCCCCTCTGTGTGACCCTTCCTAGTCCTCCCCTCCTCCCCAGCTGTGGTTCAGTCTTGCAAATTCAGCAAAGTCCACGTAATGGACCAGTGTGCAGTGTGTGGTGTGGTCCAGGCAGGATGTATTCAAGGGCTCTGGGTGGAAGGGTGGAGTGTGGGAGCGTGGAGCACAAGCACAGCGTCTGTCCCTCGCTGACCGTCACTCCCTTGCCACTCACAGAGGATGCTAAGTGTGTGGTTTGTGGGTCTCCACAAAAGGGTCCTGTCCCTGAAGTGGGGAGGAGAGAGAAATTAAAGAGCCCCTGCGAGGGAGCAAGGGAATGAAAGGGATGAGAGAGAGATTTGGGGCAGGTGGAAGACGCTCGGAAACAGATTTTTGAACTCTACCTGGAAAGAAATAAAACATAATAGACAGTGATGCTAAATGAAGCAAGAAGGAAGAGTGCCAAAGACACACTCGGGTTAGAACTCCAAGCAGGAACCCCAGCTGGGAGGGGCAGGGGCTGGGTGGGCGAAGCACCCGCCCGACGGGGCAGCGGCGGAGCAGGAGCCTGGCTGCTCGCTCACTGCACTCTAGACCTCGCTCGGACGAATAGCGCGCCCCGCCCGTTGCCGCCCCAGGCCATCGGGCTGTGGGCCGCAGATGAACAGCTAAAGGCTTGAACCCTAAGCCGTCTAAGTGGCGCCCCGGGGGTCCCAGTCCCTACTGAGTGCCTTGGCCGGGGTTCGGGTGGGGGATGGGGGAAGGACGTGGAGCCCGGACTGCGGCTGCTCCCACGCTTTGGTCCTCAGCAGCCCAATTCTCATGGATGCCTCGCGGTGGGTCCTAGGCCGCATCCCAAGGCAAAGGCTGAGGATGCCGGGAGGTGGCTCTGTGAGCTTGTACCCCGGTCGGGAACAGCCGACGGATCTCCTGAGGCGCTCAGGGATCCCAAAGGGTCCAGGCTCCCGTACCCAAGCAACCGGGACTCCAGTGTTGGGTCATTTCATTTACTTCAAAATCTGTGCAATGTCTGTGGGCCCTCCGGGTCTTTCCAGTTGGGTGGGAGGCCGCGGCGGGCTAGTGGCCACTCTCCCGGGGTCTGGTTCCCGCTGCCTTTTCTGTAAGAAAGGAATGAATAAATGTGACTTCTGCGGGCCAGTTCATGTAAGAGTAACCCTGAGCTGGTGGGTCAGTGGACCTGTTCCCAGAAAGTTCTGCACCTTATCAATATAAACGGTAGGTATTACTGCGAGTGGGTGTGGACCACCCCCTTGCTTCTGCTGGGGGCCCAAGGGAACCCGCAGGGGGGCCAGGCCCGGTGATTTGCAGCTTAGGCCCCATCCGCCCCCCCCCCCCCCCCCCCGCCCGGGCCCTTTCCTAAATGAACAAAACGGAGGGAGAAAGCGGCTTTCAGGGGCGGCAGAAGCCTCCAGCGGGCGCCTGCTGCCTGGGCTCTTCTCATTAGCTCAGGAATGTAGTGAGGATTTTCCGTTTGATGTGTCGGAGTGAGTGGACGACTGTCCCTTGCCACTCCTCCTCTCTGTCTGTACCCCATTTCTGAATCCCGCCAACTTCTCTCTCACATAAATAGATACACGACATACTGTCGCTCTTTTTTTTTTTTTTTTTTTTAATAATGACATAAAGCAGAACAATTCACGCCACATTGAAGTAGCCTGAAATGCGGTGGAAGTTAGATTCATCTCAGGGTCTCTTAGAAATGATACTCTCTAAAAAGTTGAGGATTTTGCTTGTTTGTTTTTCTTTATGGCCAGTGCTGGGGCAAGCCTGCTGGGCCAGCACTCTGCACTTGAGCCACATGCCCAGTCTCCAGCTGATGCACCTTCTACTTGGAATTGAATTTGTGCTGCCTTTCTACGTTTACCACCACCACCACCACTAGCAGCAGCATTATTACTTTGACACAGAGTTTTGCTTGTTGCCATGGCTAGCCTTGAACTCACAGCCGTCATCCTGGCTTAATAATTTGTATTTCTTAATAATGTGTCTTCTTCTTCTTCTTCTTCTTCTTCTTCTTCTTCTTCTTCTTCTTCTTCTTCTTCTTCTTCTTCTCTCTCTCTCTCTCTCTCTCTCTCTCTCTCTCTCTCTCTCTCTCTCTCTCTTTGGGGGAGCTTTAGGTATTGCCCCTATGACAAGCACTCTACCACTGGGCTGTACCCCTAGTCCCTACCTTCCTTAGTTGTGATTTTATTTTCAGAGAATTATGAAGATGGTACGTACATATTTTGATTTTGCTTTGGTTTTTATTTTTGTGGTTTTTGCTTGCTTTTGATAATGCCCATATAGCCCAGGCTGGCCTGAAACTCTTATAGTCATGGATAGCCTTGAATTCCTCATCCCCCTGCCTCTACTTTCAAGTGATGGGATTACAAGCACAGGGCACAATGTTTAGCTCTATGCTTTAGTTTTTAATAGTCAAAGTAAAATCTATAAGTGTAATTAAATTCACTCAGATTCCTGTCCAGGATTAGAGCCACTGGGAAGTGTAAACCAGCTATGGTGGTGTAAGCCTGTAATTCTAGCATTGGGGAAACACACACAGGAAGATAGCTCATAAATTTGTGGACAGTCTGGTCTATATAGCAAGTTCCAGGCTAGAAGTATACAGGGAAACTTTGTCTTAAACAAACAAACAAACAAACAAAAAAATAAAGTTTGGGAAATAACATGCTGAAATAAACAAACAAGATGTAAAGGGGAAGTTTAGACTTGTTTATCAACATGAGTAGATTTTACAGCATAGTAATTGCATGAAAGGGTTAAAACTGAATGAGATAAATGACACTATCTGTACAAGTGTAAAACTTGACATGTAAGGAAACTGAGAGTACGCAAGGTGTGGGAAGAGGGCAGGGTGGAGAAGCAGGGGGTCCGTGCATGTGAAGGTTATTTCAGTCCTCTCTCTACCCGGGGTGACCTCAGCAAAGTCACCCCCTCCCCACCCCACCCCCGCCCCGTCTCCAGCCACTTCAGTGTCCCCTCACTCACTCAGTGCCAGGGCTGAATGGAACTCTGTAATCCAACTCTTTGTATAGACTGCGAGAAATCAGTTGAAATGGGGCCCCACAAATAACCTGTGAGTCAGCCTTGGTTTAGCACCCACAGTGCTGCCATGCCTGGTGCCATTTAGAGGGGAGCCCTTCTTGTCTCTCTGTTTCTCAACCCCAGGGCCCAGTAGCCAGTGCTCTCCCCTGGGGTTTGCTGCTCACTGTGAAAGAGGACGAGATAGGCTTGGGCTAAAGCTACGCGCTGGGGAGGTCGTGGATGGAAAGTTTGAGGCAGAGAGAATTCTAAAAGCTGTCTCCCCCCCCCCCTGCGCACGCCCCACCCCAGGCAAGAGATTCAGGGACATTATCTTCCCCACCCTGCCCGCCCACTACCCCACGCTGCCCCGCACCCCACCCCGGGCAGCTAGGGCTAGCTATGAGGACTGCCCAGTACATGTAGAAGAAGAAAAGAGAGGCTAGGGGCCCCGCGGTCCTTACTGCTGTCTCCAAGGAATAGAGTTTAAAGAACTTCCCCCCAAGTTCTGCAGTGCAGGATTCCACTGCTCCCAGAGGGGTCCGTTCTAACAAGGTGCCCCTCGGCCTGCCCCTCCCTCCCCAGGAGCTGAAGCTGCCAAAGGTTCTGGAATATAATGGATCATTTTCCAATTTACCAGGGTCTTAGAGATTACGCCGCTAATCCCATCAAAGACCATCTGCTTACATTGTCCCTCCTGAGCCAAAATAAATAGATCCTTTACTCCCTCCACTTGGGCTCCTCTGGGGTATTTGTACCAAGAGAATGGAAAAGCCCGCCCCATCCTCCCCACCCCCCATCTGAGCCCGGGACAGAAAGGCCAAAAACAAACTTAGCTTGTCTGAGGTGTGAAAGGTCACTTAGGCTCCTGACCTGCCTTCTTCCCCGATGGGAATGGGGAGAGGGGCGGGCCAGGGCTCTAGGGGTCTCTCAGGATCAGCCCCCACCCCCACCCCCGTGGAGGTGTGGGACAGGCTATTCAGTACCCTCCTGCCCTGCTGTCTTTGCCTTGAGGCCTAGCTGGGCCAACTCTGGTCTCTTTCTAGGCATTTTACATTTTTCCCACCTGAGACTACTGGGACATAATTACTGAAGTCTGGCTTTCATCGCCCCTTGGCAAAATTATGGGGAAAGGGGCATGGAAATCCAATAAGCACTAATTTGTTTTTATCTCCAAGCATTTATTCTGTGGGATGTTCCCACTTGCGCTCTCACTGGTCAGCACTCTTTCTAGAAGGATTTGGTAAGCCACAGGGAAGGTTAGGGGACAGTTTTTCAGTCAGTCTCTTGGGGAGTGGACTATGAGAGTAAGGAAAGTGGGTGTGCAAACTGGGCTTTGGAAATGAGTAGCAGTGTACATAGGCAGCCAGAGTGGAGCTGGGGAGCTGGGTAAGGCAGGTGGGCCAGCGGGTTTAATGCCAACTTGACAAAGCAAGCCTCTACTGAGGAAATGCCGCTCTATCTGACTGGGCTGCAGGCAAACCTGTAGGGCATTTTCTTAATTAGTGATTAAGTGGGGATGGCCCAGCCTATGGTGGGTGCTGCCACCCCTGGCTGGTGGCTCTGGGTTCTCTAAGAAAGCAAGCTGAGCCTCGAGGAGCAAGCCAGTAAGTCTTCCATGGCCTCTGCATCAGCTCTAGCCTCCAGGTTCCTGCCCTGCCTCTGTCAATGACTGACTGTGATATGGAAGTGTAAGCCAAACAAACCTTTCCTCCCCAACTTGCTTTTGTCATGGTGTTCCCCCACAGCAATAGAAACCCTGACTGAGGCAGTAGGGACAGTGCTTGCTACAGGAGCCTGAGGAACTAAGCTTGGATTCCCAACAGCATGTAAAAGCTAAGAGAACTGGTGGCGTGCGACTGTACTCACAGCACTGAGGCCAGTTGAGCCTAAATGGATGGCCAGGTGGCTCGAGGTTCACAGAGAAACCTTATTTCAAACACAAAAGGAGGAAAGCCAATTGAGAAAGACACCACCATCATCCTGTGGCCTCCACCTGCATGCATACGCAACACATACATACATACACACCACACACACCACACACACATACATACACACACATACACACACATACACACACCACACACACACCATACACACACCATACACACACATACACACACACACCACACACACCACACACACACAACACACACATACCACCACCACCATGCATATAGAGTCACACAGTGCTAGAAAGAGTAAAAAGAAATAATGAAAAGATAGTGACTGCCATGCAAAAGAAATATATAACAGCACTAGATGGGGAGGGTGGGGCCTTACTGAGGAGGTGACTCACAGCTGGCAGAGGTCAGAGATTCTGAGTCAAGCCAGCAGAGTGCCCATCCCAGGAGCAGCCTATCTCTCCGCTTTTGTCCTTCAGTTAAGGCTGTTTTCTATCATTCAGCTATTTTTTTTCTTGTTGTTTTTTGTTTATTATTTATACAGTGGTCTACATGTACATCTGTAGGCCAGAAGAGGGCATCAGATTACATTATAGATGGTTGTGAGCCACCATGTGGGTGCTGGGAATTGAACTCAGGACTTTTGGAAGAGCAGTCAGTGCTCTTAACCTCTGAGCCATCTCTCCAGCCCCATTTGGCTATTATTGCTAGCTGCTTTCTTCCTTGTTCCAGGACCTGAAGGGGACAATCTACAGAAGCCAATCTTCCCAGCTCTGCCAAACAACTGCTGGTTTTGAGTGATGCCCACGAATGACTGATTCCCCCATTAAAAAAACAACTGAGGATGGGGGACAGAGAAAAAAGCAAATGGCCCTGCTCCTTCCAGCTGTGGGATGTAGGGCCTGGAGCCCTGTGCCTTCTGACCCACATCTCCTCCTTTTAAAACAGAGATCAAGCCTGCCCCCAGGGCTGCTGTGATGGTGCCTGAGACCTCACACTATTCCTGGTGTGCTGCAGAGCCGGGGCAGGGAACAAGCCCAGGCAGGGCATTCATCCCCTGAAGAGGCTTAATGGGAATTTTTGAGGCTTTGCCTTCAGAGGCAAAAGATGAACACCCCCTTCCTAAGTTGATTCATTTGACAAATATTTCCTGGGTACCTCCATGGATAAGGCACTAAGGGACAAAAAGTGGGTTGGGGAAGTGTAGTAACTAACGAGTGAAAACAAGGCCATCAATTATAGGTAGAAATTCTGTGGAGAAATTCTAGCACACACCCATAATTCCAGTGCCTGGGAGGCTATGGCAGGAAGATGAAGAGTTTAAGGCCAGCCTGGGCTACAAGCTAGGAGGGAGGAGAAGGAGGGGGAGAGGGGGGGGGGGGGGGGGAGGGGGGGGGGGGGGTGTGGTTAATTGGAGCAAAGTAGAATCAGGATGGTTTTGTCACAGGTGTATGAGCTGGGTTGTCTCTGAAGGAGAGTGACAGAGCACACAGGGTATGGGAGAAAGCAGGCAGTATGAGAGACCGTGTTTAACGATGCAGTTATCTGGGTACCCATTAGCCCACTATGAGCCACTCTCATCGTGTGACCGCTTAATGCTAAGGCTCGGTGAATGACCTTATCCAGACCAAAGAAGGTGACAAGTGCTACTGAGACTCCACCTGAAGCAGAAGGCTGACTGAAGAGACAAGCAGGGCCCGGCTCCAGGTAAGGGATGTGGGGCCAGCGCTACTTCCCTCACCCACTCCACCATCCACATCACACACAGCACAGGCTTTCGGGTGAATGTGAAATGAGATGACATGACTTTGTAAAGTGCCTGGTGTATGGGAGGAATACTTTAAAATACTCTTGAAAAAGAAGGTGTCTTCTGAGGTGAAGATTTGTGGGGAAGAAATGACTCACAGGGATCAAGTGTTTGTCTTTAGCTGTTAGGTGGCTGCCCAGGCAGAAAGAGGGTCAGACCTATCTACAGTACAGGAGACTCTGCCTAGGGGTGGGAAGGAGGGAGGTCAGGGCAGGGTGTGCAGGACAACACGCAAGCACTGTGGCGGTGTACTTCCGGGATCCAGCACTGGAGAGTAGAGGCAAGAGGAACAAGTTCAATGTCATCCATCCTCCATGCTGGTTAGGATTTTTTCTTTTTTTTCTTTCTTTCTTTTTTTTTTTTTTTTTTTTCTTTGTCAATCAGGTTATCTGGGAAGAGGGAACCTCAATTGATTGGCCTACTGTAGGAAAGTCTGTGGAGCATTATCTTGATTGGTGACTGATGTGGGCTCTGCCAGCCCAGGCAGGTGGTCCTGGGATGGATAAGGAGGCCGACTGAGCAAGCCACGGGGGAGCAAGCCAGTGAGCAACATTTCCCCATGATCTCTGCTTCAGTCCCAGCCTCCAGGTTCCTGCTTTGAGTTCCTGCCCTGATTTCTTTCAGTGAGGGTTGTGGTGGGGATGTGTAAGCCAAATAAACTCTTTTCTCCCCAGGTTGCTTTGGGGTATGGTGTTTAGCAAAGCAATGGAAAGCAAATTAGGATATTGTGGTGGTTTGAATAAGAATGGCCCCCATAGGCTGGAGAGGTGGCTCAGAAGTTAAGAGCATTGGCTGTTCTTCCAGAGGTCCTGAGTTCAATTTCCAGCAATTACCTGGTGGCTCACAACTATCCATAATGAGATCCGGTGCCCTCTTCTGGCGTGCAGGCACACATGCGGGCAGAACAATGTATGCATAATAAATAAATAAATCTTTAAAAAAAATGCTCCCCATATGTTCATAAAGGTGTGGCGTTGTTGGAGGAAGTATGCCACTGGGGGGTGGGCTTTGAGGTCTCAAAAGCTCATCCCAGGCCCAGCCTTAATGTCTCTGCTTGTGAATCGGGATGTAGCTCTCAGCTCCTTCTCCAGCACCGCGCCTGTCTTTCTGCCGCCATGCTCCCTGCCATCATGAGAATAGAGTAAGCCTCAGAAACTGTAAGCAAGCCCCAAGTTAAATGCTTTCTTTTATTAAAAAAAAAATTCCTTGATCATGGTGTCTCTTCACAGCAATAGATAGTGACTAAGACAGACATCCTCAAAGGCTAGCCTAGGGCTATGTGGGACTCTATCTCAAAAAATACAAACAAACAAAAACCATGGAAACCACCAGAAAAAGACCATAAATGGCCAATTAGGGGATGAAGAAGGAGTTTCTGTGTGGGGCTGATGACTGGAACATGGTTCTTTAGCTGTGGTGTGCAGGCGGCACCTGCGCCCTTGGCTCATTCTTCTACCAAGTGGCTAAGGAGGACTGAGCACACAGTGGGTGTCTTAGGCTTGACTAGGGCTGGCTGGTGGGGGCAGGAAGAGGATCACTTCACCTTAGTGTCCCAGAGCCCATAGGCAGTGCAGCCAGTCTAGGAGTAGTGGCAGTGCTGTGTTGTGACACACAAGGCAGAGGTGGCTGGATCAACTTCCTGTAGCTGCCTATAGCCAAGGGCTTTTCGGAGTCTCCTGACCAGGACAGAATTACTCAGTGGCCTCTGGCTTCTCTCCTATAGCAAAGATCCATGAGAGGAGAGGCTGGCTCTAAGGTGTCTTCTGCCCCGAGGCAGAGCTGGCAAGGAAACACTTCCCCAGGGAGCCACTGTTTGATTTTTACAAATTCTTGTTCCTCACTCTGCCCCATCAGCATAGACTGCGGGCTCTAGGTAAATGCCTTCAGATTCCTATTTCCCATGCAAGGTCTGAATTTCCCTTTTAAGAACTGGAGAAGGCTTGGCATGGAGGCACATGCCTGTAATCCCAGCACTCTGGAGGCAGAGGCAGGCTATGAGTTCGAGGCCAGCCTGGTCTACAAAGGGAGTCCAGGACAGTCAAGGCTACACAGAGAAACCCTGTTTCGGAAAACCCAAAACAAAAAACAAAAAACAAAATAAAAACAAAAGAGGAAAGAAAGAAAAAGAACTGGAGAACTTTAATTTCTGGGATTCTGAGGAGAACCTCTAGGCATCTGGCTCTGCTAGGCTTCTTTCCCCTGCTGGTTATGGTGTCTGTCCCACCTCTGAGTGGTTTTAGTAAAAGGCCCCGTGGGAAGGGAGACCTGGTGGAGGCCTTGGTTTCCTCTCCTGCTGCTTTGTGCTGCCACCTAGTGTGCCAAGACTGACATAGTGTCCCCTGGGGAAGGGCCACATTCCACTAGTACATCCATACATTGCTCATTCACACTTAGCGTATTAATTTTTGAGAGGGATCTCAAGTAGCTTGGGCTTTCCTACTTTTTAGTTAATGATGACCTTGAACCCCTGACTCTGCCTCCACCTGCTAAGTATTGGGGTTATAGGCATATGCTGTCATTCCCAACTTTATTATTTTATTTACCAAGTCACTCAGCCTTTCAGCAAAAAGAGAAAAAAAGACTTTTTGGTCAGTTGGGGCATCTCATGGCTCCAGATGTTTCTGTAAATCCCGCTGTCCTGCAGCTCTGATAGCTCTGTGTAGAAAGGGTCCAGCCTCTGTCCACAGAAGGTCCTGATCCCTCCTCATTTCTTCTTGTTTGCAGAAGCGGAGACAGGGTTCTCTGAGATCCCTTTCACAAGGCTCAGGCATCTGGGCACGAGTGTCCACTGAGAAGACAGCAGGTAGAGAGGGAGGCCACGGGTGAGGCCACAGGGTGAGTCTAACCTATTTGGTACTTCCTAGTTGACAAAGTGGTTTTGTTTGACTTGTATCTATCCGTGTGTTTGTTGTTGTTTACTTGCTTGTCTGCCTGAGACAGGAGCTCACTCTGCAGTCCAGGCTGACCTGGAGCTAGTGACGCGGCCCAGCCTGGCCGTAAACTCTTGGCGATCCTGCCTTTGCTTCCTAAGTGCTGCAGTAGAGGTGTGCACCAGAACACCAGGCTTCTGTCAAGGTCTTTAATTTTTACACAGCCTAACTAAGGCCTCCATGGAGGGAACCTTTCATAGGCAAAGCAGGGGAGTCACCATCCTTGGCCCAGTGGGCTAAACCTAGAACTAGAGAGTTCCATCCTGGTGGGACCATAGTGGGGGGCAGAATAGAACATCACAAGCTGTTCTCTCCAGAGGCACAAGAGGTGTCCCAAAAACTGAGGCTGGCTTCTTGTCACGGGACAGTTAAATTGCCTTCTGTGGCACATATGCTCCTCCTGGTGGCCAAGACTGTAACAGTGTCCTCTGGCAAAAGGGCTGTGTGAGGCCAGTGGGGCAAAGACAGGGCAGCGTCCCTGAGTCTGCACCAACCAGGGCTCCCAGCAAGGCAGACACACTGGGACTGAGGGGCTGGGACTGAGGGGGAGTAAATAGAGCTCGTTCCCATTGCTGCTGCGCCTCCTCAGAGTTCTCCGACTCCTGCCTCCCTGGGCTTGCCTGCTCTAACAGCTTTATTGGCTTCATGCTTCATTCTTTGCACTCTGTGACATCCTTGTAGACTCCGAGAGGCCGAGCACGCTGTGGAGTGCTATAGGAAGCCACGGGAAGCTAGAGGCTTTGTCCAGGGACTCAGAGCAGAGATGACTGGGTTAAGATAGTCAAGAATTAGAGACTGGGGCTGGAGAGATGGCTCAGCGTTTAAGAGCACTGGCTGCTCTTCAAAAGGTCCTGAGTTCAATTCCTAGCAGCCACATGGTGGCTCACAACCATTTGTAATGAGATCTGGTGCCCTCTTCTGGTGTACATGCAGGCAAAACACTGTGTATATATAATAATAAATCGTTATTTTAAAAAAAGAATCAGGGATTGGAGTAATGGCTCAGTGGTTAAGATGTTGGGTTCTCTCCCAGAGGACTCAGCATTGATTTCCCAGCACCCACATGGCAGCACCCACAACTGCCTCTAACTCCAATTCCAGGGAATCTGACACCGTCTTCAGGTCTCCATAAACACCAGGCATTCAAGTGTTGCACAGACATATGTGCAGGTAAAACATGCATGCAATTTTAACACATAAAATAGTAGTAAAACTTAGTAAATTTTATGTAGTAAAATTAAAATTTAAAAACAGAGGCAAGGAATAAATTATAAAATTTAAAATTCAAAGAATAAATTATAATTTTAAAAAACACACACACAAGAAAGAGTTACTAACATCAGAGTCCAGAAGGAAAATTACCCTCTTTTTAAAGGAGTATCTCTGATATAGTCCAGCACCTCAGGAATGATCACCTCCAACAAAGCAATTTAGTTCAGAAACATATCACCACAGTTCACCTTACAGGGCCCAAATGCAGGTGCTAACAGTAATGAGAACTGGCAAATCTTTCTATGACTAACTACAATCTGTCATGCTAAGAGGGAGACATTACACATGGCTACATTTTATCTGTGTTCTGCTGGACACTTTGTGCATAAATCACTGGGCTGTGCCCCAGAGCCCTACCAGCAAGCTGTGGGTACTGAGTAGTTGGGGAGAGGATATTCTTGGTTCAAATGTGGCTAAGAAGTAGTCCCTGTAGCTGGGCGTGGTGGTGCAGGCCTGAAATCTCAGCACTCGGGAGGCAGAGGCAGGCAGATCTCTGTGAGTTTGAGGCCAGCCTGGTCTACAAAGCGAGTCCTGGATAGCCAAGACTACACAGAGAAACCCTGTCTCAAACAACAACAACAACAACAAAAAAAAAAAAAAAAAAAAAAAAGAAGGAAGAAGGGGAAGAGGAGGACTTCCTGTCCTCTGAGAAGGTAGGAGACCACGGAGAAAGACAAACATTTACAAAATAGCCCAGAGATTAAAAAATATATATTATAAAGGAAGGTGGGAGCACTAAGGGGCTTAGACAGGCAGTTAATGAAGAGGGGGCATCTGAACTGCGCTTTGTGTGCAGATAGGATTTCTATCTTTAATCTTTATTTGCTTATTTGTATGTTTTAAATAACAGGGTTGGTGAGACAGCTCATCAGTTAAGAGCACTTATTGCTCTTGCGGAGGATGTCGGTTTGGTACCCAGCACCCACATGTAGCTAATAACCATCTGTAACTCCAGTTCCAGGGGACAAGACACCCTCTTCTTGATTTTGTGGGAACTGCGTATATGTGGCACAGACATACATGCAAATAGCCATACACATAAAAGTAAATACATCTTTTTTTAAGAAAATTATAGCCAGGCAGTGGTGGCACATGCCTTTAATCCCAGTACTTGGGAGACAGAGACAGGTGGATCACTGTGAGTTCGAGGCCAGCCTGGTCTACAAAGCGAGTCCAGGACAGCCAGGGCTACACAGAGAAACCCTGTCTCAAAAAACCAAAACCAAACCAAACCAAAACAAAAAAACAAACTACTTTTTAGTTAATGATGACCTTGAACCCCTGACTCTGCCTCCACCTGCTAAGTATTGGGGTTATAGGCATATGCTGTCATTCCCAACTTTATTATTTTATTTACCAAGTCACTCAGCCTTTCAGCAAAAAGAGAAAAAAAGACTTTTTGGTCAGGTGGGGCATCTCATGGCTCCAGATGTTTCTGTAAATGCCCGCTGTCCTGCAGCTCTGATAGCTCTGTGTAGAAAGGATATAACATTAGGGGCCATGTGTGGTGGTATTGCTTTAATTCTGCTTTTAATCCCAGAACTCAGGAGGCAGAGGCAATGGGTCTTGATGAGTTCAAGGCCATCCTGGTCAACATAGTTCCAGATTAGCCACAGCTACATAGGGAGACCCCATCTCAAAAACAAAATTATAACATTTATTTATTTACTTACTGTGTTGTTTACACCCATATGTCACTTCATGCATATAATGATCAGAAGACAACTCGAGGCAGCCAGTTCTCCCCTTTCACCTTGTGGGTTTTAGGGACAGAACTTAGCTGTCAGGCTTGGCGGTGCCTTCACCAGCTAAACCTTCTTCTCACCTGTCTTTGCCGGTAGGATTTCAACAGATTTGTCTGGCAGTGGGAGATGAGTAGAGGAAGAAGAGCCTTAAAGAAGGGAGCAGAGTCAAGAAAGAGGACAGGGCTTGTTAAAGACACATTTTTAGCTAAATGGACTTAAGATTCAAGAAACACTGTAGGATGGAGGGATGAGTGGGGGTTTTTTTGGGGGGGGGCAACTGGAGCTGACCTCAGGGCTTTGGGCATGCCAGGCAGCCACTCACCACTGACTACTGAACTACACCAAAGCCAGAGGCTGACATTAGAAAATGCTAATCACTGTGAGGAGGTAAGCCTGGAGCATTCTGGTTGTTAGACTGAAAGGTCTAACCTCATTTCTCAACAAGAGCCATTTAGGACTGTGATGCTTTGAATGAGCATGGTTCTCATTGGCGCTCATTGGCTCCCAGTCTGTGGAACTTGTGAGGAAGGATTAGGAGGTGTGGCCTTGTTGGAGGAGGTGAGTCACTGAGGGTGGTTTCAAAAGCTCATGATAGCTTTAGTCTGTCTGTCTGTCTGTCTGTCTGTCTGTCTGTCTGTCTGTCTCTGTATGCCTCTCTTTTCTGCCTCTTGCATGTGGATCAGCATGTAAGCTCTCAGCTGCTGCCCCAGCGCTATGCATGCCTGTTGCCATGCTCCACACCATGATGACCATGGACTCACCCTCTGAAATGGTAAGCCAGCCCTCAATTAAATGCTTTCTTTTTTTTATTGCTTATTTTTAGTTTACATGCATATGTTTTGCCTGCATGTATGTCTAAATGAGAGTGTCAGTTCTTAAAGTTTCAGACAGTTGTGAACTACCATGTCAGGACTGGGAATGGAGGCCAGGTCCTCTGGAAGAGCAGTCAGTGCTCTTAACCACTGAGCCGTCTCTCCATCCCCCTAAATGCTTCTTTTTATGAGCTCCCTTGGTCATGGTGACTCTTCACAGCCATAGAACAGTAACTAAGGTAGTTACTAAGGTACTACCAAGGAGTGATGTTCATTTAGTGTTCTTTTTTTCACGTGTGTGTGTGTGTGTGTGTGTGAGAGAGAGAGAGAGAGAGAGAGAGAGAGAGAGAGAGAGAGAGAGAGAGAGAGAGAGAGAGAGAGAGTGTGTGTTCAGGCCCACAGAGGCCAGAAAAGGATGTCATCTCTCCCAGAGCTAGAGTTACAGGAGGGTGTGAACCATCCAACATGGATGCTGGGAACTGAACCTGGGTCCTCTGCAAGAACAGTAACCACTCTCAACCATCAAGTTATTTCTCCAACCCTCTGTTTTCAGAGATTGTCTCACTCTTTAGCCCAGGCTTGCCTCAAACTCACAACAAGCTTGTGCTGGGATTGTAGACATGGCCCACCACATGAGGGAAGAGTGGTGCTTGAAGTCATGCTTTAAGGTTTTCCGTTCCACAGTGAGGAGCGCTGTGGCATGGCGCCTGAGTAGCAGCCGCTCATTGCTTTTATCAGAAAAGTCCCTTGGACCCTGTAGCAAGGGATGTGAGAGGAGCACTGTTCACTGTGGCACATATAAACATGCTCTGTGCCTTTTGACAGGGACTGGCTTGCACAGAGCCATGGGTGGGCTCTGTTTTCTTCATGAGAACTTCAAAATGCACTCCAACAGAAAAATCACATTATTAAAGGAGTGCAACTCAATGCTCAAGCTTAGAGGCCAAGGGTTTTATAAGGGGATCAAATGTCTGATGAAGAGAAAGCTGTCTGGGTGAGGAGAGTACTGTCTATTAGCTAATATCTATTATATAACTAGCGTATTAATATATCATATATAGTACATGTGACATATATAACATATATAATAAATATAACTGAACACACCCCTTTAGTCCTAGCACTTAGGAGGCAGAAACAGAGGTGAACTCCCTGACTCTCATCTACACAGCCAGGGCTACATAGAGACCATATCGCAAAGAAGACCCCCCCAAAAAGAAAAATTCACATAACTGAAGACAAAAGAAACCCAACTATGCTTTAAATGGAAATCTTATTGATAATTAAGAAAGTTTAGTAATTTTCATGCAAAACAAAAGTGAAGCTGCCCTAAGAAGTTACAGGAGATAGGTAAGGGGGGGCACAGATTTCTAGGGAACATTCCAAAGGAAAAGGGGGCCTGGAGAGATGGTTCAGAGGGTAACCACTGGCTGCTCATGCAGAGGGCCTGGGTTCAACTCCCAGCACTCACGTGGATAACTTGAGTCCTAGGGAAATCCAATGCTCTCCTCTGGCTCCTGTGGCATGATACTTATGTGGTATACAAGCACTGTGCAGACAAAACTCTCATACCTATAAAGTTTTAATGTTTTGTAAGGAAGATGTACAAAAGTACTTACTGTGACATTAGGAAGTGACAAAGAACGCACAAAACATGTTTGCTATTCCTCTTTTAAACCTACTGTCACCTGTGCCTGGTTGTCCGTGTGTGCAGACACGCAGACTGCTGGAGGAGGCCAGAAGACGGACGGGATTCCATGGAACTGAGCTGGTGTCAGAGGCGGCTGTCAGCTGCCTGATGTGGGTGCTGGGGACCACACCTTGATCCTGGGTCCTCTGCAAGAGCAGCAGGTGTTCTTAACCACGGAGGTATCTGCTATTCTCTGTGTGTCTGTCTGCTTGTGTGAACTGGCGTGTGTGTAGGTCTAAGGATGAAACTGGACTGAGTTCTCTCCTTTCAACCTTTACATGGGTTCCAGGAATCAGCCCTGGGCCATCAGGCTTGCACAGCAAAGGTTTTTTTTTTTTTTTTTTCCCTGCTGGGCCATCTCACTGCTCCTGTTCCTGGTCTTTAAATACCTGCCTACCTTCGTGCACACTTTTGTGCACACTCACATTTGGACAGAGAGATAGGCAGACATTATTTGAGCATCTAAGAAAGTAGTGTGACCATTAGCTATAGCAAAGAATTTAGAAGGCATCGATGTCTTCAGTGCTAAGGCTACTGTGTTCCTGTTTACATAACGTGTGAAACAGCTCGGGCACAACCCCACAGTGGCTGAATACACAGGTGTGAAGCTTTAAAGGGACATTCAGGTTGTAGACAATGGACCACGAGCCACTGGGATTTAAGGATTGTTTTAATTTGAGGAGCTGATGCTGCTACCCTGAAAAGGAGTAAAGGGAAGGCAGCCAAAACCAGACCTGTCTCCAAAAGAGCAGTACATCCTGCAGGCCAGTGTGCACCAGGTAGAGAAGACACTTGCTGGACAGCAACAATTTTGTTCCCTCATCCATTACGGCAAACAGGGCTTTTGGTACACCAGCCTCTCTGATGCCACCTTCCCCAGCATTTTTCTGTCCTGGAGCCTGCTCTGTAGACCACATTGGCCTCAAATTCAGAGATCCACCTGCCTCTGCCTCCTGACTGCTGGGATTAAATGTGTACACCTCCATGCCCCATTAAATTCAGGTTACTTTAAAACTCTGTGCCAAACACGCCACAGCTCTCAGTCAGGGCCCACCCTCTTGGGCGCAGAAGGCAAAGCAGCAGGTACTGGGAAATGAGTGCAGGGGACAGCTTACTCTGAGATCACCAGTATTCAGTATGATCCCAGACTTTTACATCCTGCTAGCAATCTGTAGCCACCTCACTCTGTGTAGCCTTGACTATCCTGGACTCACTTTGTAGACCAGGCTGGCCTTGAACTCACAACAATCTGCCTGCCTCTACCTCCCAAGTGCTGGGATTAAAGGCGTGCACCACCACACCCGGCTTGTTAGCAACTTCTTGTGCATGTGCCTTCTCTTCAGTCAAGAATTTACTAAGCAGCAGAGCATGATGGTGAACACCTGTAATCCTAGTACATGGGAGGCAGGAGCAATAGGATTTCTGTGGGTTCAAGGCCATCTTGGCCTACATGGTAAATTCCAGAACAGCCAGGACTACATAGAGGGACCTGCCTCAAAACACAAATGAGATCCAGGTGTGGTCGTGCATGCCTTTAATCCCAGCACTCAGGAGGCAGAGGCAGGTGGACTGCTGTGAGTTCGAGGCCAGCCTGGTCTACAAAATGAGTCTAGGACAGCCATGGAGAAACCCTGTCTCAAAAAACAAACAACAACAAAAAACCACAAATGAAAAAGAACTCATTATGTCATTCTACTTCCTAAAACCACTGCTCCATTGTTTTATATACCCTGTAGGCACATTCTAGAAAGTTCTTTTTACATTTTTCTCCTACAAAAATATGGTAATATAGTGAATTGTATTTGCCATCTTCTTTCTCTCTTTTCCCATTATTAATTGCCACCACTTGTCAACTCAATGCCATGTAGGGTCAACTTCCATCTCTAAAAGGGAAAAGGGTCTTTGCCAGCCAAGTTCATGGATAGTGTCCCAAGAACCCCTTTACCTTGGAGACCAATACTGTGGGTTCCATATTTTAGCATCTCACTGAACTGGAAGATGGGGCAGAATGGGGTGGATGGGGTGAGCCACTGATCCTCACAGGCTGCTTTGAAGATCCCCTCAATGATGCATTTCAACCTGACTTCCTGACGTCTGTGAAGGTGGTGGTCTTGTGCCCTGTCATGAGCAACACATCCCGGGAGGGCTGTGGCCTATGTCAGTGCCTACCTGCACCTGCAGCTGGTGCCAGCCCACAGATCCCTTCTTTTGCCTTTTTAAAGATTTGTGTATGGACAGAAGAAAAGGCCCAGTTTAGAATGCTTGTTGCTGTTACAGAGAACTGGGTTCCAACCCCAGCACCCACACAGTGGCTCACAACCATCCCAACTTGAGTTCCAGGGTATCCAATACTGTTTCTCACCTCCATGGACACCAGGCACACACATGGTGCACATACATACATTCAGGAAAAACATTCATACACATAAAGTTAAATAAATCTAATAAAAGATTTGGTCGGGCAGTGGTGGTGCACGCCTTTAATCCCAGCACTCGGGAGGCAGAGGCAGGAGGATCTCTGTGAGTTTGAAGCCAGTCTGGTCTACGAAGTGAGTCCAGGACAGCCAAGGCTACACAGAGAAACCCTGTCTCCAAACCCCCCCCCAAAAAAAAGATTTGTGTGTGTGAGGACCTCCTGACAGTTTGTAGAAATGCATTAGCAGCCAAGTGCAGCGCATGCAAGGCTCTTCTTGTCCCTGATTAAACACTCGTGTAGTGCTGCCACTGCCTCCTTTCTCCCTCTTCCTGGAGAGGAGCCCCAGAACACCACGCGTGCTTGACAAGCGCTCTACCATTTGGCCACACCAACAGAGTCCTGAGAACTTTTGCAAACATCACATGGTGTGAGTTTTCAAGGGTGGAGAGGACAGAACATTGGATCAGCACCTGACTTTACAGTGAACGTCTTGCATTATTTGTTTTTATCATTTATTTACTTAAAATTTTCTCTGGATCCTGATTTGTTCTATTTTGAAGTACTGGGGATTGAACCCGGGGCTGACGTGTGCTTGGCAAGCCTTCTACTCTCCCGTCTCTTCTAACTCCTGTGTAGGATGTGTGTGGCCTGCAGAATGTCTGCGCACCATGCGCACACCCAGGGCCCACAGAGGCCACAAGAAGGTGTCACCGTCTCTGGGACTGCAGTTACAGATGGCTGTGAGCCACCAGGTGGGTGCTGGGAACTGAACTTGATATCCCAGAAGAACAGCCAGTGCTCTGGACCTCTAAGACACCGCTCTAGCAATCTTCTTCCTAACAAAGACTTGTTGTGTAGCCCTGGTTATTTTATTATCTTAGAACTTCAAGGGATGGTTTCCGGTGTTTGCAGTGCTCACAACCTGTGCATTTCTTTCTGTGTCCTCAGTTCCTTCAAGCATGCTTCTGAGACTCCGTGCACAGTCGCCTTTCCAGTGTTTGGACTAGAACTGTACTTATGCTCTTAAAGAGTCACCAACCCAAGGAGACTGAGGCAGTTCCTCACAGTTAAGTCAGGAACTCCTAACTTTACTCCTGGGTGGGGAGATGGGGTGGGGGTGGGGCTCAAGGCTGCTTCACCTGGACAGTGTTTTGGGGACTCCTAATCCTAATTCTAAACGTGTGACCTGGTTACCCACCTGTCTACAGGGTTTTGCTGGTCGTTGTAATCTGGGAATGGAACTTCCAATAGGCAAGAGCTCTGCCACTAAGCTGTTACCCCTCCACCTCCACCCCACAGAAGTGGGGAGGACGTCCTCAGAGAAAGCATGGAAGACCAGCCGTGAAACGTCCTCTCCAGATCAACAGTCTTACTACTGTAACAGAGCAGTAGCTCTCAGGCTATCTTACCGCCAGAAGACCGGAAAATACAGTCTGGCGTGTCCAACTTGTGGCCCATTAAGGCGGACGGTATCTGTGAATACTGCCCAACACAAAATCATTTATGGCTTTTTTTTTTTTTTAAATAAAGACAAGAGTCTCATATATTCCGGAATAGCCTCAAACTCGCGATGTCGGTTGATCTTGAATTCCTAATACTCTTCACTCTACCTCCCAAGTGCCGAGGTTACAGGCATGCATCACTAGCTGGTTTATGCGATACCAGATCCAACTCCAGGCTCAAGGCCAGCAGCCTACCAAAATAGCTACATCCCCAGCCCCACGACTTTTCTCTCTCTTCCCCGTCTCCCCTCTCTTCTCTCTCTCTCTCTCTCTCTCTCTCTTAAAACTCAACTGGGCTGCTCTTCGGCGTGAACTTTGTAGGTAACAACAGTTTTGACAGTGACAAACCGCTGCGTTCGCCTGTCCGACGCTCCTTCTGGAACGCCCAGGCGATTACGCAGCGCGGTCAATCTCAGTAAAACCGCCGAGAGGACTGGGGGCGCTAATTCTCTCAATTTGAGCAGGAAGTTGACTGAGGCGATTTACGTACGGTACGCGCACCTTCTGGAAGCCCTGGAGGAGCCGGCCTAAAGCAGTCGCCAAATCTGGAGCACGCACGCGTCTTACGCAGGCAGCGGTTGGCCGGTGCTTCCATCACTCACCGGGAGGACCAATGGGAGTGAGCCTTGCTACCTACTTCCCACTGAGCAGCAGGCGGCGCCGGGCGTGGCTTAGGGGGCCTTTGTTCCACGCGCGGCGGAACTTTGCGAGCGGCTGGGGAGCGTGTTCTGTGGCCCGTGAAGCCCGGGAGTGGAAGCCAAGCGCTCAGCGACATCTCTGGGGACCAAACATGCGGAAGTGGCTGTCAGGCGATGCTACGGCTTGCCTTGTACACCTCCCCGCTTTCTCCTTGGAATCGGGGGCGGTGGGGGGGGGTCTGTGTGCGTGTGCTTTGATACCCGGAAGCACTTCGTCGGCCGCCGGAACACACTGCGGGTCACACAGGAGGGCGGTGCCAGGCGGGCGCGTGACCCGGCGTCCTGCGGGTCTTCCCCTCCCTAGGGGCACCCAGCATGCTTTGGGCACGTGGCAGCTGATGTCCTAAATAGGAGTGGTCGTAGGCTGCTTTCCTGTGAGGGTGGAGACGTTTCCCGAAACCCAACAGGCACTGAGAGGTTCAGTTGAGCTAATACGGGCCTAAGGGGTAAATCTGACCCACCCGAGAAGCCGGAACTGACCTGCACACGTACCAAGGAACTGCGCTAGGCTAGGTGGAAAGAAGCGGGGTGGGGGTGGAGGGGGTACGCTGCAGAGCCGTCTCTTCCTTTTGAGACCCAAGACTGTGAGATAGGGCAGGAGAATGGATTTGCACTTCGTCCAGGCAGAGACAGTAACTCCAGGCTGCAAACATTTAAGTCCAGACGGAGCCTGAGGTGGGATCGCCTAGGTCCCTTCCACATCTGCTGTTCCTTAAACAAGTTCTCACACAGTCACAAGGCTGGAAAAGCTGGCCCATGGGACTTAAGGGTGAGTCAGAACATAATAACTGTATTAGCTTCCGTGGCATGAACAATAAGATGTCAAGCGGTTGAACCCCGTTTCCTAAGAATCACTGAGCTTGATAGCTGAGTCCAAGAATCCCAGACCCCAGTCCCAGTTTATAAGGCAGTATTTAGGGAGATTGTCCTTCAGCTAAAAAGAAAAGTGGCAAAAAGCTACAACTTAAGAGTCTTAAATTTTTATTTTTAAAAACTGTCTGTGTGTATGTGTACACGTGGCTTGAGGAGGCCAGAAACAGGTGTCGTATTGAGAATGTCTGTTGCAGCCAGACGTGGTGGTGCACGCCTTTAATCTCAACATTCGGGAGGCAGAGGCAGGCGGATCTCTGTGAATTTGAGGCCAGCCTGGTCTACAAATGGAGTCCAGGACAGCCAAGGCTACGCAGAGAAACCCTATCTTGAGGGAAAAAAAAAGTTTGCTGCGCTTCCTGAGGACCTGAATTCAGTTTCCAGCACCTATGTCAGACAGTTCACAACGGACAGCCACGCACATGTAATACATAGGGACACACATAAAAGTAAATCACATAAGAAAATAAACAAAAATACACTGCATATACACTGTCTCATTTGTCATGTAGACACTGCCGGCTCATGTCATGCCCTAGCCTGTTCCTAATTACTACTTTAAGTTCCTTGGAACCATATTGTTAGAATGTTTTGATATTGTTTCCTTTTTTGTTTTGTTTTGTTTTTTGAGACAGGGTTTCTTTGTGTAGCCTTGGCGGTCCTGGACTCGCTTTGTAGACCAGGCTGGCCTCGAACTCACAACGATCCACCTGCCTCTGCTGGGATTAAAGGCGTGCAACACCACGCCCAGCAATTTTGTTTCATTTTATTTACTTCTTTTTTGGACAGAGTCTCATGCATTCCGTGTTATCCCAAACTCACTATATAGCAGAGGATGACCTCAAAGAGATGACTTCACCTCTTACTGGGACTGCAGCTGGATGGCACTACCCTGGAAATATCTGGTGCTGATGTTTGAGCCCAGGACTTCCTGCATGCTGGGCAATATCTCTGAGCTACATTCCTGTCCCCAAACATCTGATATACAGAGCTGCTGCTTGACCTGCCAACTTGAGTTCCATTTTGAAAGATTAAATGAACTTTGGCTTGCTCCTTACTACTATCAACCCAGTAGGGCCTGGAATGACTGAAGGGCCTCTGGCATGCCTGGCACAGGGTTTTCTTCCTCAGGCTCACTGAGGTGGGGCCCAGGGTTATAGAAAGGAGAATGTTATCTGAACACTAGCACCCATCTCTCTTCTTTTTTTTTTTTTTTTAAAGATTTATTTATTCTGTATACAGCGCTCTGCCTGCATATACCCCTGCAGGCCCGAAGAGGGCATCAGATCACATTATAGATGGTTGTGAGCCACCTTGTGGTTGCTGGGCATTGAACTCAGGACCTGTGGAAGAGCAGTCAGTGCTCTTAACCACGGAGCCATCTCTCCAGCCTCCATCTCTCTTCTTTTTAAGTTTTTTGATTGTGCAAGGTGAGCAACTGCCTCAAGAGCCTGTCAACATAACAGGCTATAGCCAGAGACTTGGAGCCAAAATAAGCCCTCCCTTCCTCAAGATTTTTTTGTTAACTATTCTGTCACAGTAATAGACTAATACTACCGGTTAGGACAAAATGTCCAGCCATTTCTGAAACAGCCCTCACCCAGTCGTTGTGGCAAACACAACTAAGAGCCTCTTAGTAAGCAAAGGGTTTATTTGGTTTCCACCTCTGGGTCACAATCCCTGCAGGAAGGCAGAGCAGGAAGTGCTGCAGAAGCCAGGGAGGGATGTTGCTTACTGACTCCGTCCCCTGCTTAAGCTCAGCTTATAAAGCCCAGGAGTGCCAGCCTGTACCTGCATCAAGACACTGAGCCCACAGCCATGGCCACAGGCCAATCTGATAGAAGCGATTATGTTTTTGGTATTTTATTATTTTTTAAAAGATTTATTATGAATGCAGTGCTCTGTCTGTATATACACGTGCATGCCAGAAAGAGGGCATCATATCACATTATAGATGGTTGTGAGCCACCATGTGGTTGCTGGGAACTGAACTCAGGACCTCTGGAAGAACAGTCAGTGCTCTTAACCTCTGAGCCATCTCTCCAGCCCTGGTATTTTATTTTTATGTGTATGTTTGTTTGTCTGAATGTATATATGTGTACCATGTGTGCAGTCCCCAGAGGCCAGAAGAGGGCGTTGGGTCCTCTGGGACTGGAATTACAACTGTGAGCTACCACATGGGTGCTGGGAATCAAAGCCAGCTTCTGTGGAAGAGCAGCCAGTGCTGTTAACCACTGAGCCATCTCTGTAGCCTGGAGGGTGGTCTACAACTGAGGTTGCCTCTTCTAGGTGATTCTAGGCTGTTCAAATTGACTAAGTAGGCTACATCTGCCGTTTTGTACTAAATATTTAGGTGAAGCAGCATACTTAGCAAATGTTAATTCTGAAAAATACTGTAGAAGTTCTACATTGTAGACTATCAAATATTCAGCCAAGCCCCCCCACCCCCACTGGGTTTCTCTGTGTAACCCTAGCTGTCCCAGTACTCACAGGGATCCACCTGCTTCTGTCTTGAAAATGCTGGGAGTAAAAGTGTGTGCCACCATTGCCCAGCCTTTAGCCAAGATTTATATAAAAATACATCCATCTTATTAGTACGAAATTTTGCTTCAAAATTTTTTGAGACATAGTCTCATGTAGTCTTGACTGGATGCTTTCATCTTTAATAACCTAAAATTATAACTATATCAAATAATTTGTGTGTTAAAGAATTTTATTTAAAGTCACTTTTGTGGGCTGTGGAGACAACACTGCATGTGTTCAGGACCCCTGCACTGTAACTGGGCACAGTTGTGAGTGCCTATAGTCCCACACTGGGGCAGCAGAGACAGGAGGATCAGTGATTGGTACTTGTTGGCAAACTCCAGACGCAGCAGTGGCCAGCAGGAGAAAGACCCCCCCCCCACCGTCAACCTCGCCTTCACATGCACCTGCACGCACATGCATATGCAAATATAAACCTGTGATTTCCAGTAAATGTCTGATTTGCATATTTCATGTTCTGTACATCCAGGACATGAATTCACCTCAAGAGTGTTCGTGAGAAGGAAAGTTTAAGCTATGTGAGTTGGTCATGGTGGCACACGCTTTTAATCGCAGTAGAGACAGGTCAGCCTGTAAATTCAAGGCCATCCTGGTCTACATAGTGACTTCCAGGACAGCCAGGGCTATGCAGAGAGATCCTGTCTCAAACAGAAGGAAGGAAAAAAAAACCTGACTGGCCTCTTGTCTCATCTCTTATTTGGTAATCCTTCCAAAATGCATTACTGTCAGTTTTCTGCTCGCAAAAGTGTTCTTTTATCTTAGTTTTTTGAAATAGTCTTATGTAAACCAGGCTGCCCTCCAGTCCAGCCTGTGGTCCAGGATGTCCTTGAACTCCTGCGCCTGCCACTGCTCCTCCATGCTGGGACTGTAGGCTGCATCTCTGCCCTGCTTTAGTTTTGTTTGCTCATTTCCAGACATGGTCCTACCGTGAGACCCAGGCTGTCCTTGAACTCCCATCCTCCTGTCACTCCTGCACCTAGCTGACCTGAGTCATTTCTAAAACTCTTCTGATGACCTGAAGTGTGCAGCGCAAAGCCTACCTTAGCAAGGAAGGCCCTCACACGGTCTCTGCCTATCCCTTCGTTCTGTTTGGCTTTTGCCAGTGTCTGATTTCCATAAGGCCCCATAGGCCAGGGAATCCCTACATGTCTTCAAAAGTTCAGTTTGAATACTTCCTCTAAGATGCCTCCCAGACCGCTAGTTTGGAGTGGATGTGCCTGGTCTCTCATCTCAAAAGCCTGGTTTCTGCTGGTTCTTTTGTTTCCAGTTCTTAATACAATTAGGAACCAATGGATTGGTTTCTGTTCTAGTGTACAAAACACCTAGCGTCCCAGGAATGGCATGGACTGAGCCTGGAAGGGGGCTTGAACTAGCCCTTTGGAGACCTTATGAACCAGCAAAGCCTCTATACTTTATATGGTGAGCTGTGGAGAAGCATGAAGGGGTTAGATTATCAGCAGGGCCAAGGTAGGGGATACTTCAGAGAAGGGCAGCTGAAAGTTAAAGGAAATAGGCATCTATTAGTGTTGTTGTATACGGACATCCAGCAAGAGTCAGACGTAGGCCATACTCTGGACTATGCTGAGCCCAGAGATCCCTGTATCATACTATAGGGGTTTTAAACAGTCAGGGTTTTGTGACTGAGAAAGGTATCACACTGGCCAGTATAGGATAGTTATAGTGCAGGTCTCATTCCTAGTCACATAATGTTCCCCTGGTGCTAATACCACCCTGAGGTGGTTTAGCAATTCTGGCTGCTTTAAATATTAATGTGTATAGGTATTTTGCCTGCATGCAGTGCTTGCGGAGGCCAGAAGAGGGCGTCAGACACCCAACCCAGGCTGCTTTGATCCATGGCGCTGCACACTGTCTTGCTCTTCCATACCACTCAAGACTGGGAACCAGCACTTGGAGAGGCAGGGACTACCTGTATTTCAGAAGGGACACATATTACAGTTCATTAGTCCACTGGCTAGCCCCAGCCCCAAGACCCCATGGAACTACACAGGGACTGGGAAAGCACCAGAGAGAAGGGGAGCAGGAAGCCTTTGTGAGCACCCCAGAGGGCTATACCTGCTAGGAAGAGGTGGCAAGAAAGTCAGAGGCAGCTGGATGTCACCTTGGAGAAGAGTCCTTCCCACGGGCATGGATGAGCTGCATGGTACTTCTTCCCTGTAGGTTCTCCCCTGGAGCACGTCTGGGGAAGTTAGGAACTATACTGCTGGAGGAGATGACCTCATTCAAATGGCAGCTGGCAGGGGGCCACCAGTCCTTGGCATGTGGGCCTTCCACAGGGCTGGTGTACAGCACAGCATCAGGGCAGGTAACAAAGCAGATGCCACCCTTCCCATTTAAAAGCACGTCATTAGCTGCCTTCTCCTTTTTTTTTTTTTTAAAGACAGGGTTTCTCTGTGTAGCCTTGGCTATCCTAGACTTGCTTTGTAGACCAGGCTGTCCTAGAACTCACAAAGATCCCCTGTGCTGGGATTAAAGGTGTGTGCCACCATGACCAGCTCTACTTGCCCTTTTCTATTGGTCACTCACTTGGGGGAACAAGGCAGATAATGGAAGGCCATCATGGAGGGACAGTGATATCTTTTTCTTTTAGACAGGGTCTCTATGTAGCTGAGGATGACCTTGAACCTCTGATCCTCCTACCCATATCTAGAATCAGTAGTGTGGGCTACCATGCCTGCTTTTATGTGGTGCTAGAAACTGAACTAGGCAAGCACTCTGTCAACTGAGGTATAGCACCAGCAGTACCAGCACAGAGAACAGTAAGTATCCTGTTAATCCTTTCTTGATCAAATGCCTTCTCTTTGCCACTGTTGAGAAGTGAGGTAAAATCAGCAGTGACCTTGTTAGAAAAGCAGGGTCAACACAGGGGCTAAGTATTTTGCAATATGGAAATCTGAGGCTCGAGGACATCCTGTGCTTTGCCGGACTTGACTCCTGTCCACTCACAATAGCCCTATCAAGAGACCAAGTCATCTTAAGCATTTGTAGGGCAGCTTTTTTTGGGGGGGGGGGCGTTTTGAGATAAGGTTTCTCTGTGTAGCCGTGGCTGTCCTGGACTCACTTTGTAGACCAGGCTGGCCTCGAACTCACAGCGATCTGCCTGCCTCTGCCTCCCGAGTGCTGAGATTAAAGGTGTGCGCCACCACGCCCGGTGTGTAGGGCAGCCTTTGCCACTGAGCAAAGACCCCCTCACCCATTCTGCTGCTTCCACACATAACAGACTAGGTGCAGAGCAGTGCTCCGGGCTCCCATCGTTGCCAAATCTGCCAACAGGCTGGCTGTGCCGGGAAGAGGAAGGAGTGCAGTACTATGCCGGAGGCACACTGGTGGATCATGAAGGTGAGCTCCATCTGTGTAACTGTGCCGAGGAAGTCTGCAGGAAAGGCTGGACCTGACCTAGGAATATTTGTTTCTCCTGTGTTGCAGGATCTCCCTCAAGGCTTCTACTCTCCTCAGTGCTGGGGCTGCCCCTGCCTTAAGAGTGCCTGAGAAACCTGGCATCACAGTGAGTCCTCCAGACCCTCACCCACTCTGCCAGGGACACCAGGTCTGTCTTCCCATACTTGCTGCCGCACCAAAGAAATCAAAACCCAAGCTGAGGTATCAGAAACGTGTTTTTTTTTTCCTTTTAATAGTAAACCTCTTTACAACAAATATAGTGAAAGAGTTTTCAAACCAAACTCGTAAGAATCTCGAGGACTTTGTCTCTTCTTAATGTGCAGAATACTAGGAAGCATCACCGTACAGCACGGAAAGAAATAATGAAAACAAATCAACAGCCACACACTGGGACTCACCCTGCCCCAGGACCCAGGACCCAGGAGTGTGGGTGATTGTCAAGTCTGGGGATGGGTCACCTCTTGGGGGACCCACCCCTCCCTTCTTCCCTCTTGGGGCTGAATGGGGTAGAGAATTCAGACTCTCCTTGGGAGTCTCAGCCCTCCTGCCCCGTTAAGCCCCATCCCTTCTGCTTATTCAGGAGGCAGAAGCGGGTAGAACCAGGAGCTCCCAGCCTCCAGGAGAACCTATATTCCCCCACAGGGGGTTCCAGAGTCAGTTAAAAATATATAGAATAGAGAGATTTTTAGATACCTTTACATCATTTCTGTCTCCCCAAACAAATAAATAATCAGTAGAGAAGGTGCATTTCTTTCTTCCTTCCTGTCTGAGTTGGGAGGGATGGGGGAGTGCATTGCCGTGGGGTGGGGGGAGTGGGAGGGACTGTGTTCCACTGAGACATGTGGGGGTGGCCCTCAGCCCCACTATCCCTGAAAACTGAAGGAAACCTGGGTGGGAAGGGTACTGGATGACGCCAGAGGCTACTTTGGCAAATACCCAGTTTTGCAGAGCAAGTAGATAGGAGGCAAATTTGGCTTGTGAGAGAAAGAAAATAAGTCCCCATTTGAGGTCTAGGTTCCCAAGGATCCATTGACCTGGCCAGCCAGAAGCCCGCCATAGCCCCAGGAGAAACCTGGAGATACTGAACTGCAGAAATGTCACATATTCATTCACAGACTGCCCCTACTGTCAGGGACAGATGGACACACGCGCGCGCACACACACACACACACACACACACACACACACACACACACACACACCATGCATGCACACACTCGTACATGGCAATCGGATGGCAAACTGTTGAGTAGCACGCTGTGAACTATAGGGGCCTCACCCCCAGCTGTGTGTAATGGTGGCCAAGCGCAGCCTAGAAGAATGGGCCTGAGAGGCCTGTGATTCCACATTTATTGAGCACCTGTCATTCACCCATTCAGCATTTACTGAGGGCCTACAATGTGCCAGCTACTTTAAGGGGAGCGGACGTGCACAGGGCTACACCCTGGCTTCTTTGAAGGCCTTAAGCAAGTCTCAAAACTCCCTCTAGGAACTGAGGGGGGGTGGGTGGGAAGGCAGGGCATGTTGGTGATACCCCTGCCTGGTCAGCAACTAGGGTAAAGCTCTGGGTGAGGGAGGGTCCCTGCCTTATGGAAGTCAGAGTTCCCAGGAGGAAGAGGGACTTGAGTTTGCTCCACAAACAAGCAGGGATGGAACTGTGACTGCGTGGGACTAGTGGACAGCCATATGAAGGCAGAGCTCTGAAAGCCAAGCTCTGGCAGAGGTAGGCTGTGGGGAGAAGCAGGAAGGCCAACTAGCAACCCCCCATAACTTTAGTACAAACATTTGGGGGCTGAGAGCAGCCCAGGGAAGAAGGGAGTGAGGCCAGAGCTGGAAGCCGCCTATCCCTTGTAAACACACTCAGCCGCAGAAACAGAGGCCCTTGGAGCTTGAGTCACTCAAAGGTACATCCACGCAGCTGCACACCAACACATAAATACAGGCTGCACCCACATACGCCCTCACGAGCATGCTCACACCCCTCTGCTTCTGGCTCCTTCCCTGCATCAAGTGTCAAAATACTATAAGAGGCTGGGCCACAGGTGGGCAAAGACCGTCTCACTGCAACACTGAGCCTTGTCTAACTCTACCCTCCATCTGGGAGGAAGCCCCAAGTGAGTGTGTGCTGTCTCCAGACCCGCCTCCCCTGGGTGGGACGGCAGAGGAATGAGGAGAGTGGTGACAGAGAGCAGGCTGGGGGGGGGGGGACCATCTAGTCCCTCCAGTCTGATCTCAGATCCAGCAAGAGGTCCAAGGACCCAGTGCTTCCACTGCCCTTGTGTGCTTGCTGCAGCCCCACAGAGGAGGCAACAAAGCCCGAGCCTGGGAGAGGAAGGCAAGAACACAGCAGAAGAATCTCATCTGTACAGTACGGGCCATTTGAGTCATTATTATTACAATATACTTTGACAAAAATAGAATCTCATTTCATATCAATACAACAACAACAAACACAACAGTTTCCTGGACTGTTACACCACTAACATTTTGAAAGGTCTCTATTTACAATTACAGTAGCAAGAGGGCAGGTTTGGGATGTGGCCTGGAGGCGGAGGGACAGGAGGTAGCGAGACCAGGAGCACGCAAAGAGCTGGGAGGTGGGTCAGGAGCAGGGACCGGCAGGCCTGGGGGGCCTCAGGGGTCTCATCTACAGGAACCCCTAGCTCCGCAGACCATGCGGTGTGCCCAGGGTGCACAAAGCAGAGGGGCGCCCTCCCCACGCCTGCCCCTGACAGGCCTCCTGCCCTCAGCACCCCAGGGAAGCAAAGGCTGACCCTGGCCCACCCTGGAGCCGCATCTCTCTCTCAACTCTCCCAGCTTTCTAGGGCTGGGTTGGCTAAAGGACGGGGAGCTATTGCACTGTACATCTTAAAGGAAAAGCTGGGGATGGGGTCCGAACTCACCACACCCAGTCCTGCCCTCATCAGCCCTTTCCACAGCTGTCTCTCTCCCACATTACTTCCAGAGATTCTGGCTTCAAGCCCCTACCCTAGCCCAGGTTCGCGGGCAGCCTTCCTCGAACTCAGATCTTGGGGGTTGACACACAGGATCAGTGAGTGTGGAGTGTATGCAGGAAGCTGGAGGGACCAGGATGGGTATTAGCTGTGAACAGCTCAGAAGCAGACACTCTGCCTCCTCCTATCCCCTGAGACACAAGCCCACCATCAAGCCAGCTTTTGGGTTTCAGTCCACTGTCTGGGGTCTGTTGTTGGGTAGTTTTTGGTTCTTTACGTCTATCTGGGAATGGGATGGGAGGGCTCCACATGCAGGGCTCGGCACCTGTCCTTCTCCAAGGCCTACCGTGCCCCCCCTTCCTGCAGCATATGTGTACAACGTGCAAAGTGTCCCCCCCTTTTCCCGCAATAAAGAGAGTCCCCCACCAGTGAAAATGGTGGGGACAAAAAAGGGGCAAGAGCATCCCTCTCTCTAAAGCGAGAATTCAAATTTAAAAATATAATAATAATAATAATAATTAATAATAATAATATAATTATACACAAATGTAACCATCAACAAGACATGGAGCAGAAGAAAGGAAGTGGGGGTCGAGCGGGAGGAGCCCGGGACAAGGAGGGGTGGGCGGTGAGATTGTCAACTCTTCATCAGGGAGGCTGAGAGGAGGGGTGGGAACCATCACTTTAATGTCTGTGAAGAGAGGAGATGGAGAAGGTGGTGTGAGGGCAGCTTGGACTATAGGCCGCACCCCAACCCTCTCCCAAGGGGTAAAACTCTAGGGCGAGGCAGATGGAGATCAATGAGCAGGGCACAATGTGGCCAGGAGGGGGTCCAGGGCTGTGAGTAACTAACCCAGAGGAAAGCCGGCCACAAGGCCTCTCAGGTGGGAAAGAAAACAGGCTGAGTGCATGTGGGGCATCCCTGGGTGATGCAGACACCAGCAGACAGAAGGGCAATGTTACAGTACCCAAGTATCCAGCCGCATCCTCTTCACAGCTGAGGCCTCAGCCTCAGGCTCTGGGGCTGGGCGCAGCAGGCCTAGTGTGGGCCCAAAGTCCCCCCGTCCATCATCCCGGTCCCCGGTCTCATAGGATCCTCCAGCCGGGCTGCTGAGACCTTCTCCAGGCTCAGGGCGGGCAGCTGGGAACACAGCTGGTGGAGGAGGTGCAGGGCTGCGTTCACGGCTTGGGGACACTGGTTCTGACTTGATGCTGATGTGGGGGTGGGTGGTGACAGTGAGAGCAGCACCCACATGGGGTAAGGGGCTGCCTGGGCTGGAGTTCAGGGACACAAGAGGCAGTAACAGAACAGATGAGAGCCAGGAGTTGGGAGAAGAGGGAGGCACGTGTCAAAGGGAGAAAAGAGAATCGAGTGTTAGCTCCAGTCTATCCACACCATCTTCCAAAGCCCACACCCTCAGCCCTGCTGCCTGGGAGGAAAGGCTCGTGACTGCCACTTACTGAATACGCACACAGCTCCACGGAGACCTTCTGTCCCTCACTCCCCACCAACCCCATGGAAAGCCTCCCAAAGACTCACATGAGGTTGCTGAGAGATACGGGGACCAAGTGGGGCTGTTGCTGAGGTGGCTGCTGTGGTTGTGGCTGTGGCTGTGGTGGCTGTGACTGTGGCGGTTGTGGCGGTTGTGGCTGTTGTGGCTGCTGGGGCTGCTGCCAGGCGGTGACGTTGCCTAGTGCCAGCCCTGCAGGTGAGCTGAAGGCTGGTAAAGAGGCTAGCTCTGCACTGGGCAGCTGGTAATCTGCAGTAAGAGAGAGTGAGGGGAACCTGGGTGGGGAGCACCTCACCCACCCCTTTGGGGAGGACAGGCAGTGTCTAACCACAAATGTGAAGAATGAAGAAATTCCTGAAAATGACACTCAGAGAAATATAAGCCTAATAACCACAAGGCATTGTTTTCTCTAACAGGGCGAAAGGACAAGTGATTTTGAAAATAGCGTCAGTTTTAAAAATCAATTGTGTGTAAGTATTGCTTCTGTAAGGACAGTTACAAAAAGGCAGCGAGGAAGGGAAATGGAGACGGTCCAGATGGATCTAAGTGCAGTCTCGTCACCTGGCCAGCTTCAGGCAGTGGAGAGGCAGCAGGGAGCTCTGGGAACTCCAGGCTAATGGGAAGCCGTACTCTGTCTTCTGCCCTGGCTCCGCGTGTCTAGACTCTCCCTAAATAGGGCTCCAGCTCCTGCTCCCATAGACACATAAGAAATGGGTCTGACATCCAGTCTTCATGTCCCTGAAGCAGAAAGGGGCTTCAGGGCCTAGGCTAGGGATGCCAGTGGGGGACTGCATCATGGAGTACGTGCTGTCTGTGTGCTAATCTTATGGAGATACTGTGAACAAGGGACCCATAGGCACCAGCAGGCCTCATGTCGTCCTGTTGGAGGTGTTTAGAAATGCCTTCCACCAGAGCCAGAGGTGTGTACACAGTGGGAGGACATGCTAGAAAGAGATGTTCTGTCTAGTCAACCAACCTATGTTCAATAGTGGATCCAAGGTCACTTGTTCTAGCCCTGTTTGTATATGAAGAATCGCTTGACCTCTGTAACATTTGCGGCAGGAGCCATGAGGACAGATTCTTGGCAACTCCGCCCACAGACTGTGAGGTCCTGGGCAAGTGCTGTCTGTTGACAGCAGGGACAGCAATCCTTCCTATAGCACGGTCACCAAAGACAAGCAGGCGTGCAAAGGCGTGCATGACAGCAATAGCATCAGACTCCCGGTGAACACTGCAAGACTTACCAAGCACCACTGCTCACACGAGACAGATGCAGCCTCAGGGTTGAGGACCTGCCTGCTCATGGGAAAAGCTAGCCCTGGACACTTCATGACTTTTATTTACTGTTTTACTGCAGTGCTGGGAATACGAGGCAGGTCTTACACATGCTGGGCAAGCACTCACCACTCATCTTACCTGCTGCACCCAGCCCTCTCCACTTTTTTGGGGGGGGGGGGGCAGGGTCTCACTATGTAACCCTGGCTGACCTGGAATGAGATATGTAGGCCAGGATGGCCTTAAACTTATATAGGGATCTGCCTGCCTCTGCCTCCTAAGTGCTGGGATTAAAAGTGTGCCCCACAATGCCCAGCTTTTCTCACTACCTTTAAACTTCACCCTAGCCAGGTCAATGCCAGTTACTAGCTTGCTTCATTTATGTTTATATTTGTTTTTACTTATTTTTTAAATGCCTTTTCCCCCCTAGAATTTTTTTTGGGGGGTTTACAAGACAGGGTTTCTCTGTGTAGGCTTGGCTGTCCTAGAATCACTTTGTAGACCAGGCTGGCCTCGAACTCACAGAGATCTGCCTGCCTCTGCCTCCCGAGTGCTGGGATTAAAGACAAGAGCCACCACACCCAGCTTCCCCTATAATTTTTAAGAATCTTTTTTTCTTATTTATTTTATATGCTTTGGTGTTTTGCCTGGATGTGTGTCTGTGTAAGGGTGTTGGATCCCTGGAACTGGAGTTATAGACTGTTG
This sequence comes from Acomys percivali, assembly GCA_907169655.1. Lineage (NCBI taxonomy): Eukaryota > Metazoa > Chordata > Mammalia > Rodentia > Muridae > Acomys > Acomys percivali. Next base: position 119,691,344 of record OU015751.1, on the reverse strand, counting down.
TGAGCCACCATGTGGGTGCTGGGAATTGGACCCAGGTCCTCTGGAAGATAACCCAATGCTCGTAACTGCTGAGCCATCTCTCCAGGCCTGTGGTTACTGGTTTTAATAAACAATACAAGAGCAGAATGTGGGCTCTAGGACTGACTGTATCCAATGCTTATTTTACAAGGCATAAAATAAGTGATATACACCTTTAATCCCAGCACTTGGGAGGCAGAGGCAGGAGGATCGCTATGAGTTCAAGGCCAGCCTGGTCTACAGAGAAATCCTGTCTCGGAAAACCAGGGGGAAAAAAAAAGTAAAGTAAAGAAAAATAAGAAGAAAACCAGGCTCAGAACAGGGCAGTGCTTTGCCCAACAAACTCTGGGAGAGATCAGAAGAACCCAGCTCTTAGTCCCGCCCCATCCCAACACACTAGCTCTACAGTGGGAGGCCAATTTCCTAAGGGCCAAGAGGTCAATCCCCAGGCCATCTCCTCAAGTCACTCTTGTAGTCACCACAGACAGATTTCTGGAGCTCTCTCCACAAGGGCCAGGCCCATCTCTTAAGCAGGATATTACCATAGCAGGCCACTCACAAATGCCTACTGCTGACATAAGTCTGCTTAGTTATTTCTGTGGCAACAGGAATTGGAACCCTGCTTTTATCCCCTAGTGACAGAAGGAGTCTATGGCCAGCTCTGCTGAAAGCCTGTTTCAGGTTTACTGACATAAACAAACTTCATTCCTGCTCACAAGACTGAGTGGGAAGAGCACAGAGAGCCACCAATGGTAGGATTCCCAAGCAAGCAAAGCTGCCGGGGACAGCACAGCTATGTGCAGCCCATTCTCCTGCTAGACCCAGGAGTTTGGTTTTTCTCCTTGGCCTTGGGAGTGGGGGCAGGCTGCAGGAGCCCTCTGTTCCCTGACACAGGCCCACAGGCTGCCACTTCTAAGCAGCCCTTTCTCAGCCTCATAATGTAATTACTTGGGAGTGGGTACGCATGTGAAACACCCAAGGAACAGGGATCAGACACTTGAGCAGGAAAATCTGCCCAGACTCATCACCCCTGTAGAAGCATGAAGTAGGCTATTGCCTGCCACTCAGGATTTTTCCCACTGCCACGAAGAAGGGCAGAGATGGGGTTTGTGGAGATACGCTTCTGCTCAAAGAGGACTTAGGGAGGAGCCGGGGGGGGGGGTGTCTTCTGGTCTAGTCTAGTTCACCCGCACTCAAGTATGAGGGAAATGGATGACAAAGGGTGAGGAAGAGCTTACTGACACACACAAACTCTGAACTTCCCCTCTAGGAAGCCCTTCCTGACAGACACAGCCACCTGAGTGCAGGCAAGGATGGCCGAGAGCCTCACACACTGTTCTGGGGACACAGCCGTGTCAGCTTGCACCGTATGCCCTACCACAGTTCCTTTACCCAGAGGGCCTTCCCATGTCCCCAGGAACATGTTCACCTTTAGACTCACCCAGCCTTCGGCAGGCTTATCCTGCCTCCCACTTACTGCTGCACTGAGCCATCTCTACTCATAACTAGCAGGTCCACTGCACCGCGGCCTCTTCCCTCCCCTCCAGGAAACTCTGCCTCACTAACCATGCTCCCCTCCCCAGTACCCAAACAGCAAGTCTGTCAGGCTGGCGCTCAGGTCACCTCTGTCCTGCCTTCCCCACACTGGGCAGCGTTACTCTTCCACAAGGACCTATATTAAAAACATTTGTTTTCACATAAACAATGCATTAAAAAAAATCTAAGTATGCTTTTGGGATATACTTTAGCACAAAGAATGCCTTTGGGATACAGTTAAGACTAAAAGAGTACTTGTTTTATCTGAAGTTCAAATTTTTCCAAGAATTTTATTTCTATTTATAAAGCTTTTATTAAAAAATTTCATTATTTGTATGTATGTGTGCTGTATGTATGCCCCATGTGTGTAGGTGCGTTTAAGAGGCCAGAAGACGGTGTTGGATTCCCTGGAGCTGGAATTACAAGTAGTTGTGAGTAACCCAGTGTGGGTGCTAGGAACTGAACTTGGGCTTTCTGGAGGAGCAGCAGGTATTCCTAATTACTGAGCACTCTCTTTAGCCCTTGCTTTGTTTTTTTGAGACAAGGTCTCATGTAACTGAGCTAGACTTTAACTCCCGGTAGTTGAGGGTCACACTGAGCTTCTGATTCTCTGGTCTCCACCTCCTGAGTGCTCAGATCACAGACAAGTGCTACCACATCTGGCTTACGTATAGTGCCCAGGGCTTCATGCCTGCGAGGTAAACCCTTTGCCAACTGGGCCACACCCGAGCTGGTCTGTTTTTATTTGTTTGATCTACTAACTACAACACTAATTAGGGAAGGACCTTCCTCAGGTTGTGACCAATCTAGCATTTTAATTCTCCCTCTGGTCACTCATCTGCTCTAAGCGCAACCCTGTCCCCCCCCCCCCCTTTTTTTTTACAATGCACCAAGTTACAGGAACACTCACCTGTGTTGTAGGCAGTGGGCATGGAGGAGAAGGGGAGGCCCTGGCTGAGTAAACTTGGTGTTGCCACAGAAACCACTGGGGTGGTGAGCGAGTGGGTAGACTGGGAGACCCCAAGGCGCTGGGCATTGTTCTGTAAGAGAAAACTGTGTGTCAAGAGATGGCAAATGGGTGGGTGGCCTCAAGGTAGTCAACCATACAACATCTGAGTGGGTCCCTGAATTCCCGGGGACAGCACCTTAGCATGGAGGCCCACAGACACAAGTTGGTATGTTTAAAGGCCTGAAGACTCACGGAGAAAAAACATGCACAGATTCACTTGCATCTACACCCATGCAGACAGGAAGGCATGGAGGCAGCCTGGAGCCCTGACACCTAGGAGGAGGGACAGAGGAAGATTTACAGTCTCTCTTGGGCTAAGACCACCGAAATCTCCTCTACACCCATTACAGTAGCAGATGCCCCAGGAGATGCATACTGGCATCTGGGAATGAAGTGTGGGATCTGGGGTGGCACGTGATTGCATGTATGCACACACGTGTGTAGGGCTGTCAGCTCCATCTGCTGCTGAGTCACTTGTTTATTCCAACTCCACGCTGGGGCCGAAACTGCCGGTGTGTTGGCCGCCAAAGCCTGCTTGCCTTTCCCAGCCTTTCTGGCCTCCTGTCAGCAAGCTGGGGAGGAAGCACCTCCTCTTCCTGGCTGATGGTGAGTGTGCAGCCATAGGGAGGGGCTGGGCATAAAGTGCCTGTGAGGTGGGCTGCGGTAGGGTTAGTGAGCAGGCAGGCAGGGAAGGCCTTGCTAAGGACAACTTCAGTACCGCCTCAGACCTCAGCTTCCCCTGGAAAACTGACTTTTCTAGATTCTCGTAAGTTTTAGGTTCATGTCTTGGGTTCCAATGTTGTGTGGGCCTATGTGGAGTCAGGAAGCCAGAGGGAACCAAGGGCTTAATCCAGGCATCTGGCGGGTGCCTCAAAGGCCTAGGGATAGCCTCATGCTCTTTTCCAGATGCACACACACATACATACACACACATCTGAATAAATGCACATGCAGTTACACATGCACACACAGTTACACATGCATGCCTGTTCCAGCGCTTCCTGCCGCCCCATTCACCTTAGTACCCACTTAGCTCTAAGCACAGCTCCTAACAAACCACCAGTAACTGAACTCCACACACTAAACACACACGGAGAAGACTGTACACATACTCATGCTGCAGGCTGAACAGCATGGGGCAACGCTGGAACTCAAAGGCACTGCTCACATCTCAGCCACACTTACCAGATCTAAATGGTCCTCAGTCTGGGAGCAGAAATAAAACCAAGAGGATGGTTCAGGCTATGGTTTCTGCCTTTCCCCCATGGCCACCCCACCCACCACTCTGCCGAAGTACTCTTTCTGGCCCAAAAGGATATCCAGGTACTCTAGCCATATGACATCCAGGAAATGCTGTGTCCTGGCCTCCGTCAGCCAGACACCGTCAGCCAGTCCTTATTCCTCACGGAACCATCTTTCCTATCTCCTGTTCTTTTCTACTGCCCTGTGACCAGCACTGCTGCGGCCCAAAGGCCTTTAGGGCTACTGATCTTCACTTCTCCTGCTAGAGGTCATTCTTTTCTTCCCACCCCCAACCCCGGCCATGGCCCAGAAACCCACTCACCAAATGATGCATTAACCCTTTGCCTCCCTGGGAAGTGATGACCCGCAGATCAGGCTTGCGGCTGGGGGCTCCAAGCTGGGTGTTGTGGGTGGGTGGGGGTGGAGACTTGGCAGGGATGACTTTGTTTAGGCTGTTGCCATTGGCCACAGGGAGGAGGCCAGGGGAAGCTCGAGCACTGACATAGCCATTCCCTAGAGAAGTGAGATGAGAAAGGAAAAATGCTGGCCTGTCCTCTAGCCCTACCAACTGCCCCATATCTGTCACCTGGAGGCTTCCAGAAGCATGCCAGGGTTCCACATGGATGCTGAGCTGCCTGATACTGTCTAAAGCCTTGGTACCCAATCTTTGGCCCAAAGTCAGCCTCTAAGCCCCAGAAATGAGGACAGGGGAAGAACTGAAAAGCAACCACTGCCACTGCCAGACCTGGGCACATAAGAGAGCCCTACAGCCATGCTTTCCCCCGTGCCTGGCACCCAGATCCCTCACACAGGATGCACAATGACCAGAGTGGGGAAAGGAGGCAGGCTGTGTGACCTGGTCGTCCTTAAGGAGCCAGCCTGATCACCAGGGCCAGCCAAGCATTTAGACTGCTTCCTTGCCAGGAGCTGGAACACTGTGCTTTTGGTCAGCACAAGACAAGCTGCCTGCCACCATGGGGCAGACAGGCCACTGAGTGCTAGTAATGGCGTTGCTGGCACCAGGGCTGGCGATATGATGACTACCATAACTAGACTGGGGATAAAAGCATCGCAACCGCCTTCTACATTTGCTCTGCGCTCAGCAATGTATAGGTCTTCCACACAGTGTCTCCTACGTGTTTCTTTTTTTTTTTTTTTTTGGTTTTTTGGAGACAGGGTTTCTCTGTGTAGCCTTGGCTGTCCTGGACTCACTTTGTAAACCAGACTGGCCTCGAACTCACAGCGATCCGCTTGCCTCTGCCTCCCGAGTGCTGGGATTAAAGGCGCGTGCCACCACCGCCCGGCTCCTACGTGTTTCTATCACGATGTGAGGTACATGGGATGGGCACACAGGTCAGAGCACAGAGGAGGAAGCATGGCAGTAGCTGAGAGAGGTGATGACTTCCCACAGCCACCCAGGGCATCTCACTGAGTCCCCAATGCTAGGCTTGAGGGCCCACGAGTAAAGTCTGGAAAGAAGGGGTATACCTCTAGTCTACAATTTCATGATTCTAGTGCACAATTATTGCTAAGGCATTGTCACACCCACCACCTTACACAGGAAAGAGAGAAAACAAGACAGAAAGGGGCAGCACATTGGCTGAGACTGAGCTGCAAGAGACCGAGGTCCAGGAATGTGTGTGATGACTACAGTGAGAAAGCTCACCACGCTGTCTCCTAACAGCACATGGTTACCCTCAAAGCATGTTGCTGTCTCTATCCCAACTCCAAGATCACTCTGTGAGTGGCAAGAATGACAGGGTGACATCAATGGTGCCATTAGAAGGTCACCAGCCAGACACCAGCACAGAGTAAAAAGTGGCTGAGCACAGGTGCAGTGGTAGTTTCTTTTTATGACTCCAGTATGTATGCCTATAGGTACACATCTGTATGGTGACTGTGGGAGCACGGAGGCCTATGTGCATGGGTGCTGTCTAAATGCCTACCCTTTTCTAGTTAAGTCCACACAGCCAGGTGTAGTGGCACACGCCTTTAATCCCAGCACTCAGAAGGCAGAGGCAGGTGGATTCTGAGGCTTCTCGGTCTACATAACAAGTTCCAGGCCAGCCAGGGCTACATAGTGAGATCTGCCTCAAAAAGAGAAAGAAAGAAAGAAAAAAAGGAAGGAAAGAGCGAGCAAGCGAGCAGTGAGCCGGACCTTCCACTTCAGCAGCACAGCCTCAGTTTGTGTAATAATCTTCAGAGGTAAACTTCTGCTAACCAGTCACTGCTATAGCACCAAAGTCCAGGAGCTAACAATCCTCTGGTGCATCCTGCTTTGGCCCTGCCATTTTCCTTTCCTTCCCTTCAGGTCCCTTGCCTAAGCCACCCTGTGGAAGGCAGCGACACTCACCAACGGGGCTGGGGCAGGCTCCATTAGCACTGTTGAGGTCTCCACCCAGCATGGCTCCTGGGAGAAAAGCAGAGCTACCATGAACTTTGTCTTGGGGACTGGACAAGAAGAGGGGCTCTGAGGAGCCCTAGGCCTTTTCCCCTCAAGAGTCACACACATGCAGGATTGCTGCAAAGGGAAGACCCACCATTGAAAATGGAAGCCCAGGGGCCCTTCCACACCTCACTTCCACCTCAGCAACTCACCCTCTAGTCACTTACCTGCACTAGCAGGCCGCTGGGGCAGGCCTGGAGAAACACTGTTTCTCTGTAGTGCTGGCTGCTGAGGGGACAGGAGCCGTGGGTCCGTAAGGGATGACGTCACCAGGGAAGGAGTGACCAGAGAGCCACTGGGATTGCTGAACTGCATGGAGCTCTGATTGGACACGGGCACTGTGACAGGCATGGCAAAGTTGGGGGCCGGAACAGATGACTAGACAGAAAGACGGAGAGTAGCATCACAACAGGTGACCCTCTCCCTGCGGACCCATTTTGCCTGAGAGGGTAGGCACAAAGGTTCTCTGGTTCCTGGACTGGATCTCCAAAGGCTTGGGCGCCCTGCCTTCAGCCCTTTTGCAGCCCTGCCTACCTCCCATCACAAAGGTGAGAGCACCTTGCAGTACAGCTCTGATCCAAAGCAGGAGGGCAAGGCTCTGCCCACTGCAGATGGGACTGGATTCCCCCAGGAGGCGGGTTAGTCCTCAGCCAGGCAGGACACACTGGGAGCAAGTTAGTGCCCTGGCTACAGACCCAAACTCACAGCTGCTGAGGATAGGGCTTCGCTAAGTGGCCGCGCAGCAGGCCTGCTTCAGGAGTGGCTCATGCCCACCTCTCTCTGCCATCCCCTTAGCAGTTCTGCTTCCCTTACACAAAGCTGAGTGCCTGAGGCAGGGGCGCCAAAGCAGCCCAAGGGGCCTCCTCCCAAAACAAGGGGACAAAACACAGCCCTCTCCCTTGCCCTCTGGAGACTCACGGCATTTGCATTTTCTGCTGGTGAGGGGACACTGTGGGTCTCTCTAGCTTAGGCAGGGACTTTACAAGAGGCTTTCAAGACCAAGGTCAGGAGTTCCTCAGCGGTCAGGACCAGCTCAAGGATGGCTCAGCATAGTACATCCATCAGAGGCAGCCGAGGGCCGGCAAGGCTGGGTGAAGCCACACCATGCAGCACAGGAGGCTGTCCTCCATGAGACTACTCACGGCCAGTCTATAACTCTGCATCATCTTATCAAACTCCTCGTCTATCTTTTTATACTTCTCCTCCGTCTGGGGGGTCAGGGCAAACGCCTCGTCCACCTCGGGGCTCTCACACTCCCTGTGCTTCTTGTGCAGCGCCTGGGGGAGGGGCCGGAAGGGGGCCAGAGAAAAGGTGAGGAGGGCTCACCCCATAGCGCCTGAAGAGCCCATCCAGCTCCTCGCTGGCCCGCCGGTACTTGTCCTCCAGCAGGGGGCTCTGCTCCAGTGAGTCCTCCCCATCCGGCTCTGGGCTGTCACAGCCGTTGAAACCCTTCTTCCTCAGGGTCTGCAACCGCATCACTCAGTCAGCCAGCCAGCAAGGGTCCTCTGGCCTCCTCCAAGCTCCCCCCAAGGATCCCCAGCTCTTCTCCAACATGGTTCCCAGAACCTCCAGTCCCTCCCCCAGAGCCATTCTCCCTCCCTCCCTCCCTCCCTGGTGTGCTCCCTGTGGCCGAGTGGAGCAGAACCCAAGTTAACCAGCATGGAGCAGGTGTGCTCCACAGCTCAGTCTAGGGAGAGGCCAGCCCCAGTCTGCTCCCTACAAGGGTGTGCTTGGGGCTGGAGGCTCTTCCTGTCCAAACCCTAGCTCCTACTCAAGTGAGAGAAACTGAATGAGACAGGAGAGGACAGTACAGGAAAGCACAAAGGGCCTGCATTTGTTGAGCTTTCAAAGCCTTAAAGTGCCTGCGGCAGACCCAAGCTACAAGTGGTCACTCAAAATTTTAAAGATGCTTGCTTCGTGGTTTTTCCCCTCCTCTGAGGCAGGGTTTCTCTGTGTAGCCTTGGCTGGCCTAGACCAGGCTGGCCTCGAACTCACAGAGATCTATCTGCCTGCCTCTACCTCCAGAGTGCTGGGATTAAAGGCATAAGCTACCACGCCCAGTTGCTTCATGTTTTTAGTCAAATCACATTTATTTATGTGTGTCTGTGTGTGTTGGGTGCACATCAAAGGACAACCTGCAGGGGTTGGTTCTCTTCCTTCCACAAGGAGGATCCTGGGAATTAAAACTCGGGTTGTCAGACTTGACAGTAAGTGTGTTTACCTAATAAGCCATTTCGCCAGCCCTTGCTTTGTTTTTATTTACTTGTTTATTTTGTTTGGTTTTTGCCCCCTAGTCAGGATTTTACTACGTAGCCCTGGCTATCCTGGAACTAATTCTGTAGACCATGTTGGCCTTGAACTCTGCTGGGATTAAAGTATCGGCTTTTTCTTTTTAACTTTATGTGTACATATGTTTTGTCTGCATGCATGTGTACCACACGAGTGCTTGGTGCCCATGGGAAGAGGGTATACCCCTGGAACTGGGCAGCCATGAGCTGCCATGTGGGTGCTGGGAACTGAACCCAGTGTTCTTAACCTCTGTACCCTAAGTCAGCACACCCTGGAGTGAGAAGCAGGAGCCTGGCTGTCCCATTTGCTCAGGGAGTACTTGCTCCGTGTGTGGAGCAACCACAGCACAGAGAAGATAGACCAGACTTAGGGCCACATGGCCGGAAAAGGCCAGAGACGGCCTGTCCTTCAGCCGTTCACACTTTGCCTCTGAAACAGAAGACAAGACCCACAGACTCACAAAGGAGTAGGGCAGAAATGAGAGATGGGAAGACAGGGAGACACAAAAAAGAATATTATCTCAGAGAATGAAAGGAGGAGGAACTAAAAGAGAGAGCAGAAGACAGCAGAGTGCTCCTCAGACCCAGCAGGTAACAGACTGCCTACGTGCTCCAGGCCTTTGTTGCCATGCCCCTCCTTCCTCGGGCCTGGGTTCAGAAGAGATGGGTTTACACATGGGCAGAGGTGGGCACAGACCAGGCGCGCACCTCAATGATGTCAGCATTGGTGCGGCTCTCGTGCGGCTCGTTGTACTCCGTGTACTTGAGCAGCACTTTGTCCATGTCGGTGCTGGCATACTGAAACAGCTTGTTGGAGTGGTTGAAGATGATGAGTGCAATCTCGCAGTCGCACAGCACACTCAGCTCGTAAGCCTTCTTCATCAGCCCGAACTTCCGCTTGGTGAAGGTCACCTGCAGGGGAGCAGTGGGAGGCCAGGTGTGACTGAGTCCCCCTCCACAGACATCTGGACACGCCCCTACCCTACAGCTCTACTCTCAGGGTGACTCAGCCACTGCCTATGGAAATCCATGGTTTGGAAAGGAACAAAAGCACCCCTTGGGCAGACAAACAACCAAGATACGCCAGAGCCAGCCTCAGAGAGGAAAGGCTTTAGACAGCCAGGAGGCCACATCTCTGTAAATGGGCTGAAAAGAGCAGTTAACTCCCAGCTAAGGAGAATGCCTGCCAGATGAGGGAGCTGTGGGTGTGGCAAGGATGTGGGGCCCTGGCCCATCTCAGGCCAGTAGAACTGAAGAGGCACACAAAGTGCTCCTCTGTCCACTCAGACCCAGCCTCTGTGCAACCTCCAGTGACTCCCTGGGTGGCCAAGAAAGCCCTCTATGGGTTACAGCCTCCAGGAGCTGGAGAGATGGCTCAGTGGTTAGGAGCACTGACTGCTCTTCCAGAGGTCCTCAGTTCAATTCCCAGCAACCACATGCTGTCTCACAACCATCCATGTGATCTGATGCCCTCTTGTGGTCTGCAGGTGTACATGCAGGCAGAGCACTGTATACATAATAATAAATAAATCTTTAGAACTGGTCATGGGTGACAGGAGCTGGCTTCCTGTCCTTGCTCACCTACCATGTGGGCCTCGGGGACCTCCTCACCTGGCGGTTCCGCTCATCGGTGATTCGCTGGATCTGAATCTTTTTCCTCCCCATCTTCTCCGGGGGGGGGGGGTCCTTAGTGCCAGAGGAAGGGGCTGCTGGGTGGTCAGGAGCCTCACACTGTGCTCATGAATGTCTGGGACTAGTGCTCAGTTCATGGTCTGCAGAACACCTGTGCACAGCCTCCTGGGAGGGGAGGGTCAGAGAGGACTGTTAGACTCCCAGGCCAGCCTTGTTGCTTGGGATGGTGGTAAGGCTCATTTACAGCCTGTGAGAGACTGGTGGCATCTCTGCCCTAGCTCCAAATTCCAGCAATATTGGTTATAGAGGAAATGGCCATCCTGCCATACCAGGTGCAAGTTGGGCTCCCACTAGGACCAGCACCTGGGTCTAGGCTGTCCTTGGGCTTTAGGTCACACAGAAGATATAGGGTGCTTGGCTTCTGAGAGTCTTGGAGACCATCCACATCCTATTTCAGTAGAGCTTGTGCCTACTATACGTGGAACTCCCCCACCAGCCCCATCCACCACCAGCAGCTAGACCAGTGGAGGGTCCTAGGTGGAGACACAGTGAGGACATGTTGGACTGACACCTGCCTAGACTGCAGGCGGCAGGCAGAGAAAGGATGTGCAATGCTATGAAGGGTGGCTGGTGCCCAGTTCAGGTTGACTGCAGGTCCTTACACAGAGTCTGGGCGCAGCGGAGCCTGGAGTTAGCGAGTGCCCACCCCTAACCACAGCTTATGTATATCCGCATGCTTCATTCGTTCAGCCCAAGTACAGTCTTGTTTGAAGGGTTTTCTGCTGCTTAGACACAAACAAGCTACTTTAGGCCAGTGGACAGGAAATGTACTTTCCTAAACCCCTCACCTCACACTGGGGTCTGAACCCAGTAGCCCTGCACGTGCTCTGAAGGTGTTGCACCCTCAACCCTCATTTTTATTTCTTGAGCTAAGGTCTTATTAGGTTTCCCAGGCTGGCCTTGAACTTGTGGTCACCCTGCTTCAACTCCCTGAGAGCCATGAAGGCAGGTCTACACCACAAAGGCTGGCTTTTTCTCTGGTAACTGTGATGCCGAGTATGGGACCTGGAGTTTCACAGCCCCTAGTAAACCCTTCATTATAGAATTTACCCTGATCCAGGCCAGTGTCTCTGTAAATTGCCAAAGAGTCAGCATTGCAGGCTGTAAATTGTGTAGCGCTGTTTAGCTCTGCTGTGGCAGGCAGGCTAGCTGAAGAAGACACTATGGGACAGCAGGTGGATGGGGTAGCTCACACCTTTAATCCTAGTGCTTGGGAGGCAGAGGCAGGCACCAGTAAGTTGAGGCCAGCCTGGTCTACGTAGTGAGACCCCTGCCTTGAAAAAAACAATAGATTGGAGCCTGGCAGTGGTGGCACACGCCTTTACTCCCAGCACTTGCGAGGCAGAGGCAGGCAGATCACTGTGAGTTCAAGGCCAGAGTGAGTCCAGGATAGTCAAGGCTTGTCTCAAAACCTTGTCTCAAAAAAGCAAAAAAAAAACCCAAAGGGATGGATGGATGGAGTGGAAGATATGCAAAGAGAGTGCACTGGGAGACTAAAGAGATGGCTTAGCATTTAATTAAGAGTCCTTGCTGGGCCACACAGAGAAACCCTGTTTCGAAAAGCCCAAAAAAAAAAAAAAAAAAAAAAAAAAAGCCCTTGCTGGTCTTGTAGAGGACCTGAGTTCAGTTCCCAGCAACCATTTGGAAGGTTGTGTCTGTTCACTCCAGTTCCGGGGGTCTGATGTCATCTCCTGGTTTCCACAGGCCCTGCACATACATGGCAAACAGATACGAGTCAAGGAGGTATGAGGTCCCTCCGCAACAGCTGGGTGCCAATGGCTGCTGAGTGGAACCTCTGCCTTTCTAGCCCATTCCACAAGGTCTGAGTGAGGGTTACAGAGTAGGTGAAGTAGTTCATGGGGTGCCTGACCATGATAGGGTAGAGGGAAGGGCTGGACCTGCTTAGCACCATCACAGATGACAGGACTGTCTCTGGGGCTTCACTGTCTAGCTCCCACTCAGCCTATATATCTACAGAGAACATCCCAGCTCCCCTAGGAGGGTGCTGTGTCTGTCTGCGTGTACATTAGATCACCAAATGGGGGAACCAGCACTGTCTTCCCTTACTCTGATACTTGAGGAGTCCCATAGTCCCTGGCCTTCACTGCTCACAGCACAAATCCCACACCACCAGCAGCCTAGAGAGCCCTGTGTGGCCTAACATGCATCTTTGCAAACCAGCACCAGTCACCTCTCCTGGCCTGTGACTCTGACCCTGACTCTATAGAGGCTCCGATGCCTAGGCTTTCACCCTGCCTCCCTACTGATCTGGGAGATGGAGACGCACTGTTGCAAGGGCTATGGTAAACTGGCTTTTGGGGGTGGGTTTCTCTGGCTCAGCCTCAGGAACTCCAATCTAGACCCACAGTGCAGAGTCTCCTAGCCCTACCCCCACTGGCCAGGTGGCTGTTTTCCTTTTTGTCCCCTTTCATGTTTCCTGCTCCCTACATGTTGCAGATTCATTTTAATTTGTTTGAGACAGGATTTCTCTGTGTCCTGTGTCTTGGCTGTCCTGGACTCACTCTGTAGACCAGGCTGGCCTTGAACGCACAGAGATCCACTTGCCTCTGCTGGGATCAAAGGTGTGCACTCCCACAGTGAACACATTCTTGATGACAGAACTTCTCACCTGCACATCATGGCCAGTACTGTCTCCTCAGTCAGGTTGGAATGAAATCGGCTCAGTGTTTTTAGTTTAGTTTTCCAAAAAGCTAAACAATCTTTTTAGCATTAACATCTCTAAAGAATTGTGCTTCGTTTCTGTGCCTGGTTCTCCCAAGGTTGGAGCTTCCTGAAGGCAGGAACCAGATCTGTCTTTTTACTATGCTATTACCCATAGGAAAGAGGCCAGGAAATATCTATGCGAAAAAAATATTATGAGCCTATGAGAAGTCCTTCCTGCAGTCTAATCTCTGCCTGTCCTGCTGTTCTCACTGTCCTCTGTTGAGCTAGAACCTTCTACTAACTGCCCTCCAAACCTATCAGTTCAGATACCAGCAACCCTCCAATCAACCCTACCACCCTCCCCCTCAGCCCTCGCTACACTCAGCTCGGCTGGTGCAGAGGGTGAGACTCCAAGTCTTCTAAGGAGCAGACCTGAGCACATGGAGATGGAGAGGATGGGGTTGCTTAGGCAACTGTCGCCTGGCAACCAGCTCCCTGGCTGATCTCCTACACTGCCCCCCCATCCCTGCTGCATGCTGGGGGATCTAGGATATGAGAGAGATCATGGCTGAGAAGGCAGGGAAGCCAGAGAGAGCCAGTGAGTATCCTTTAACAGAGGAACCCTGTCTAAGAGGCCAGACCCCAGCAGCCCTGACTTCCTCTATACTAGCTCAGCCATTTATAAGCCCATGCTTCCCAGGGTCTTGCTCACTGCTGCTCTTCCTCTGCCTGAGGACAGATCCTGCCTTGGGCAGTCCTTCCTCCTAGCTAACCACAAGTTCTCTCACAAAGCAGGCTCTGACCCCTCTCCAGTCCATCCCACAGAGCTTCAGATTCTTTGGAAGCCCTGGGGCAGAACATGAACTCAGCCGTGTGTGATGGCACACACCTTTAATCCCAGCACTTGGGAGGCAGAGGCAGCTGGATCTGTGAGTCGAGACCAGTTTGGTCTACAAAGTGAGCCCAGAATAGCCAAAGCTACACAGAAAAATCCTGTCTTGGGAAAAAACAAAAAACAAACAAACAAACAAACAAAAACCCCAAAGACTATGAACTTAAATTAATCTTGGTTCTGGAAGGATGGTGTCTGGGCAGGGATAGTCAAAGGACCCCAAACTGACCCCATTCAACTTGGGGGGCCTGTCTCGACCAAACTACTCTATCAAGAGGTTTTGTTAGTTTATTTGGTTGGTTGGTTGGTTTTTCGAGACAGGGTCTCTCTGTGTTAGCCCTGGCTGTCTTGGACTCACTTTGTAGACCAGGCTGGCCTCGAACTCACAACGATCTACCTACATCTGCCTCCCAAGTGCTGGGATTAAAGGTGTGTGCTGCCACGCCCGGCTCTCTATCAAGAGGTTTTAATGAACACTGAATCTGCTTTATTAGTCCTCTGTTCAACAACCTAACTGCCAGGAGCCGGAGGCCTGGGCTCTGCTCCTGCCGGACCCGGCCAGCCCCTCTTCTCATGCCCTGGCCTCTGGACTATTGCTCTTCTTTTTCGGTTTGTTTGTTTTGTTTTTTCGAGACAGGGTTTCTCTGTGTAACCCTGGCAGACCGGGGCTCACTCTGCAGAGCAGGCTGGCCTCGAACTCAGGTCCACCTGCCTCTGCCGCCCAGCTCCCATGACTAACAACTGGCCCCAGCCGGGCTCCTGCTCTGCTACACCTCGTCTGCAGCCCTGGGCAGTCATGCTGAGGCTAGGCCCCAGGGGCCTTCCCATTCAGACCTCATGCCACATCTGTATCACAGCGGTGCCCTCAGTAGGTTTTAGCTGGGCAGGGTGGTGTTCCCAGCAGGCTGAGACAGCAGCAGCAGAAATAAGAAAACACTGGCTGGTGGCATCTTTAGGGAGGCCAACAGCAGGGGGGTGGGGGTGGGGGGGGGGGAAGCCTGGGATCCAGGATCCCATGGCAACTGTGCACTGTTTATACGGAAAAAGAAGGACAAGTGAAAGCGAAGGGGTGCTGGTTTGGAGGATCATGGGAGAGTAAGCCCTGTGTCCCTAATGTCACACCTCTCCATACCTGAGCAATAGCCAAACCACTCTGGGGTTTCAGAATGAGGCATCACAGTTCCTGTGTGAAGGGCTCGGGTGGAGATAGGAGTGAGGTCAAGACAGGTTCCTGTAGCCACTGCTGAGGGGCCAGGTAGGAATATTCACACACACACCCCACCCCACGCAGCAGTCTCCACCCCCCCCCCCTTTAGCAATGCACCCTCATTTTCTGCTCCCTGGGTGATGTGTCCTGAAGCTCTAAAATGCTACCTGCACTTGACTCTGGAGCACTCTACCAGCAGGTTCCAGCAGGGCAGAGGCCAGATAGGCCAAGCCTGGGCTCTTCCTGAAGGGAGTGGGGGACAGGAGGGAACTGCTCTCATTAGGCGCTCCCCCTCCCCTGCAGGCCGCTGGGGGGCCTCAGGCTGGGAAAGCAGGCGGCACTGAAGACAGCTGTCACCCTCCTCCACCCTCTCCCTGGTAGGGCTGCAGGGCATGAAATAAGCAGCAGGCACTGGGGGAGGGGGGCGACAATCCAATCCACCTGTCACCCCCACAGTCGGGCAGCCTGCTTGCTAGTGGGAGGAGGCGGCGTGGGCAAGGTGGGGACAGATGCACAGACGCAGGAAGGAGACAGAAAGAGGCCAGTGAGAAGGTACAAGGCTGGGAAAGCAGCTGGGCTTGCCAGCTGAGGGGGCGCCCCAACAGCCTGGCCTCGGGGCACCCTCCAGGCCCTCTCCTCTCCTCCCTGCCCCAAGCTGCCTCTCTTCTCCAGAGTTTCCATCAGCATCTGAAAGTGCAGGCCCAAGCCTTCTAAGTTCTGTCAGTCTGACTACCTAAAATCCTGGTTCCCACCACGTCCCACCATCCCCTCCCCCAGCCAGCAGCCTGGGGCTGGGCAGGGGCTATTTTTAGCCTGGGCAGTGAGCTAATTTTAACTCACCAACAGGGGACCTAAGGGCGGGCTAGGGGGCAGTCCAGGAAAGCAGGCTAGGGCGGGGTGGTCCCAGGCATGGCGGCCTGTAAAAAACGGAAACTGACTTGAGGGGTGCCAGGGGGCTGGACGCCCTCCCCTAGCTTCACCTGGGCAATTCTCCCACACCCCACTCTCAGCTTCCCACCTCTACTGTCTAGCAAACCTCCTGGGGAAGTGTCACCCCATTTTCTCCATGAGGGGCTGTCACCTGTGTCCCACTCCCTGTCCTTCCTGCTCTCACTCCTAGTGTTAGCAGCTGAGCCCTGTGAATCCCCAGGCCTCCGCCCGCCCACCTGCCCCCACCCACCAGAAAGTCGCTAGAGCCACCCGCTGGGCCTCGGGAACTATCAGGGGCTACACGAGACTGCATCCAGGTGGAGAAGCAGTGAGTGAGGTCAGGCAGGGAAGGGAAGAACTTGCAGGGTCTGGGCTGGGCTTCGTAGCCTGTACTGAGCTCATGCTGTGTGCCCAAGTCAAGGGACTGGCCTTCCTGCTTTACCCATGGCGGACGGCATAACAGAGGGTAGAGTGATGAGGTCCCCTGCCCCCCAGGGCCCTTCTACCCCACTATTCTGCTCCTGGACTCCCAGCTATGCAGTTCCAAAGACAAGTGCCAGTCTTGCCCCCTGCAGCTGCCGAGAAGAGGTGCTGCAGAAGCCAGAGGGGAGCAGACCACCCTGGATGTGTTTTTCTGAACTGTCACTCCTAGCAGACAGAGGGAGAGCTGGCTCTGGGCTGCTCTGCTGGGGCGCCCCAACAGAGCCAGGTAGAACACAGGAGGGTCATAGTATGGCGGCTGCAGATATCAGGGTCCCCTCAAGCACCAATGGGACCCACAGTTTGGGGCCTCCAAGGGCCCAGCCTCAGTTAGGCCCAAGGTCACTGTCTCTGGTGTGGCCCAATTTTGAAGCCCAAGCTTTTGCTTTGCTTCAGCTCTGCCTAAAAGGCCAAGTAGTTATGACTCACCGCTGCTCATTTGCATGGTGATTTGCATAGTGTCTCCACCCTTATTCCTCCAAATTCAACTTCCCACTCCAAAGCATAGGCCACCCCTATCCAGCACCCTGAAGCATTCAAGACCTCAAAACTGGTCCATCTTCTCTGCCAGAAAGCAACCCTTGGATGCACAAACAACCCAGAGATGTAGCCAGCACCTCCCGTCTTCGCTCCTGTCCAGGGAAAGGCACAGAGAGGCATAGTGCAGCTAGTAAGCTCAGAGCGGAACAGCAAGCAGCACAGACCGCTCCTGTCTTGCCTACACTGTACAGAGTGAGAGAGTGCAGTACAGTGGACGTGAGCTACATATTACAGACAGGACTTTGAAGACTGAGTCCTAAACCCAGAGCAGACTTTGGGGCTGAAGCTCAACTTGTCAGAAGCTAAGCAACCAAGATGGGCAGCTGGGGACACAGAGGAGTCATGAAGGTGCTTGCTCATATCATGCTGGCAGACCACCAGGCCCCCGCCCCCCCCCCCCCTGCATACCAGGAGGCTTAACTCCACCTGTCCAGTTACTGCACCTACACAGTAGTCACACCCTATTAACTGAGGCCTACTCTGGGAGGTCCTTTCTGGTGTCTAACTACAATCTTTCTCTCATAGCTAACCCTGCCATGGCAATCTAAGCCCACTGTAGTCACCTAAACAAGAATAGTGTATGGGGGACCTTGGCCATTAGAAGCCTTAGTTGAGAAGAGGTGAGGACAGTTGGGACCGTTAGTGTGTCACCTTCCACCTCCCTACCCTACTTCCCCTGGGGTCTCAGGAGACAGAAGTGAAAGTTGCAGCTGGGGCCTTGAGCACAGATCATCTTGACAGGCGTTGCTAGAAGATGCTGCTGTGCTGGTTTAGGGCTGCCTGCTCTTGCAACACGTGGATGCTGGTTAATGAGTGGACGGGCTTCCACGGAAATGGGAACAGGAGGGAATTCTGAGCAAGACCTGGGCCACAGAGCAGGCTGGAGGATCTCAGAAAGGCTCTCTCCTGGGGCACCACTTTTTGTTCAAGCATCTAGGAACAGACCAAAAATTGAGCTCTAAATGCTGGGCTTCTGGCATGGGGGTAAGTGCATGCAGACCCAAGGCCCCCCACACACAGGCAAGCCAGGCCAGAAAGAGGCCAATCCAATCAGGGAAGGCAAATCCTCCTGGTATTGTGACCTCAAGGAGCACCATGGGTTTAAAGGGGCCTTGGGCGGTGGCTGGGTCCCTAAGCCATAGGCAGAAGGTGACAAGGTGGCTCTTACAGGGATTAGCCTAACTGCTTTCAGCCTAGCCTGATGGGTCCTGAGCACCCTTGGGCAAACACACACTCTCATCAAAACACACCATCAAACAGAGTTCTGCTGTTTTCATCAGAACACTGCAGAGACTCCTCTGACTTAGCAATGACTGCTGTTTGTCCTTCCTCTGAGGGGAAGCTCTCAGGGGCTTTTTACAAGCAAGGCCCACCCCTGGGAACAGGTGAAGACTCCTTTCGCCTTAGCTCCCCACCCCCAACTGCAGGCTGACAGGTGCGGAGAAGAGTAGCAACAGCTGGGCCAGGACACCTGTCCCACCCCACGCCTGGCCAAGGGCCCGTCATGGGGACCATACAAGGGAAGTCTGCCAAGAGGCAGGCAGGTGTGGGGGCAAAAAGAGAGGGGTCCAGATGTCAAGGGGGGGAGACAAGAGCAAGAAGCACCCTCTTCAGGATACTCCACCCTAAACCATAGTACATGCCAGAGAAGGAAAACCCGCCAGGCCCAAGGTCAGCCTCTAGCCCCTTGCTCACAGCCCCTGCTTCCCATTTCACCTACTGGAACAGGAAGAACCCTGAAAAGAGGCTGTTCCCCCTGTCATCTGCCCCTACCCCCACCCCACTGAACCTCTTGTCTCTCTTCTCCCAGCCTTCAAACCCAGTGGAGGGGAGGAGGGTACCCTAAGAATGGCAAAGGACGGGCTTTTGAGGCCAGGAGGCAGCTTACTGGGCATGGGAGGGCGATCACCTCTTTTCCCATGCCACCCCAGGGTCGGCTGGTCCCTTCAAAGCCTCAAGTCTGCATCCCCACACCCTGGGTCTTGGCTGAAAGTCCGGACTGCAGCTTCCCACTAACCCACTTCCTCTAGGAAAGGCAGGGGCCAGGGAGGAAGATAAGGCTGCCCTGCCCCTGTGCTGCCTTCAAGTCCTTTCCTGTCGGCCTCAAGCAGCAGTTCCAGGGGCCTTTGTGTGTTGCTGACTCCTGCTCCAGATCTTTGCTTTGGAGCCTCTTCCATTGATGGGGAAATCTGATGTAATTACTGTCTCAGAAGTCAGAAAACAATGCACCTTCAAATTGCCACCAAACCCTCCGGAGACCTGAGTGCTGCACCAAGGTGGTGCCATGGTCAAGAGTGGCCTAGAGCCTCCTTCCTGCTCCTGAAAACAGATGCCTCCCGCCGCACCCCCACCTCACATCTGTGTAGCCCTGGCTATCCTGGAACTCTGTAGACTTCACTAAATAAATCCTTAGTCTTTCAGCCTGTTTCCCCAATACCAAAGACCAGTAGCAGACAGAACCCTGCTCAGCTTAGAATTTTCACAGAGACAACAAACGGTCCCCTGCTCCCTTCACCCAGTTCTGAGGATCTCAAAAATCCTAATTTTTGTCTCTGAACCATGTACCTTGTTAAACAGGGTATACATGGGTGATGCCAGAGGGGAGAGCTAGGGACAGGCAGGACACGCCTTCCCTGTGGCATGCTGTCTGCCCAAAGCTGCGGGAGTGGCCCCAGAACAGCCAGGGGCATCACGCCAAGGTCAGTGACCAAGCCTAGAGCTCAGGGCCTCCTGGGAGGGTAAGTTTAAATGAGTAAATATGGTCCCGCCTGGGTGTGGCTTACCACAGGCCTGAGCCTGAGGCAGGTCACTCCCTCCAGCACCCTACACAGAAGGGGCTGTCAGCCACAGTCAGCCCCCTCAATCCATGTCACACTAGCAGTCCTGCCTAACTCTGTCATTGGCAACTGGGGTAGGGGCGGGTGGCGTGTGTATGTGTCCTTGGCCTGGACGAAGGAAAGAGCCACGAAATGTTTTGGGGACCTCCTAAACCAAGGATTTGCCTCCAAACAGTAGAATGGCCTCACTCATGGAAGACGGGAATAGAGATGAGTGGGGGCCATCAGACACAGAGATGCCTATGCCCCCAAAAGGGAGGCCCCTGCACACCTAGAAAGCTGAGGCTGAGGTGGGAGAAGGGGCAACTTACCCAAGGACTCAGTCCAGGGTGGGGAGCAGTGGCTAGCCAGGGAACAGAACAGCAAGGGAGGGTGGAAGTCAGCCAGTGCTCCCTGACTCACAAAGCCTGCTCTCCACAGACAGGCCCTGCCTGCCCATCTGTGCTCTGACCTCAGTCCCTGCACAGCACAGGCTCTCCGGGTTCTGTGCGCCTTTCGCCTTCCTGCCTCTAGTCCCTTACCACCCCCCACTCTCCAATCCTTTAATCATCTTTGCCGCTGCTGCCCCCACCCCCCGCAGTGCAACAGCTGCTCTGTGGGTGTCACACTCCCAAGGGTGCGCTGCACACCTTCCCCGCATGTGTCCCGTGACCTGCTGCGGCCCGCCAAGTGCAGCTGGGCCTGCGGGAGACCCTCAACCTGCTTTCTGGGGGGAAAGAGGGCTCAGGTCAGCCTTCCCACAGCCCCAGGACAACTCCTCAGAATGTTTTGTCCTAGGCAGGGAGAGATGAGAAAATATCCAGGAGCCAAACAGCACTAGCTCCACTAGGCCAAAGGTCAGAGCCTTTTGAGCAGAGTCTCTGGAGAATGCCTTAGATTCCCCCCTTTATCCTGGCGGGGTTAAGAGCTATCTTTTCCCTAACCTAGCTTCAACGGGAAGTTGTGCTATCCATCCACACGCCAACCAGCCTTCTCGGAACTGTGTGGAGGACAACGTCAGCCACGGCACAGCCGGCTGTCCCCCTCTAGAATGAACACAGCTCCTAGCAGCTAATGCCACCCTCTCCCCAATGAGTAAGTCACCAAACTGGGACAGAAGGACAGAGAGGGTAGGCTGGACTCTGGCCCCATGACTACCTCATAAAAGCCACCGGTGATTGCACCGATGCGGAGGCTGCATGGCGTACGACCATTCCTCCTTCCCGCTTCCCTGGAAAGGGAGATAATTTTCTCAGGCCAATTGGCTTCAGAGAACCTACAAAGCACAGCCATGGTCCCAAGGGATGGGATAGAGAACCCACCGTCACAGACAGACCCGCAGCCCCAGATGTGACCCTCGCCGATGGGCTCGGGGCCTGCCTCACATCATCAACCCCCTTAGGGAACCTGAACAGTATCAACTGTACTTGTGACCCACAGTGTCCCCTTTGCCTGCAGCTCTTCTCCTGTGGGCCACACTCTCTAGGCAGTGCGCAGAGGCAACAGGAAAAGGCCAGCCTACCTACTCAATTCCAGTGTGGGAGGTAAAGTGTCCCATAAGGACCTGTGCCAGGCCAGGGCCAATCATGAAAGACGGGGTGGGGGGTGGGGGCTCAGTTGGAATGGAAGCTGAAGGCAGGAAGATGGACAGAGGTCCAGGCCAAGGACATAAAGGCCAAGGATGCTGCAGCAGGGGCCCCTTTCCATCGTAGGGTCAAAGTGGGGCCTCTTTGAACCTAATCCCATCCCCTGGTCCAGTTCCTAACCTGGAGAGTCTGTCTCTACCTTTCCCATCATACCAGAAGAAAGAAAGGAAGGGGAAAAAAACCTGCTGGAGAGAGATTATATAACGGCAGCCAGCCAGCCTGTCACATAGCCCAGCCTATGAGGAGCACTAGAAGCCAGAGGGCCAGAGCTGGGAGCTGGGGCTCTCCAGCCCAGTATCACCACACAGAGGGGGATGGGCAACCCACACCTGCCTCCAGTCCAAGTCCCCCACACCCTGTTCCAGGCACTGAGCTTAGCAGAGGCAGCACAAGCCCTGTGCCCATCCCCCAACAAAAGACTTCCCATACTTTCTGGCTGGGTCCTGTTTCTTCCCTAGGCCCACGCCTGCAAGAAGAGCAAAGCTTGTATATCTTCGCTTTTAATCTTAAGAGTCTCTCCCTGCGTGAAATCTGTGGCAGAAAGAGGGGAGCTACGACACAAACTTGCTGTGTGATCTCAGGTAAAATGCTCTACCACTCTGGTAGGTATGGGAATGAATGAAAGCTCCTGCCTCCCCAGTGAACCTTCTCACAAAAGTCCACGCAGCAAGCACAGGCACACACAGGGTATATGTGAAGGGCACAGGAGTCACAACAAAGAACATGACCACTGAGATGCCAAACCCCCAGTGTCCATTTCTGGGATAAACGAGAAAAGTGCTCTACAGGAGCTCCAGAATTTCCCCCCCCCCCCCAACCACCCCACATAACAAGGTTCTCAGCCACTCCCACAATCATCCCACCCCACCCCCCATCCTCGAAGACGCAGGAAGGAAATTCATTCACAGGCAAGGCCATGGGAGCTGGGATAGCCAAGCTGAGAACCGGGGCTTAGTGGCCAGAGGCCAGAAACTAGGTGTCTGGGAACACTGACAGGTACCTCACCAATGCTCCCCTCCGTGGGTACCTCCGCTAGGACTGAGGGGAACAGAAGGTGGACAGCTCCCAAGGCCAAGTGCACTCAGTAGGCTCCCCTCCGAGATCCGGCCAGAGCAGTCCAAGGTCACCGTCCCAGACGGCAAACTTCCACCGTCAAGCAGCTCAGTCTGACCCACTGAGGGCTAGGGGCGGGGAAAGATCCGCCACTCACACAGCCAAGCAGCTAGGCCTCAGAGGGAAACTCACACGCGGAGGGCAGGGTACCGGATCCACCCACTGTACTACCCCTAGCCTGGCCCCAATGCGCGGGTCAGTCACAGGCAGAGCTGGCACTCGGGACAAGCTGAGTAGCCCAGGGCCACTGGGAACGCCGAGGGCTCGGGTGGAATCTCTAGGAGGCCTCCCTGGCCCATCTCTGCGGTGGGAGGCCGGGAGGACCGTAGTCCCTTGGGCCAGCCTCTCATTGGAACCCCACTGGCACCGGCTCGGCCCGCACCGACCAAGGGAGGCCCGGAGAGGTCCTGCCAGATGTTAACAGCTGCAAACTCCTGGCCAGGGGTTCTCCAGCTGACGTCGCTGACACACCCGACCCGGGGGCCCCCCACGGGCGCGAGATCGCGGCCGGAGCCACGTGCGTTGCGCTCGCCAAAAAGCGAGGCGGCGGGGTCTCGAGTGCCAGGAGCGGCTGTCACAGCAGACGCCCCAGCACCGCTGCCGCCGCCGCCGCCGCCCCGCCCGGCCCGGGACGCTCGTGCCAGGGCGCCCGTGCACCCCTCGCGCTCCAGACCACCCTGCGCCCAGCGCCGCGCGGCGTGGGGGAGGGGCTCTTAAAGGGGCCGGCGCGCGTCGCGACTCACCAGCCCGCGGGGGAAACGGGGTGTCACGGCGCCGGGAGCCTCAGCCCGGCCCGCGGGATCCTCAGTTGCGCGAAGCCGCAGCTGTGGCGGCGAACAGCGAAGGCGCCGCGTCCACGCGGCCTGGGCGGCGCCGCAGGGCCCGGACCCCCTGGTGCGCGTGGGGGCGGCGGCGGGCGGCGGGCGGCGGGGACGCGGCCGAGCGCCCAAGCCGCCTTGAAGGTTGTTGATATTTTGCTTCCTTCCTCCTTTCGGGCTCCAAAGGCAACTCCTCCAACCCTAGACTCGAGGCCGACGTAGGCACCGCGCAGCCTAGCTTGCGGGATGGGAGGAGGGGTAGATGAGGGTGACGGACAAACCGGGGGCCAATGGGAGGGCCCCGCAGGGCGGGGGCGGGGTCTGGCAGGGCGGCCTGGGACGCAGCCCCGCCCCCTGCCCTCGGCCTGCGCCCCACCCCGCCGGGGCGCGCGACCGCGGCGCGTGGAGCCCAGATCCCTCCGCCTGCGGGACGGAGCGAGGCCGCGGGGACCCCAGCACCCCTGCACCAGAGTTGGCAGGGGTCTAAGTAGATAAGTTCTGGGAAGATGAGAGTGTTGAGAGGCCCCAGCTCCCACACTTACTGTGTGACAAAGCTCCGACTCCGGATCGCGTTCCCTCCTCGGGGTTACCTGGGGAGCTCCGTTGCTCCCTCTACCTGTGACAGGTCCCCTCCTTTCCCTTGACCCGGCTCGGTTGACGCCCAGACATTTAAAGCGACAGCGCATAATTCTCGGGTGACCTAATCTTCAGTGCCTGCGGGGCCGCAGCGTACTTAACTACCGAGGGGGGTAATTTAAAGGGGCGGGACCCCATCCGCCACCTCCTTTGCTTCTCCGGAAACATAGAGAAGCCTGGTCTTGAATAAATAGTAACTCTCCTTTAAAAAAAAAAAAACTGTTTCGAAAAACAAAACAAACAAACAAAAAACTTTTTAAAAAAAAATCCCTGGTAGCCTCTGGGCGTGGTGAATTTTTAAGTGCTTCACAACAAGATTGTAAGTACCATTGCTTCTGGACACTGACCCGTCAGACTTCCTGTCCAGCTTCCTGTCACTTCCAAGTCCTCCTCCGGGGGCTCTACCTGGAGCTTGAGGAAATAACAGAGTCTGGCGTGCACTTCAAAGCCTTGCAGGACAGAAGCATGAGGTTCTTCACACATTAGGGTCTGGTTTACTGAACAAAGTCTCTGTTCTGACTTCGTGTGGGAGAGACTAGGAGACGCCACAAGTGGTGGGTTAAATTCAATCTCCAGAGTCAGACTGTTTTGGTTCAAATCCTTCCAGAGCACAGTTCTTAACTCTCCATCCTCTTGGGTAAGTTGAAGGTGGTGAGGGCAGAACCTAACTTGTGAATTTGGTGTGAGTTGAGCTCCCAGTGGACTAAAACAGTGTCTCATGTTACACTGTATGACCCTTGGGCTGCTCAGATGAAAATGAGCCCCTTTGGGCCCCAGGTGAGTCCCAAACAAGGTTCGTAATAAGGCACAAGTTCAAAAAGGCTGTTCTGCAGAGCTTGGAGGCAGACATGTACCTCCTTAAACAGGAAGCTAGCAGGCTCCTATTTCCTTGGCCCTCCCTTTTCAGCCCTTTTTCTTGGCCCCTCCTTCCAGAAGCCTGATTTATACAGTATCACACATGGTCCCCAAATGTTTCAGCTTAGTTTCCCTAGTAGTATGGGGGGGGGGGGAAGAAGGTGTGCTCCCAGCACAGAGATGCCTAAAGGAGGATGGTTTGCCCCCCCCCCCCCAAAGACTTGAGGGAGAGCATCTGTCCTCCCCCAAGCACTTGGGAGATCGCAGCCTTGTTCAGGCTTGAGGCTATGGTGGGAGCAGGATGAGAAAGTGCCCTCCCAGCGAGGAACCTCCCCTCACTGTGGCCTCTATTTTTAGTGCTTCCCCAGGCTCTAGTTGGAGAAACCGTTTAGTCATCAGGGTGTTTATTTTCCGGCTGTTTCCGACGTCGGGAAAAGCAGAATGTTGAGACTGGAGAGATCCCGGGCTGCTTGCTGTAAAGACTTCTTAAGAACAGGCCTGGGAACACAGCCTTCAGACCATTGGGTCCCAGCTCGTAGGAAAACAAAACAGGATGGGCCCAGGACAGCTAAGCCCTCAGGAGTTTTCAACCTGCCTCTCAATCTTGGAGGCCATCCAAGCTAGAGAGCCCTCTGGCCCAACTCTATTTGAAGGTTGTTTCTCAAAACCAAACCAAACCCGAAAGAAATTCTTTCCCAGAATCCCCCTCCCCAACCTCCCCTAGAGCAGCCTGGTGTACCTCCCGCCAACCATAACCCCAGCCAATCTCAAACCTGAGGCGGGCCTTCCAGAGCTATGATTGGCTGGCTGGTCCTCCAAGACCTGGAATGTTGAGTCCTTAACAAAGGAATGAGGAAGGAAGGTGAGTCACCTGGGGAAGGTTTTAAAGAACTAGCTAGAAGGGAAAAGAAGAGCTCCGGGGAGGTGGGGGCCCTGGACGCCTACGTGCTGACTTGACAACTCACACGAGACCAGAGCAGGGGACAGTGACACTACATGTGGGATAGAATTCAGACTCTGAAAATCGTCATGGGAGAGGAGAGAAAAGGGAACAGTCGTGAGGTGTTGATTCCCACGGACGACTGAAAAGGGCCAAGGTAATGTTGGAGGATGGATGAAAACTGGACTTCTGAAAGGGACTCTGAGTTCCTTTCTTCCGGCCCCTGGGCTTCCCATCCCAGAATCCACTGGCGTGGCAAATGACTGAGTCTCCCAGCTCCTCTCCTACCTCTCTGGCTGTGCACCCATATCCTATCAGCCAACTCACTGTGTTTGTTAGAGTATCACGGTGCATATTTAGACAATTCTGTGGAGCCGATCTTCCACCTTTCAGTGGGTTTTGGGGCTCAAACTCAGGTTTTCAGGCTTGCGCTTTACTGGCTGAGCCATCTCGCCGGCTCCTACCCATCTGTTCTAAAGAAGCCACCTTTCCAGCCTTGCTGTAAGATCCTCCGTGGGCGTTTGAAACACTTAGAGGCCCACCGACGTCCTAAAAAGAATACCGTGTAAACTCACCTGCCGCGTCACCTAAGCGAGATTTAGCTGGCAAACCTTAACCCACCTTTACCCGCCCCTTCTTAGGTTTCACCTGTGCTCGGAAAGGTCTTTCCCTCAGGTCTCCAGCCCTCTCAGCACCCCTCTTCTACCTAGCAGTCCTTCCTCAACCTAGGAAAAGTGCTCCTGCCGTCCCCCCTGGTCTGGTGAGCTGCTCGGCTGGTCCTCCCCTTCTCCCCTTCCCTTCCCCTGCGCCATCTGGACAGTTCTCAACCCCACCTCCACCCGCAACTCAGCAACCGAGCTCATCCTTCTCCCTCCAGTTTTTGGATGATCACAGCAAAGCCCCCCCCCCCTTCCAATCCCTCCCCGCATCTGCCACCACACTGGCGAACTGGACCCCCATCAAGCGGGCGTGTATATCCTCGGCGTTGAGGGTGGGACCCTCCACTCTGCCCCTGTCTCTCTTTTCTGGACGCTCTAGCTTGCTTGTTTTGGTACCTAAAGTACTCCTCACCGGCTGCTGAGTTCTTGCGGGGATGCAGAGCTGACTGGCGTGGAGCGCGCTTAGCAAAATGTACTCGCGCAGCCGTGTGAGTTAGAATTGTGCTAACTCTACTGTACACCTCATTTCTGCATCGATAACCATGGTAGCCAAGGACAGGGGTCGAGTCTGGGGAGTCCTACAACTCCACTTCGGGCCAAAGTTGAGGTGAGGAATAGCAGAGTCGGCTAGAAACCTGTCAAGGTCCGTGTGGCAACGTAGTATCCTATGCTCAGAACCAGGGTGCCTGGGACCAGACATGGGGAAGACAGCAGAGGCCCCTGGAGCTGAGGGATAGGAAGAGGTGCCAGAGCGGGTCCCGGGTCCGTGTACCCCCACAAGGGCTCCCTGCCCCCGGCTGGGCAGGATGTGGTGGCAGCTGCAGTTGGGTGGGCAGGATGTGGGGGTGGGGGCAGACGAACGCAACCCGACAGTAGTCTCTCCCACCCCTGCTCCTGCCTCCACCCCCTCCGGGTCACGTGCTTGGGCACCGACGGACTATTTCCCATTTTCCGCGGAAGGACATCTCAAACCCTGTCGCCATGGACTTAAGTTGTACCACGCCATTTTCTTGTCCCCATCTCCAGCCTAGGACAGAAAGTTTGCCCAGGACACATTTCTGTAAAGTGCCAATTAACAAGCGAGAGGCCCCTTTAAATGCAAATGATCGCCTTCTTGCTCCGCTCACCCCCCCACCCCCACCCCCATTCCAACTTCTCTCCTCGTGCCCAAACTCCACCAGCTGCTATTGACGTCAAGCGTGCGTCAGCATCGCCAGCCCAACCAGACAGCACGTGGGGGGAAGAAGGCAGTCTTAAAGGGCCAGTAGCTCAGGGCCTGTTAGGTTGCCATGGTGGGAAAGCGAAGTGGGATGTTGGAAACTACTGGAACAGGAAGAGTTGCAGGCAAGACATTCGGAAGGACTGCCCAAGGCCAGCGAAGTGGCTCGGCGGGTAAAGTTGCTTCTGTGCAAGACCAAGAATCAACTCCTCAAAGTTATCCTCTGGCCTTCACACACATTTTTTCTCCTCCAAACACCTACAATACTAATAAACATTTTTCAGAAGAGCTTCACAGAGTAGGAGAGTATATTCTTTTTTGTTTTTCAAGACAGGGTTTCTCTGCGGAGCCCTGACTTTCCTGGAAATCCGTAGATCAGGTTGGGATTAAAACCGTGCACCACCACCACCACCCTGCACTTTTTTTTTTTTTTTTTTTTAACTTTCTATTATGTGTTGGGAGATCAAGGCCAACTTTCAGTAGCTGGTTCTCTCCACCTCGTGCGTTCTAGGGTTGGAACTCGGATCATTGGGCGGTTTGGTGCTACAAGGCTCTTTACAGCTGATCCTGAAGCCCCTCCCCCCCCATTTAATCTTCTTTCTCCTCCCTCTTCCCCTCTAGGGCTTGAACCTAAAGCCTCACACATGTTAAGCACACATTCTACCGCTGAGCTACATGCCCCAGCTCAAAAGAGCGAACCCTAAACCAGATTCTTCCTTTAGATTTCCCAGACTTTTGGTTTTGTTTATCTGGGAAGGAAACCCCGGAGTTGGAGAAGCAGTCTGGGGCCTATGGGCATGAGTGTTCTAGCCAGCGCAAGCATCAGGCAAGGGCCAGGCTGACCTCTGCGAGTCCCAGCTAGGTCTGCATAGTGAGTTCCAGGACAAACCAGTAAACAAGCAAAAGGGTCCACTGAAAATGCCCTATTCAATCAATACTTGTTTATTTGATAGGGTCTCACTGTGTGGCCCTGACTGGCCTGGGGACTCATGGAAATCCCTCTGCCTCTGCCTTCAGAGTGCTGGGTTTAAAGTGTAAACCACCATGCTAAGCGCTCTCCTCTCTCTCTCTAAATTACTTTGCGTGAGTGTGTGTACGTAGATGTCATGCTTGCTGTAGAGGTCAAAGGACACAACCTGTGGGAGTTCAAATTCAGGCCATAGGCTTGATTGCAAGCACCTTTCACACAGAAAGCTATATCACATCGCTCCCTTTGAAAAGTTTTATTTATACGCCAGGTGTTGTGGCCCACACCTTTCAATCCCAGCACTCAGGAGGCAGAGGCAGGCAGATCGCTGTGAGTTTGAGGCCAACCTGGTCTACAAAGCAAGTCCAGGACAGCCAAGGCTACACAGAGAAACCCTGTCGGGGGCGGGGAGTGTGTGTGTGTGTGTGTGTGTGTGTGTGTGTGTAAAATTTACTGTTAGTGTATGTGCAGATCACCAAGTTTGCCAGCCCTCTGTGAAGTTCTTGCGTGGCACTTAGCTCGGGGCGAACAGAAGTGGTGCAGAGAGTTGTGAGGTTGTCAGTCTTTCTTTTCTTTTCTTTTTTTTTTTTTTTTTTTTTTTTGAGACAGGGTTTCTCTGTGTAGCCTTGGCTGTCCTGGACTCGCTTTGTAGACCAGGCTGTCCTGGAACTCATAGCGATCCGCCTGCCTCTGCCTCCCGAGTGCTGGGATTAAAGGCGCGTGCCACCACGCCCGGCCTGGTTGTCAGTCTTTCTTAGGACAAAATCTCACTGGGCAGCACAGCCTGGCCTTAACTGTTGATCCCCTCTCTGACTCTGGAGTCCTGAGACTGAAGCCTGGCTGGGGATGGGTTCTAAAATGACTACCCCTCCCCCAAAACTGTGAGCTATATAACTTATTTCCAGCACCAAGTGCAACCATGGGGTTTATGGCTTTAAGAAAACATTTGTTGGGAGTGAAGAAGGCGTCTCATTGGGTACAGGTGCTTCCTGTTAAAGCCTGCATACAACCCACGGTCCCTCCCCAGGCCTCACACGTGGAAGGAAAGAATAGTTCTCTGAAAGCTGCCCTCTGACCTTCACAAGAACACTGCCCTGTGTGTGCATGTGAGTTTGTGTGTGGTGTGTGTAATAGAAAGTTATTTGAATGTTTGTTGAGAACTGGAGAGATGGCTTGACCAAGACTCAAGTTCAGCTCTTAGCAACCCATAACTATAGCCCTAAGGGATCTAATGCCCACTCCTCAGGCACCCATGCACATGTGGCATACAGCTCACACAAATACACGTACAGATGTAAAAATGAAAGGTAAATCATGGGGCTAGAGAGATGTTAAAAGGCACTTGCTGGAGTGCTAGGATGAAAGAAGGGGCACGCCATTAATACCACCACCATCACCACCACCACCTCCACCAGCACAACCTCCACCTCCACCACCACCACCACCACCACCACCAGCACCACCACCACCACCAGCACCAGCAGCAGCACCACCAGCACCACCACCACCACCACCAGCAGCAGCAGCAGCAGCAGCACAGGGCTCTGTTACAGAGAGAAACACTATCTCTAGAAAGCGAAAAAGGAAACAGAAAAAGGAAACACTTGCTGTGCCGACTGGTGGTGGCCCTCCCTCCACTTTAATCCCAGCATTTGGGAGGCAGAGGCAGGCAGATCTCCATGAGTTGGAGGCCAGCCTGGACTACAGAGTGAGTTTCAGGACAGCCAAGGCTACATAGAGAAACCCTGTCTCGAAAAACCAAAAAAGAAAAGAAAACACTTGCTGCCTTTTTTGTTTTGTTTTGCTTTGTTTTTGTTTTTTGAGACAGGGTTGGCTGTCCCGGACTTGCTTTGTAGACCAGGCTGGTCTTGAACTCACAGCAATCCACCTGCCTCTGTCTCCCAGGGGCTGGGGTTAAAGGCGTGCGCCACCACGCCAGGCCAACACTTGCTGTCTTGCAGAGGGCCTGAGTTCATTTTCCAGCACCCATATCAGGTGATTCACGTACATACTGTTCACACACAGACACATAGATTCACATAAATAAAATTCATTTCTTAAAAACTTAGTCTAAGCCAGGCACAGTGGTACAGCCAGTGATTCCAGAACTCAGGGAGGCAGAGGCAGGTGGATCTTTGTGAGTTTGAGGCCAGCCAGGTCTACAAAGCAAGTCCAGGACAGCCAAGGTTACACAGAGAAACCCTGTCTGAAAAAAAACAAAACAAAACAAACAAACAAAACAAAAAACCAGTGTAGGTGTAGCAGTGCTCACCTGTAATACTAGCACCCAGGAGGATCAAACATCCAGGTTTGCAGGAGAACGGCCCTCAGGTTGATAGGTTTAAATGCCTGGTCCTCAGTTAGTGGAACTATTTGAGAAGGACAAAGGGGTGTTGTTGGGCATGGTCTGGCGCTTTGTACTTGTTAATTGCTTACCCTCCAGAGATCCTTTTCTGGTTTTTTTTTTGTTTTTTTTTTTTTTGGTTTTTTCGAGACAAGGTCTCTTTGTGTAGCCATGGCTGTCCTGGACTCACTTTGTAGACCAGGCTGGCCTCGAACTCACAGTGATCCGCCTGCCTCTGCCTCCCGAGTGCTGGGATTACAGGCATGCGCCACCAAGCCCGGCTGGATCCTTTTCTGTTTTATGAGCCGACTGTCACACACCTCAGTATTGCTGTTTAGCCTTGCCTCCAGGTTATCCTTGATTGGCTGAATAAATGCCTACACACCTGGGCAGGGCAGGGGAAGGAGGTGTGGCCAAAGTTTGCAGGATAGGGTGGGGGGTGGGGTGGGGGGGGTCAGGGGGGTGGGGGGGAGAGATCTTGGATTGGATAGGAGACTGGCACTGGAGAAGGAAGGAAGAGCAGATCCGCCATGGGAGAGGAAAGAGCCGGAAGGGCCAGGAGGAGGAACTCAGAAGTTCCACATGGAAAGAAGCAGCCCGGGTGACCAGGGTAAGCAGGGGTTTTGGGAGTGGGGGTCAGGGGTTGAAAGATAATGAGAGGTAGTTTAGGGGGTTAATACCTGCCTGGCCTGGGGTAAAATAAGACTTATTCTAAAATACAATAGGTATCTGTGTCTTTTATTGATAATGTCAGTTAGATGATAATAATATAGGCTAATTTTATAATAAACACTATTAGGGTTTTTTTGTTTTGTTTTGGTTTTGGCTTTTCGAGACAGGGTTTCTCTGTGTAACAGGCCTGGCTGTCCTGGACTTGCTTTGTAGACCAGGCTGGCCTCGAACTCACAGCGATCCACCTGCCTCTGCCTCTCAAGTTCTGGGATTAAAGGTGTGGGCCACCACGCCTGGCTAATATTAGGTTTTTTTTGGGGGGGGGGTTGTTTGTTTGTTTTGATTTTTCGAGACAAGGTCTCTCTATGTAGCCTTGGCTGTCTGGACTTGCTTTGTAGATCAGGCTGGCCTCGAACTCACAGCGTTCTGACTGCCTCTGCCTCCGAGGGCTGGGATTAAAGCCGTACGCCACCATGCACAATATTAGATATTTTAATTTTCACTACAACAGGGTATGGTCTTCTTGAAGTAGATGTTGCCTTGCTGGAGGAAGTGTGTCATGGGGGTGGGCTTTGAAGTTTCAAAAGCCCACACCAGGCCAGACTCACACGTGCTCTCTCTCTCTCTCTCTTTCTTTCTCTCTGCCTCCATCCTGTGGATCTGGATTAAACTGTCACCTACTTTTCCTGCACCATGGCTGTCTGCTGCCACACTCATCACCCTGATGACTATGAACTCATCCTCTGAAGCTGTAAGCGAGTCCCCAATTAAATGCTTTCTCCTATAAGTTGCTTTGGTCATGGTATTACAGCACAGCAACAGAACAGAGACTGAGACAGTCATCCTTGGACTGCATAGAGAGTTCCAAGCCTGCCCGAGCTACATGAAACACCATCTAAAACAAAACAATACACACATCATACACACCTTGTTAGATGAATAAAAATTTAAAAGTTAATGATCTTAGTAGCTCCTGAATCTGAAATTATCCCGAGGGAGAGAATGGCGTGATCTTGCCTTTCCCGTGCTTCCGTTTTAACCCTCGAGAGCTGGGGCCCAGCTCTGTAGCTAAAAAGTGCCTCAACTAGCCAACTGCTCTTGAAACACAGGAGGCTGCACCTGCTTCCTGCCAGGGGGACTCCCAGCCCTCGGTCTCATCGCATGCCCAGGATGACCTGACTCTGCCCTCTGACTTCAGCACAGAGTGTAATTACAGATGTGTAACGCAATGTTTAAAGCAGGAACTTCTTGGCCAGACACTAAGTCAACTTGGGTGCTCTCTTCTTTGTAGCTTCACCTCTACCCTCCCCCTCCCCCACTCAACCCCTCAACCCCCTGCCCCCACCCCTGCCATTTCTTCTCTCCCTCTTGCTGCCTCTACTCCTCACTCTAACCTCCCACACACACCCCTGTGAAGGAACAGGGCTTCCTGTCACCTGATTCTGGATTCTTGTGGTCCGAGACCACTTAGTCCTTGTTCAGCCTGTCTTGCAGCTGCTTGTCAATTTCTGTCACCCTCTCTGAGGGTTGAAGGTCTGGCAGACACCAGAGGGCACTTTCTGCCCGGGAATAACAGAGAGCAACTGGCAGTGGCACCAACTCATCCTTGCAGAATGGGCCCCGCCGTTGAAGAGCTGAGAGTCTCCTCTGGCTCAGAGCAGCCCTAGCAACCCATGGAGGCCAAAGAGAGTGAGGTGGGTTTCCCCACAGGAATCTCCCAGAAGCCTTGGCGCTGGCTCCACCCTCTATAGAGGTTGGGTGACATCAGGAGCACTGTGTTCCAGAAAACCCCGAAATAACCCATCTTCACTGTCCGGCTGCTATTTCTGTCCACTCTGTTTAATTATTCAAACCCAAGTTGGGGAGTGAGCTATATAAAGCCCTTCGACTTGGGGACCCAGGAGAGCTGGGAGACTTGCCAGGTTGCAACAGCATCAGGCAATGGGGTTTGGTGAGATCACTTGGCCCAGGACTGAAAATACCTTCTGCTGTCTACGGTCTATTGGCGTCCTCATCTGGAAAGCAGCTTGCGGGCTACCCACTCCAGTGCACCCCGCCAGCCTGCTGGGAGCTAGCTGCCCCCATTTCCTGCCTGTCCCTTCAGCCTGCCAGTGTCTTGTCTCAGCTGGTTCTGTGCTAACCTCTGTCCAGCTGCTGCTGCTTCCTTCTTCTTCTTCTTCTCCTTCTTCTTCTTCTTCTTCTTCTTCTTCTTCTTCTTCTTCTTCTTCTTCTTCTCCTTCTTCTTCTTCTTCTCTTCTCCTCCTCCTCCTTCTCATCTTCTCTTCCTCCTCCTCCTTCTTTTTTCTAGACAGCATTTCTCTGTGTATCCCTGGCTGTCTACAGACCAGACTGGCCTCAAACTCAGAGATCCGCCTGCCTCTGCCGCCACCACCCTGCGAGGTCCCCACTTTCAACAGGCAAATGCTCACCCTGAGCTACACAGCAGCCCGGGCAGTCATCAACAAGGCTATTCCAGGCACTGTGCCGACCCTTACAGTTCCTGTCCCCGCTCTGCACTGTCCAGGCTCTCAGACAGTCAGTCCCGAGCGTGTCTGAGGCTCACACCTATCATCACCAAGCTAGAGAGGGATCACGTATTTCTTCCTCAATGCTTGCTGAACTGTGATCGTCTTTGCTCTGTAGCTAGTGCTCATGAGGAAGCAGGAGAGAGCTATAAACTTGGCCCACCCAGCTCTTTCCAGGCTCCTCACCCACCTGTCATCAGGGCCAGGATCCCTCCTATATGCCTTTTGTTGCTTGGTAACAATGCCTCATCCCCATCCAGCAGTAGCACCCTGGAAACTCCAGGGATGATGCTGTAGGAAGAGCTTTGCTGGACCCTGAAGGACCTGCCGAGCCACTAGTAGTCAGTACGTGTGTGTGGGAACATGATTCAAAGAGGCCTAGGTGTGAACTGGGCTGAGTCACACTCAGGCCCCATACCAACTCTGGCTGTTTAGCCTACGCTTGTATGTCACCTCTGGTACTCTCATGTCTGTCCATCTCATCCTGCATGTCTGGGTCTGTACTTGGGAACTCTTCTTCGCTTGCTCAAGCTGTAGTTCTGTCATTTTCGCTGGTTATCGTCGATACACAACATTCCTATAGACTCTTCTGTCAAGCATGTAGTAGTCAGTTCTTATATCACTTACCACCAAGGACCAATCACTGTAGCCATCCCATGATGCCTTGAAATGAGGGCTACAACTCCTGGGCCATCTTCCCACATAGCCCACGTTGGCAGGGTCACAGGAGGCAGTCTCAGGAGCATTGTTTCTCTCTGTCTATCCTGCGTTCCCAGAGAAACCACACTGGCCTTAGGGCTAGGCTGGCAAGGGCTGCGCCCAAAATAGAAAAACTTGTACCCTCACTTCCCTTCCTTTATGTGAGCAGAGCTCCCAAGAGGCAGTTCTGGGAGGCTCAGTGTCTGTGCCAGCCAAAACCACTCCACCCAGGCTACTATGCCAACAGCCAACAGCAAGTACCCTCCAAGGGCAAGGTGCCTGTCTGGACCCACCTGACTGGCCTTTGCTACCCAGTATCCCTGGGTTACGGATGCTCAGTTTGACAATGTTTTGTGTGTGTGTGAGGGGCTGTGGGGGTTAAGAAACTAGAAAGAGCCGGGCGTGGTGGCGCACGCCTTTAATCCCAGCACTCGGGAGGCAGAGGCAGGCGGATCGCTGTGAGTTCGAGGCCAGCCTGTTTCTCAAACCTAGCTTCTCCACCAGACCACTACTTTTCCTGATTTATTTGTTATTATATTTGCTTACTTACTCACTTCAGTCTCTTGTAGTCCAGGCTGGGGCTGAACTCAATATGTAGTTTAGGA
This sequence comes from Acomys percivali, assembly GCA_907169655.1. NCBI lineage: Eukaryota > Metazoa > Chordata > Mammalia > Rodentia > Muridae > Acomys > Acomys percivali. Next base: position 119,655,886 of record OU015751.1, on the reverse strand, counting down.
TGACCTTGAACTTCTGTTTCTCCTTCTTCCCAAGAGTGCTGGGGCTACAGCACAAGGCTAGCCCTCATCTCACTTGTGAGGGTTTGGTTGGTTTTTTTTTGGTTTTTGTTTTTGGTGGGGAGGGAGGAGGATATATCTTGTGGTAGAGTCTCACCCTGTAGCTCAGACTTCCCTTGAACTCCTAGTCATCCTCCTGCCTCAGGCTTTTGAGTGCTGGGATCACAGATGTGTATCACTACGGCCAGCTTTGTTGTTGTTCTATAGGACAGGATTCTTACACTGTAACCCAGGCTGGCCTGGAATTTGTGATCGTCATACCTCAGCCTTTGCGGTCTAAGATCAAAGGCTACACCTCCATGCCAAGTCCTATTTTCAGGTCGGCTGTCCTGTGCCAGAGACAGGCAGGGCCCATTAGCTGGAGGGCCCATGGAATCAGAGTTAGACAGATTGTTCTTCCTCCCTTGGCCTTCACTCAAGTGACTGTGTCTTTAGCAGGATTTATGCCACAAAGTCTCTCCCTGTTGATATTGGGCCAGTACTGTGCTCTGCTGTCCTTTACAGGCCCAGCCTCTCTCCTAACGAGAGAGCTTTTACTCAACAGGCCTTTGCCGAGCAGCTAGAAGCCACCAGTCAAGGTAGGGGAGACGCTCGAGGGGGTATTGGGTACTGACACCCAGCTGGCTGGCACCTCAGCAGCTTTATTGTGACAGTCAGCTCCCACATGTTGTCTGCCACCCATTCTGGTATGGCTCCTGCCTCCTGCAGCCCCTTCCTCTAAGAGGACATGGACACTCAAGTCCTGGTCTCACATGTCCCAGACCCAAGCAGGGGCTAACTGCTGACGAGACCATGAGGCAGTGTGGGAGCCTTTGATGAAAAGAAAAAGTTGAGGACCAAAAGTGGGTAGTGTTTATTCTTTTCTTTCCTGCTTCGTGCCAGTCATGGTGCTCTGTACCAGCACACTGCTCACAAAAGCTTACTTGAAGGCCTCTCGGACAAGGAAACCTGAAGATCCTGGAAGCCCTAGAGTATACTCATGGTCATCCAGCAACGAGTGGCTGCAGAGCCAGATGGCTCCTCCAGCCTAGACTCCCAGCTCTCCCAAGGCTGAGGCGGGAGGGCTGCTGAGAGGCCAAAGCTAGTGAGACTCTGTCTCAGGAATCCAAACCAAACCAAACCAAATTCAAAAAGTAGCCGTAGGATTCCAATTCAGTACCACATGTGCCCAGACAAGAGTAAATGGTACAGGGGAAAAACAAAAAACAAAAAAAACAGCTTGGCTCTCACCACTGCCAAGGAAGAGAGCCAGCGCCCTGTGCTACAGTGGCTCGCGCAGAGGAGATGCCGGAGGAGAAACCGTGAGCATGCTTAGAACCAGACCTTGCAAGTGCCATGGTGAAGGTGTTACCCAGAGAAAAATGAGGGCCAGAATGCTCGTTGCTATTCCAGAGGACTGGGGCAGTTCAGTTCCCAGAAGCCAGTTCAGTTCCCAGTAGCCAGGTCGTACTTGGTGGGTTGAGTGGGAATGTCCCCTAAAGATTCTTATTTGAATGCTTGGTCCCCTGCTGGTGTTTGGGAAGGAGTAGGTGTGGCCTTGTTGGAGGAGGTGTGTCACTGAGCGTAGGCTTTTCCACACCATTTCCAGTTAGCGCTCTCCCTCCCTCCCTCTCTCTCTCTCTCTCTTTCTCTCTCTCTCTCTCACCTGCCTGCCTGCTGCTGTGCTCCCGCCATTGTGGTCATGGAGCCACCCTCTGAAAACTGTAAGCCCCAATAAACTCTACTATAAGTTTCCTTGGCCATGGTGTCTTCACAGCATTAAAAAAGTAAGACACCGGGTGACTCAAAATCGCCTGGGACTCCAGCTCCAAGGGATCCCATGCCTTCTTCCAACCTCTGAGGATACATACACTCCAATAAATAATATATACTGTTTAATATTTTATGTCTATATGCATATGCCTTTTTGTATGTTTGTCTAGCACATTCATGCAGGGGTCTGCAGAGGTCAGAAGAGGCATCAGATTCCGCGTCCCTGGAGTTGGACAGTTATTAGTTACCATGTGGATGCTGGGAACCAAACCCAGGTCCTCTGCAAGAGCACCAAGTGCTCTTAACTGCTGAGCCATCTCTGTAAAAGTAACTTTTATTTGTCAGATTTAATTGCCCTCTTGAAGTCTTACTGCCTCCAGTCTGCTAGCCTAGGCCTAGTCCTGGAAGCCTCTAGCCTCCATACAGTCTAATCTAGGCCTAGAATGTTTTCAGCCTCTGAGACTTACTGCTTACTGAGCTCACCCTTTCTACGTCTTTCTGAACTCTGGCTAGCTGTTTCAACTTAGCTGTTCTGGCTCAAACTCCTCTCCAAGCTGACTGATTTAAACTGGCTTCTGACTCAATTGCTCTGATTGGCCTCAGCTAACTCTAGCAATCTGTTCTCACTTTCTGGCTGCTTCTCATTCTCTGGGTCATTCTGCCTTCACTTGTGTCTATCTTGTTCTCTCTTTAACCTCTCTCTGTAAGACTCCTGGTAAAAACTGCCTCTGAATCCCATGAACTGAACTACCATGAACTCAACTCCACTCACTGCCTCTCAACTCATGGACTCAACCAAACTGAATGAACAGAATTGACTAGAACTCAGATCCACATGCCTCTGTCTCCTGAGTGCTGGGATTAAAGGTGTGTACCACCACACCTGGACCTAAGCTTTCTTTTACCTGAAAATTCCTGTATACCAGGCTGTCCTTGAACCCAGATCTACTTGCCTGCCCCCTGGGATTAAAGGCATGTCTGTTTCCAGCCATATCACACAGACCTAGAAGGTGTTTGCATGCTATCTCTTGCCAGAGAAGCCATGTTCTGAATTTAAATTCCTCTACACATCTCTTTGGCCCTAGATGATAAATCTTTAAAAAAGAAATAAAGATGGCGAGGTACACAGCTCTGTGGTAAAGCACATACCCAGAGTGAGTAAGGTCCCTGTGTTCTATTCCACCCACACTATAAGAAACCAAAAGAGAACAAAACTAAACCAGACAAAAGAAATAAAGCCAGGTACGGTGACACACACCTGTGAGTTCTAGGCCTGCAATGTGAGTCCAGGACAGCCAGGGCTACACAGAGAAACCCTGTCTCAAAAAACCAAGGGGGGGGGGGAGAGCGCCCCCTCCCAATCCAGTCTGGTCACACGGAGGTCTTAGAATTGCTCATATTCAGAGATGAGAAAGCTGGGTCAGACCCTTCTGGGATCCAGTCCCAGCACCATCATTTCTAGTTGTGTGACCATGGGTGAATCATCCACCTTCTCTGAGCCATGGCTGCTTTAGTGCTATGATACTGTGAGTGTTACTCAGAAAAGGCTGCAAAAATGACAACAAATCATGTAAACAAAGTAGAGCGCCCGCTGTTGCCTAGAAATGACAGCTGATGCTTCTGCTTTCAGCCCCCGCAGAAGATATGTCACTAAGGTCAGATTCAAGAGGGAGGCACACCTGTTGGCGGAGTGCCAGGACAGTTTAGCAAAAGACCCCCTCCTCAGTGGTAGGAAAGGGGTCAGAATATGGGGTCAAGTCTGGAGCCAAAGTGCCCAGGACAGCTGTCCAGAGCAGATGGACAGACACTGGCGGCAGAGGATGAGAACACAACCCCCAGCCCCTCCCCCCTTCCAGCTTATTTACAGCAGATGTTGCGAAAACTCAGAGAAACCAAAAGTTCTAGAAGGACAAGAGTGGAATCTATAGCCCCATTAGCTCCATGACGTCCCGCCCCAACTGGTGCAGTTGCCCATGTGCAATGAGGGAGTGGTACAGGTGGCCATGTTGGCAATACCTCCCCCCCCCCCCCCCCCCCCCCCCCCCCCGCTCCCACTTCCCCTTCCCTTTCTCTGCCTTCCTCTCTTCCTCTCCTCTGCCTTCTTCCTGTCTGTCTCTCCTATCTCTCCCTTTCCCTTCCACTCCCTTGAGATTGTGTGTGTGATGCTGGGAACAGAACCCAGGGTCTTGTCCTCACTAAGCAAATGCTTTACCACTGAGCTATATATCTCCAGTGGTTTTGTTTGTTTGTTTAATTGGTTGATTATTATTATTATTATTATTATTATTATTATTATTATTATTATTATTATTATTTTGGTTTTTCAAGACAGGGTTTCTCTGTGTAGCCTTGGCTGTCCTGGACTTGCTTTGTAGACCAAGCTAGCCTTGAACTCAGAGATCCACCTGCCTCTGCCTCCCGAGTGCTGGGATGATAGGTGTGCACCACTGCACCTGGGTCCCTCTAGTGCTCTTCACATCTCTCTGGCCCCCTCACTATTGCTTTTGATGACTGTGTTCGCCTGTTTTCTGTTGCCAATTATGCAACACCAAAGGGGCACAGTGACTCACCCCTGTAAGCCCAGCACTTGGGAAGCTGAGTCAAGCGGAACAGTGAGCTTAAGGCCAACTTGAGCTTCATAATGAGAACTTGTCCAAAAACAAACACAATGCCACAAGATTATAAAGTATAAAGCATAACAGCCTTTTTAAAATTTTCAGGTCACAGTTTTGGGCATCTCAGCCACATCTTTTTGTTTGTTTTTGTTTTTTGCTCAGCCACATCTTATGATGGTCTTCTTGCTAGAGAAGTCCCAGGGTGGCACAGAGCGTCAAATGGCAATAGCAGGGACTTTGCACTGGATCTCTTGTAAAGTCACTCATGGGGCTCCACTCAAGTGTCCCTATGTAACCCTGATCGCTTTCTAAAGGTGAAGCCCAAACACCATGGTCATATTAAGTTCTGTCCTTTTTTCTGTTTTCTTTTGGGGGCCTTGGGTTGAACCCAGGGCCTCACATTTCCATGATCCACACTGCCAGCCCAGTCAGTTATCACCACCCCACCTCTGTCTCTCTGTCTGTTTCTCTCTCTCTCTCTCTTTGTCTGTGTGTGTGTGTGTGTGTGTGTGTGTGTGTGTGTGTGTGTGTGTGTATCTGTCTGTCTGTCTGTCTTTTTGGTTTTTCAAGACAGGATTTCTCTGTGTAGCCTTGGCTGTCCTGGACTTGCTTTGTAGACCAGGCTGGCCTTGAACTCACAGACATCTGCTTACCTCTGCCTCCCTGAAGGCTGGGATTATGGGCAAGTGCCATGGTACCCAGCTTAGTTTCCACCTTCTTTGTTTGTTTGTTTTTGTTTTTTTGAGACAGTATTTCTCTATGTAGCTTTGGCTGTCCTGGACTCACTTTGTAGACCAGGCTGGCCTCGAACTCACAGCGATCTGCCTGCCTCTGCCTCCCAAGTGCTGGGATTAAAGGCGTGCGCCACCACTGCCCGGCAGCTTCCACCCTCTTAATACTACACAATGAGGATTAAATTTGGACGTAGAAACCCTTGCAAGATGCAGACCAGGTTTAAACTATAGCAGTCACGTGGCCTTGCAGGGGCACAGCATTACTAGGTTATACGGTAGCTGAGGCATTCACAGGGGCTACTAGGCCACCTAGCTTCTAGGGTGGAGGTCAGAGCCGCTGTCTCATGAGGAAGGTCTGAGCGGGTTAGGAAATACAGCCAGCCATGATCTGAGCATGCACATGAAGGCAACAGTGCAGAGCGAAGGGTGAGGAGGGGCAGGACAGTCAGTGCTGTATACAGAGAAACCCTGTCTCGGGGGGGGGGGGGGGGGAAGAAAAAGAGAATAAAAGGGTTTAGCAAGGCGTTGGTTGCGCACGCCTTTAATCCCAGCACTTGGAAGGCAGAGGCAGGCAGATCTCCGTGAGTTCGAGGCCAGCCTAGTCTACATAGTAAGTGAAGTAAGTTCTAGGCCACCCAGTGAAACCCTGTCTCAAAAGAATAATTTTTTCTATGTTTATTTATTTTGTATGAGGGGCACACATGTGCTATGGTGAGCGCCTGGAGGTGCTCAGAAGATAACTTTCAGCTCTTTCCTGCCACTCTGTGGATTCTGGGTATGCCACCCACTCATGTGGTCAGGCTACCCACTTGAGCCATCTCACCGGCTACATCCTAAGTTCCTGTCTCAAAAAATGTGAAAGAAAAGAGATCACAACCAAACCTACTTAAATGTCTTTATACAATTCAGGTACATTAGGCAGCAGTTCTCAGAAATAGTGGCCCCAGAAAACCTTTTTTGTTTGTTTGTTTGGTTTGGTTTGGTGTTTGAGACAGGGTTCCTCTGTGTAGTTCTGACTGTCCTGGAACTCACTTTGGAGACCAGGCTGGTATTAGAGGTGTGCACCACCGCCCGCCCAGTTTATTTTTAATTTTGAGACAGGGTCAGACTTATTTATCCTAGGCTGGGCCTTGACCTCACTGTGTCTCTGAGGGTGACCTTGACCTCATGACCGTCTTGCCTCCACCTTCCCAACATTGCCAACACAGACCAAAATAACTTCTTACCTTGCTTGTTTGCTTTTCAGGACTTTTACAGTGTGATTCATCCTGCCCCTTGACTGGCAGCCATGGCGGGGACTGCTGCTGGGCCTCTGCCTTGTCTGTGGTGACCAAAACATAAAAGCATGTGTGGGAACAAATTCTAAGCTTCCTGTCCCACTTGCTTTCCATCTTCCTTTGTTAAAGGCTTCTTTATTTTACTGTTATGTATATGGATATTTTGCCTCTGTGTATGTCTGCGTGACGCATGCGTGCCATGCCCTCAGAGGCTAGAAAAGGGTAATAGAACCCTTTGGATTGGACTTGTGAGCTGCCATGTGGGTGCTGGGAATCTAATCTGAGTCCTTCTGCAAGAGCAGCCAGTGCTTTTAGCGGCTGAGCCCTCTCTCCACAACACACTTGTTTAACACACTTGTTTTTCCTTTTTCTTCCTTCCTTCCTTTCTTGTTTGTTTTTCAAGACAGGGTTTCTCTGTGTAGCCTTGGCTGGTCTGGATTCAAGTTTTAGATCAGGTTGGCCTTGAACTCACAGAGATCTGTCTGTCTTTCAAGTGCTGGGATTTTTTTTTTTCTTTTTCTTTTTTTTTCTTTTTTCTTTTTTTTTTTTGAGACAGGGTTTCTCTGTGTAGCCTTGGCTGTCCTGGACTCCCTTTGTAGACCAGGCTGGCCTCGAACTCACAGCGATCCGCTTGCCTCTGCCTCCCGAGTGCTGGGATTAAAGGAGTGTGCCACCATGTCCGGCTGGCTACACTTGTGTTTCTTGATCTTGACAGATTTGCACACTCTCTCTCTTTCCTAGCTGTGAGTCCTTGATTTCCTCAGTTTTCTTTTTCTTTTCTTTTTTTTTAAAAAAAACATTTTATTTAACTTTAATTTATGTGCGCTGGTGTGAGAGTGTCAGATCTTGGAGTTACAGACAATTGTGAGCTGCTATCTGGATGCTGGGATTTGAACCCGGGTCCTTTGGAAGAGCAGGCAGTGCTCTTAACTACTGAGCCATCTCTCTAGCCGCCTCTTTTTTTCTTTTTTGGTTTTTTGAGACAGGATTCTCTGTGTTGCCCTGGCTGTCCTAGACTCACTTTGTAGACCAGGTTGTTCTTGAATTCACAGAGATCCGCCTGCCTCTGCCTCCCGGGTGCTGGGATTAAAGGCATGCACTAGCACGCCTGGCTGATTTCCTCAGTTTTCTGTGGCCTGGCATTTTAGTCAGGGCTCTCTGAAGGAGCAGAACCAAGGGGATATATACAAAGATATACATCAGAATGTATTATGTGAGCTTTAAAATAATAATGCCAGCCAAACCATATCTGATATGCTGAAATCCTGGCTGTAGCCTCTTACTGGGCAGTGCCACAGACAGTCACAGCAAATGGCAACAGAGGCAGCTGAAGCCAGCCTGGTCTACACAGTGAGTTCCAGGACAGCCAGGGCTATGCAGAGAAATGCTGCCTCAGGAAAAAAAAAGTATAAAAATAAAATAGCTGGGCGTGGTAGCACACACCTTTAATGCCAGCACTCGGAAGGCAGAGGCAGGTGGATCACTGTGAGTTTGAGGCCAGCCTGGTCTACAAAGTGAGTCTAGGACAGCCAAGGATACACAGAGAAACCCTGTTTTGAATAATAAATAAATAAATAAAGATTTTGTCCAGGAAGATGAATGGCTTTGTGGGTAAAGGTGCTTGCTGCCAAGTCTGGTGACCCGAGTTCAATTCCTGCCACCTACATGTTGTCCTCTGGCCTGACATGAGTCTGCCTCCCTGACCCTTTCCCAACTTAAAAAAAAAAAAAATGGGAAGAGGGATTTGCTGGAGAGATGGCTCAGTGGTTAAGAACCTGGCTGCTTTTGCAGAGGACCCACACTCAGGTCTCAGCACCACATGGCGGCTCACAGCCATCCATAACTCCCGCTTCAGGGGATCTGTCTCCCTCTTCTGGCCTCCTTGGTGGTACATTTACACACATGCAAGCAAACATCATACACATAAATTAAAAATAAGGCGTAGTGGATATCAAGTTTTTGTTTTGATCCCAAGTCTGGGATGGGGAACAGACTTGTGAGAGAACAGGTGATGTTTATCCACTAGAAGACGAACCACCTCGTGCCGGGGCTTGGTTTTTGACAGCTGAAACACATCTTAATACAGACTCTGAGAGGAGCTATATATGCCCAAATTAGGAAGGGGGGGGTGCTTTTTGGGTCTTGGTATCGTTTGGCTGGCTGTTCATTGCTGCACTTCGAGACCTTCCTAGAGAGACTGCGCTGCTCCAGGGAGCGCTTCAGGGTTCCAGCAGCAACTTTGGTTGAATTGCTGGGCTGCTGAAATCCTGCCAACTACGCCTGGGAGCCAAATCGCTCCCAGGAACGGAGTACAAAAAGGTCTGCTTCTCCTGTTCCCATTAACCTCCTTTCTCTCCTATCTAGGGTAGGTGGGCTGGAAGGGAGGTATAAGCATGAAAGAACCTCAAATGAAGTAGGTTTGGAAGGATCGACGCCTACAACAAGGAAGTGCCCTGGTTGGCTCTTCTCAACTTGACATAAACTAGAGTCATCTGGGAAGAGGAATTTCCCTTCAGAAAAATACCTCACAGGCATTCTCTTAATTGATGATTGATGTGGGTAGGGCCATCCCAGGGTGGGTGGTCCTGGGACTGCAGGAAAGCAAGCTGAGGAAGCCGTGAGAGCAAGCCGGTGAACCTGCGGCCTTGCGTTCCTCTGTAGTTGCCGATTAGTTCTTGTCTCCAGGTCCTTGCTTGAGTTCCCTCAGGGATGGACCAAAACTATATAACATGATAAAGTCTCTCCTCCCCAAGATGCTTTGGTTGGTGTTTGATCCTAGCAATAGAAGGGAAACAGTAAGTCTTTTAATTTGGGAGGCGGAGGTCCCAGACAGGGTTTCTCTGTGTAGCTCTGGCTGTCCTGGAACTCAATCTGTAGACCAGGCTGGCCTCGAACTCATAGAGATCCACCTGCCTCTGCCTCTCAAGTGCTGAGACTAAGGGTCCCAGAACCATCTCTCTCGTGCGTGTGTATGTGTATATATATATAAATAAATACAAATATATATATATATGAGACAGAGAAAGGTGTACCTCATCATAAGTTTGAGGTGACAGTTCACTGTGGCAGGGACGGTACAGCAACAGGAGTGTCAGGTGCTAGTCACATGGCATTTGTAGTTTGGCAGAGACAAATTCTGTGCCCATTCTATCGAGATAGCTTTGAGCTGCATATGGTTGGCGACTCCCAATGAACGACCTGGAAGGCATCCCTTCCTTTGCCCTTCAGCTATTTTTTTTTTTTTAAGATTTATTTATTTTAGGTATATGAGTGCTCTATTTGCATGTACACCTGCAGGCCAGAAGAGGCCACCAGATCTCATTATAGATGGTTGTGAGCTACCATGTGTTTGCTGGGAATTGAACTCAGGACCTCTGGAAGAGCAGCCAGTGCTCTTTCACTTCTGAGCCATCTCTCTAGCCTGAGGGTTTGTTTGTTTCTTATTGTTGTTGTTGTTGTTTTTGTTTTGTTTGAGTTCTCTTTGTGCCCATTTGCTTTTGTCCTTTTGGACATGGTCTCTCTCTGGCCTGGAGCTCACCACACAGCCTGGGCTGAGCTCCCACTAGTGGCAGTGCTGCTTCTCCAGTGCTGGGCTTACAAGAGTGCATCACCACCGAGATTTTTTTATTATCTTCAGAGCACTGCTTTTCAGGCTCGTTAGCCAGCTTGCCTACTCACATTAGTTTTTTGATTTGCTAAAAAAATTGTCAAGCCAAAATAAGGAAAATTTAGGTGTGTGTCTGTGTGCAAGTGAGCGTGCATGCATGCACATATGTACGTGTGTCAGGGTCTCATGTGTAGCAGGATGGCTTTGCACTTGCTATATATTCAATACAACCCTCCCCCTGTCCCCCGTTTTCTAAGTCAGGGTTTCTCTGCATAGCTCTGGAACTTTGTAGACTAGACTTTTGATTCTCCTGCTGTCAAAGTGCTGGGATTACAGGTGCACACCGCCACACCTGATTTTTGTTGTTATTTTTTGCTTTTGTTTTGTTTTTGGACATGGTTTCTTTGTGTAGCCCTGGCTGTCCTGGAACAGGCTGGCCTCAAACTCACAGAGATGCACCTACCTCTGCCTCCCAAGTGCTGGGATCACAGGGGTGCGTCACCACGCCTGCCTCACACCTGGTTTTATGCAGTACTGGGAATCAAACCCACAGCCTTGTGCTTGCTAGGCAGGCTCCCTACTGACTGAGCCCCAGGCCCAGTCTGTTTTCTTCTAAGAGTTCTATAGTTTCAGTGTTTTCAGTTAGATCCCATGAACCACATTGAAGGTATTTATTTCCCCAACACTGGGAAGCCCGAGACAGGAAGATCACACATTCAAGGTCAGCCTATGCTATGTAATGAGATATTGTTTAAATATGTTTACACCATATTTGCATATGGTTTAAGACAGAAGTTTAGGGCTCAATGACATTCTTTTCTAAAAGTGTGAACTTTTGTTCTTTCTCAGGACCATCTACCTATTGAAGTCAACCCCCATCCCCCAGTGTGACAGACCTTGGGTGTGTGGACAATCCACACACCACAGAGCCACTGCATTGTATGTCCTTAGCCCGCTGCGGCTTTTTCTTCTTTGAGACAGGGTCTCATGTACCCAAGCTAGCCTTGAATGTGCAGTGTAGCCAAGGCTGGTCTTGAATATAGTGCCTCTACTGTCCTGTGCTGACATGCAACCATGCCTGGACTAGAATCCTTTTTCTGCTTACCAGCCGTTTGCATTCACATTTCTGACACTCCGGCCTGCAGAGGCTCAGCCCCTGTATCTCAAACCGGGCCTTGGAACTTGGCAAGGTCATTGACCAACCCGAGCTTCTTAGGCACTGCTACCAGGTAGGGGTGAGAGGGATGCAAGGAAGTGCGCTGAGTGAGTCCGGCGATGCCCTTAGCAGCTTAGCTGTTGTGACATTTCTCCATGTGGTATGTGTGGCTGAGCTCGTGACTGTTCGTGGGGGGTGGGGTGTGTGGTCCTCCAGCAGGACAGTGTCAGAGCCACTTGGTGAGTGTGAGATTTTCAATGACCGAGCATGCGTAGAAACTCAGATCCTGGTATATGTCACTGTCACCCGGAGCGAGGCAGCACTTGAAGTTTTTACTGTGACATGTTAAGAGGGATGAGGCTTTGCGTGAGATTGAATGTGACAGTGACACAGATACTGAGTGACAGAGTGGCATGGAGCAGAGGCAGGCAGGCTGGGCCAGGAAAATGTGCGTGCCTGATAGAGCTGCTGAGTTCAAGTGTCAGGCAGGTGTCTGTCATCCCTTCCCCCACAGGCCCTGGCATCTTCCTGAAAGCAGGGAAACTTTCTCCAGGGGAAGGGGACTCAGGCTCAGGCTGGGCACAAACTGGAGCTGTGTAAAATGGGAGGAAGAAGTCTGGACTGGGCTCTTCTCGGCCTGAGCATTTCCTCCTCCTCTCTGTCCCTTGCGGTGGAAAGAAATTGATGCCAGATCCACCACCCCTACAAGCCTGGGCAGGCAGACATAGTGGGCCCGTTCCTATGGTAGGGAGAAGGCTCCTGAGAGATGTATCCCCAAGTTCTTGGAAGTGGCACCCCAGAACTCGAGGGCTGTACTACAGGAAATCACCCAGGGGTTGACAGATGTGGGGCAATGGCTGATTTTATTAATAGGACATGAGAAGAGCGGGAAGGGCAGGAAGCAGGAAGACATGGGGTGGACAGGGGTGGCCGGGACAGGCCTGCAGATCAATGTGAACCACACAGTCAGCTCTGAGGTGACAGGGAAGTTGGCAAGACTGCTTTTTGTCCTGGAGAAAGCTGAAATAATGAGGTCTTCAGAGCTCCCTGGAGCCAGGAAGCCTCCCTACTCCAACCCCAAGAGACTCGACTACGAAGGGGAAGAAAATGAAACGATCGTTAGTTTGATGGGGAAAACGAAAACTCTGAGTTCAGAAAGTGAGAATTAAAACCATGATTAAGGCTACACAACAATCAGGTGAGAATAAATACCCCAGTGACCCACATAAGAAACAGCATAAATGGAGGAAGGAGATGTGAGGCGTGCATTTACTATCATGGACGTACGTCAGCAAATGCTGCACCCATGTCACTGCTAGGACATGACGAAGGGGCACAGCGAGGCCTGGGCTGTGGGGGTGGCAATGCCCATGGCTTATGAAGGTGGGGCAGGGCCGATAGCCTGGCCCTGGCTTTGGAGTCTGTGGAAAGGAAGGGAGCTGGGCTGCTGGGCAATGCAGCGAGTACTTGCAGATCCTGGGGTGATCACACGAAGGCAGTGGCGATGCAAAACCATGGGCCTTTCCAGGAGTGAGTACAGCTTCCTGGTTCACAGGAAGATGTGTGGTCCACATAGCTGGACCTGGAAGCAAGGCCTACTTCAGGGGGTAGAAATGCCAGTGTTTGCAGCCAAGCAGGACAATTCCTCTTGGGCAGAAGGGTGAGTGAGCTCTGGTCTGCAGGGAGCACGGCAGGTTAATGTGAGAACAAGTCAGCTAAGAGGCCGGCAGCACCGCTGCCTCCATCACTTCCGAAGGAACTTCTTGTTGAGGAGGAAGATGAGAAGATTGACATTCACTTTGGCTTTGTTAAAGAGCTTCATGACAGCCACACCCTCGTACTGTAGCTGCAAGAGGTCCTAGGAGGGGAGAAACAGGGAGAGGGTTTAAGAGCTTCTGGGAGTGGCCCAGCCAGCCCAGGAAACACTAATGTCGCAAAGCTTTACAGCTGCCAGGAACACTGGCCACAGAAGCAGGGCATTGAAAGCCCACTTTGCAAATGAGAAAAACAGGCCGAGTGATCTGACCAAATGTCAAGCCAAGTAGAGCCAGGACTTTCTTTTCTTTTCCTTTTTTTTTTTTTTCTTTTTGGTTTTTCGAGACAGGGTTTCTCTGTGTTAGCCTTGGCTGTGTAGACCAGGCTGGCCTCGAACTCACAGTGCTCCACCTGCCTCTGCCTCCGCTGGGATTAAAGGCGTGCGCCACCACACCCAGGTGCGACACCAGGTTTCTTAAGGCCAGAGAGCTGTGTATTGAAAAATCACTGCTTGGTCAGGTGTGGTGGTGCACTCGGGATGAAGAGGCAGGTGGATGGCTGTGAGTTCAAGGCCAGCCTGGTCTACAAAAGCAAGTTCAGGACAGCCAAGGGTACACACAAAAAACAAAAAACTGCCTCTGCCTCCCAAGTGATGGGATTAAAGGCGTGCGCCACCACCGCCCAGCAAGGCTATTTTAAAATATAACTAATGTCTGTGTCCTAATTTATCTTTAGCCAGGCCTACTGATAATACTGATAATACAGATAATTTAAAAACAATAGTAAAGAGCCGGGCAGGCAGAGGCAGGTGGATTGCTGTGAGTTCGAGGCCAGCCTGGTCTACAAAGTGAGTCCAGGACAGCCAAAGCTATACAGAGAAACTCTGTCTCGAAAACCCCCCCAACCAAAAAATTAAATAAATATATAAATACAATACAATAGTGAAACCCTGTCTTTAAAAAAAAAAAAAGGCAAACCAAAGAAATATACCCCTACACACACACACACACACACACACACACACACACACACACACACACA